>QEPC01010552.1:2799612-2814421 GCA_003113815.1 Sphenodon punctatus | reverse complement strand
ATGTACAGGGGGGAGAAGGGCAGGGAAAGGGAGAAGGTAAATTGTCGGGTATGCGGAAGGAAAGGCATTGGTGTACAATGAAGGCTAGGGAGGATTTTTTATGTGCAAGCACCACGGTTCTGTAAACACAACCTGACAAGCAGAGCTCTCACAGAAAGGAGAGAAAAAGCCTGTCCCTCCCATTATAAAGGGTTTCAGTGCCCTCCCCCAGAGCCCCCCTGATTGGTTGTGGGAGACAGCAGGCATATATACATATATATAATGTACAGGGGGGAGAAGGGCAGGGAAAGGGAGAAGGTAAATTGTCGGGTATGCGGAAGGAAAGGCATTGGTGTACAATGAAGGCTAGGGAGGATTTTTTATGTGCAAGCACCCGTGCACAACTAATATCTATCTAAATCTAAGGAAGACAGGGGAAGGGAAAAGGAAAACTATCTATTTAACTATTCTAATCTAATCTAATCTAATCTATATATATATATTGTACACCAATGCCTTTCCTTCCGCATACCCGACAATTTACCGCATATATATATATATATATATATATAATGTACAGGGGGGAGAAGGGCAGGGAAAGGGAGAAGGTAAAATGTCGGGTATGCGGAAGGAAAGGCATTGGTGTACAATATATATATATAGATTAGATTAGATTAGAATAGTTAAATAGATAGTTTTCCTTTTCCCTTCCCCTGTCTTCCTTAGATTTAGATAGATATTAGTTGTGCACGGGAATCGATAACGATACAAAAAATAAAATCTTCATTTGAAACGGTACCGATAACAATACCAATAATGATACCGATAACAAAAACAATAACGAAAACTACACTGTTGTTAATAACGATAACGAAAATGACATTTTGAATAACGAAAACGAAAAATGAAAACAACATGGGGGCCTGGTGCACACCCCTAATGAACATCCAGAGGGAGTGAGTTCCACACGGAGGCCCAATAGCCTGCTGACTTCAGACGTCTTTGCGGAACCCCCAAACAGCGGCTGGTTCCTGAACGCAGATACCCATCAGTGTGAGGTTCCAGAAGTAGGTCTCGAATATAGCCAGGAGCAAAACCATTCAGTGACCTAAAAACCAGTAGCACAATCTTAAATTGAATCCATCGCTCCGCAGGCAGTCAATGCGTTGTTCTGAACAAGTTGCAAGCAACGGAAAAGCATTGCTGGCAGCCTATAGAAGAGGGAGTTATAAAAGCCAAGCCTTGGGCATGCATTACTGTGATTAGGTCAGCCAGGGATAAATAAGGGCATAACGTATGCAAATTACATAGTTAAAAAAAAGCATTTCCGATCCACATCTGACCTGCGGTGTCATGGACAGAGCATGGTCGAAGATGATACCCAAGTTCTTTACCTGGCCCACTGCCTCCACCTGGACCCCATCCACATTCAGGGGCCTAAAGAAGGCAAAGGCATCCTCTTATTGGCTGCCCCTTGCTACCAACATCACCTCGGTCTTTCCCAGATTGAGCACGAGGTAGCTCATATGCATAAAGTTGCCATAAATGGTTAAGCCTGGCCAGCCTTAGAATTTGTAGGGCCCTGGGTGAAAATACTTTTTTTTGGCCACCATGGCCCTGACTTCCATAGCTCCACCCCTTTAACAATTGGCAGCTGGTGTTTGCTTAAAAACCAAAGAAGTGTCATAGGTTTTCACACACCTGCAGGCGCACGCACAGGCTTTCCCATGCTGCACTGTTCCTATGCACAACGTTCAGGCCTGGGGACGGCTACATTCCACAGGGCCCTGCTCCCTCACCCCAGTAGCTAAGGCAAAGGGGGTGGGGGTGGGGGGAAGCTCCAGATGAAGCAACCACCTTGCTGGTGGGAGAGGGACCCTCAGAAGTAACTCATCCTGGGGCCTTGGGAACAGTGGCCCTGAGGCTACCAGGACTGGCCTCCCTGCAGGGCCCCCTCCAACCACGAGGTCAGAGTCATGGTCCTTACTGACCCTGTGGTTAAACTGTGGTTGCAGTGTAACAAAGTGCTTGGGAAAGTGTAGCCTGGGGGTGTAAATCCTGTCTTCACTCCCACCTCTTCCTCGCTGCCTTTCCCGATGCCTGCTAGAACTTTCCTTTCAATATTTACTGTCTGCCCTCCCCGCAGACTCCTGCCTAACTGCAACCAAGCCAAGCACGAGCACCTGGGACTTCACATCCACTTGAATGTTATTTATCCCTTGTCTCTCCCTATGTCCCCTCTCCTTGTCTCCCCCCTCCGTGTCTATTAGCTTGTAAGCCGTAGGCATGGACCACATCTATCTTACTGTTCTGTAAAGCACCAGGTACACTGCTTGAGCTATACAAATGCTAATAATAATAATAATATTATAATATAATATAAATAATGAATTAATAATTAATTCTGATCTAATTTACCCTGGAGCCTTTAAGAAATGAGAATGTTCTAAATTTCTTCCCTTTAGATTTCTGATGGCAGTAGTAACGATTAGCACTTACTAAACACTGATCAATTAAAGCTGTGATCAGTACATTTAGCAGAAATAGATGGGGGGGGGGGAATCCCCCTTCCCCTGATTCTTTTTTTAAACAAATTAAATCTTTGCCATTTTTTTGGAATGACCAAAATAGCTCTTTTGACAAATTTGTTCCCACGTGAAAAATTGCATCTATTGCTCTGCTGGAGACTCTGAGTCAACAAGTTATTTAAGCCTCTTGTCTAACTTGGAGCATGTGGATAACGGCATTGACTTCATTATGTAGGTACAGGGATATTGGAAAGAACAGGAATGTTCCATTGGTGGGAGTTTTTAACAGCATGCTCCGAGGTGTTGAGGGTTCATTTTACATCTGCAGCGAATTTGTCATGCGATCCGCTGATGGCTCACAGATATCGCCACGAGCCACTGTACACAGTGGAAGGAAAAACCGTGGTCACATTCGACCACATTAAAACCAACTGACTTGTGTAGTAATTACTTCACAAGTAGCTTTGCTATGTCACACAGGGGGAAGAACACCAAAGGGTGTGTTGGTCTGTATTAATAGGAGGGGAGTGGTAGGGATGGGCGAACAGATCACGGTTCGTGTTTGGGCGTTTGGTTCGGTCTGATTCAGTTCAGGTATTCGGTTTGTTTGCCGAGTTCAGGTTCGGCCATTCAGTTCGGTCGTGTTCAGTTCAAGCGTTCGGAAAAAGTATCGCGAGAGTGCGTGATCGCGCTGGAAACCGGAAATTTGAGTGCATGCAGAGTGCATGCGAGAGAGTGTGGCGAGAGAGTGTGTGTTTGTGGCTGGCTGTTCGGTTTTGTGTGTTTTGGCTGTTTGTGTTTGGTTTGGCTGCCAAGTGTTGGTGGATGACTGTGTGTTGTTGGTGAGTGTTGGTGGATAACTGTGTGTTGTTGTCTGTGTGTGAGTGAGGTTTTTTGGGAAAAAAATGAAGAAGACTGTTGTCTTGATTCCCCGACTGGGGGCCGTCTTGGTGCTCCCAGAGCCGGTGTTGGTGGAGGAGGAGGAGGAGGAAGTGGTTGCTCGCCCAGTCCCTGGACCATTGGTGGTGGTGGTTGGCTCCTCGGATGAGGAGCAAGCGGCGGGCACAGGAGGTGCTGTCAGGTTTGTAAACTTTTTTTTTACTTTGAGGACAAGAAAGGCTCTATCCATTAGAGCGAGCTCACTGGCATGCGGATGGGTGCGTGTGTGGTAGGCATCAGTCAGGCACAAACAGTGGGCATCAGAGGGTAGCAGCGGATGTCTGCCACAGAGAAAGGGGGTACTGTAGTGTGGGGGGCTCTTCCAGCAGTCAGGCATGAGCACGAGCAGCACCCCCACCCAAACATGTGCCTGACAGCCATTCCTAGCAAGGGTCTCCACTCTCCAGTTGCCATCCTATTCCCTACGTACCCCCAAATAAGGGCAGGATTTGCACATGCCAGCCAGGGCCTTTCTAGTTGCAATCCCTAGCATCCCCTAGCACCCCAAAGAGGGAGGACTAGAAGCATCATCATAAATGCATGATATTACTTTGGTGTTCTTAATGTGTTCCCATTTCAGAGAGGAATTGGATGCCGACCCCAGCACTGGTGCCAGGTCAATGAGGACCCCTAGGTGGAGGTTGCCAGTGACACCCCCAGACATTTGGCGGAGAAGGTCGGATGTCTGGAGGTTTTATGAGATGGGTGACAGAATCATCATATGCAAGGTAAGGCACGGGGACTGGAACAACAGGGAATGGATTGCCCTGTGACCTGTTAGGAACAGAAGTCCCCTGCAGAGAGAGATTGGCCACCCAGTCGTGGAGACAGAATGCAGGCAGGGCTTGACAGACCATTGGTCTGACACAGTATGGCACTTCTTATGTTCCTATCTTTTCTTTTTATGCTCTTTAGTTCTGCGGCAAAAGAATCAGGAGGCAGAAAGAGGGGACCACACCGGGGCTCATTGCCCATATTGAAAAACTCCACGGCCTGAAGGTGAGGCGACAGGAGGACTCTGGCATGGCTGTGGAGCCTCAGTCTCAGCACCAGAAGAAGGGGGGAAAGGCAACCCAGAAGCGTTGGCATGTAAGCCCTTTCCCCTCCTCCAGCCCCGATGTGGAGTCCCCCGGGCCCCGGGAGTCTGCTGCGGCCAGGCCTTTCGGGCTGAACTTGAGAGGCCTGGCTGCCAAATGATGAACGGCGGCCACTGCCTGGAGAACTGCCTGATGGAACAGTTCCAGGCACTCGAGGTGGAGAAAAAGAAGGTGGAGGCGTACGGCCAGTACGTCTCCACCGAGGTGGAATGCCTGGAACTGTACCACCAGGCGTTCTCCAGGTGGAAATGGAACATGGAAGGGGCCGTGGAGTTAGCCGTCTCCCATGGCTATGAGATGGAAGAGGACCGGGTGGCCGCCCCTCAATCCTGTGCTGCGCACTAGTGCCTTCTGCCTTTCCACAATGTCCCGGGGGACAGGCCCAGAGACTAATAGTTTTTCCTTTATAAGTTTCCTTTAAATTTTTGGTTTTGGTTTCATAATATTGTTGTTGTTGTTTTGTTGTTGTTGTTGTTTAAATAGTTTTAATAAAAGTTGTTATATTTGTTGTTATGAGATTCGTTTGACCTGTCCAATCTTTTATCCCTATGTGCTGAAGTTCTGGAAGGCAGGTGGCAGAATCTCATACAGTTTGTCGATCCCTACCAGCAGCATCTGGCTGACTCCACATGTAGTGTAGTTGAAGTATTAATCCAAAGATGTGCCAGGCAGCAGCAGGGTCTCAACTTGCAGACAGCCCCCCAGGAGGGCTTGTGTCTGTGTGGGTGTGCCAGAGAGAAAGAGAGACAGGCTCCTTGGCAGCGGGCAGTGGGTGCTTGTGGTTAGACAGTGGATTGCTGGTTGCTAGGGTACAGAACCCTTTGCACAGACAGCATTTTGATGGGCCCGGTGGGTGGGGGCCTTTGGCAGCAGCAGGTTGCCAGGGTACAGAACCCTTTGCACAGACAGCATATAGGCCTGGGGGGTGGGGACCTTTGGCAGCAGCAAACATGGGTTGCCGGGGCAGACAGGCAGTGTGGCATGAGCGGCATTCAGGCAGGATTTGAGCTTGGCAACCTGGGCAGGCAGGCAGGCAGGCAGTTACGGCAGCTTGGCATGAGAGGCAGGCAGGTGGGCTGAGGCAAGCTTTGAGCTGGCAATGGCAACCTGGGCGGGCAGGCAGGCAGTCACAGCAGCTTGGCATGAGAGGCAGGCAGGCAGGCGGGCTGAGGCAAGCTTTGAGCTGGCAATGGCAACCTGGGCGGGCAGGCAGCATGGCATGAGGGGCAATCAGGCAGGCTTTGAGCTTGGCAGCCTGGGTGGGCAGACAGACTGCATGGCATGATTGGGAGCAGCAGCAGCCATCGAGTTTCCCAGGTACAGACCCCTTGGCTGGCACAGACAACATATAGGCCTGGGGGCCATTGGCACTAGCAGCAGCAGACAGTGGGTTGCTAGGGTACAGAACCCTTGGCACAGACAGCATATAGGCCTGGGGGCCATTGGCACCAGCAGACATTGGTTGCCAGGGTACAGAACCCTTGGCACAGACAGCATATGGGCCTGGGGGCCATTGGCACTAGTAGCAGCAGCAGACATTGGTTGCTGGGGCATGCAGTCAGGTGGCGTGGCATGAGCGGGAGTCAGGAAGACTGAGGCAGGGTTTGAGATTTGCAACTGGGCAGGCAGGCAGGCAGGCAGTGTGGCATGAGAAGTAGTAGGGCAGGCTTTGAACTAGGCAACCTGGGCGGGCAGATAGGCACCTTGGCATGGGAGGCAGGAAGGTGGACTGAGGCATGCTTTGAGCTTGGTGGCAAGCTGGGTGGGCAGACAGGCACTGTGGCATGAGAGGCAGTAGGACAGGCAGGCTGGGACATTGGCAGCAGAGCACTCAGATAGGCTAGCAAAGACTGTGCAGTGCGAGAGAGCAAGAGCCAGTCAGTGTCACATAGGTGGGCCAAGATCGTGGAGTCATATGCTGGCTGGCAGGCTTACAGTTTGTTTCCCAATGCCACCCTGCATCATGAGGTCAGTAAGATAAGGCGGTCGAGGCCATCTTGTATGAGAGACAGAGAGAGAGAGGGAGAGAAGGAGAGGCAGGGCGGGTGCCAGGCATTGGGAGGGAGGGAGAGCACCTCAGCAGCATAGAAGCTGTAGCCCTAGCCCAAATTGAGGAGGAGGAGTCCCATCCCAACTGCACCTGGCATGGGATGGCGTGTGCCACTGCACCATCACTCATTGTCCAGGGGCAGCTCAGGGAATCCCAGCAGTGGAAGGTTCACCTATAAGAACAACAACTGCTCCGCCAACTTGGCCCCCAGTCTCAGGCGGTACAGGGAGCAAATGTCCCCGCCACAGAGAACACCCGCTTGCTGGGGACACTGGTTGGTGGGTAGAACAGGATATCCTTGGCCACTTTTGACAATGCCAGCCACACATTGGTCTTACCGGACCAGTAGGCCAAGGGATCGCTGCTGGGATCAATGCATGGCTCCTCCTGGTAGGTCTCCACTGCTGCTGAGGCACCATCATACTCCCTCTGGTAGCTCTGGGTGGGCACCACCTGCCCCACTGCCCTCAGCCATGCTGCTTTCCCCTTTGTGCTGGGCCCCATGCTCCCAAGAGTGGACTGCACACAGGAGGAGCTGCTGACACTAGTAGGGGTCCTGCTGCTGCTTCTCATCCTGCTGATGGTGCTGCTGCTACCACTAGGGATGGGGGCAGGAATAGACCTAGATGGCTGGAAGGGGTCACTGCTCCCACTCCCACCATCCCCAGGGATGTCCTGCTGCATGGCCCTCTCTGCCTGCCNGTATTTGATTGACTGCCCTGTGAGCCTCACTTTCTTTAGCCACCGGTTCATGGTATCAATTCACCAGCCTAAGAGGACAATGCAGAAGAGAAGATCAAGCCAACAGCAATGTTTGCCAGCCTCTTACTACACTCCAATCAACATCCATCCCTTCTCCACGTTTATTTCCCCCCTTCATACCCGCCTGTCGCCTGGCTCCCTCCCACGCTCTAGCCTCACCGGAGTTTTGAACCCAGACTAAAACTACAGGAGATTCACAATGAAAATCCCCCAGCTGCCCCCTCCTCTGCTCTGCTGCTGTCACATGGTGCTGGGAAGGTGGGCGGCGGGCGGGTGATGCTGATGTCCCACAGCCCAGCCCAGCAGCCGCAGCAGGTCCGGCTCCAGGAGGATGTGGCTCCTCGCTGCTATAACTTTCTGTGGATTGCTGATGGCTCCTCCAGTTAAGTAGGGCGGGAGGGAAGCGGTCTGTCCCCCGCAAGGCTGAATGCTGCAGCCCCAGGTTCGTTGGGCTGGGCTTGCAGACAGTCATCCCTCCCAGGAGCGAGGCAAGCCACACTGCAAAGTTCACGCCCCTGCCCGCTTGCAGCCTGCACTTACTAGTTTTTTAAACTCACTGCTTTGAAGGGATTGCTGAGGGCAGAAGTATCTTAAACTTCTTCCGCTTATGTCAGTGGCTGAGTTCGGAGTCTGTGCCATGCCAACACCAAGCCCAGTCACCATGCCGCGTGGCTCAGCAACACAACACAAACAAACAAACAAAAACCCCAAGAAGGACAAAGGAGGAGGCTCGCGGACCCCCTGGGAGTGTGTCGCGGACCCCCAGGGGTCCACGGACCACAGTTTGGGAACCAATGAACTAAATGGATTATCTATCTAATAAGTACAAAGGCCTACTCCTACAAACACTAAAACTAAACACTAAAGGCTGTATCTCTATCACTAGATATCTATCTATCTATCTATCTGGGATGGGGGGAAATCACAAACAACACAAGGAGGGGTGCAAAACTGAAACAAAACCTAAATCAATCTAATAATCCTACTCTAAATGAATAAAAAAACAGGGGAAGGGAAGGGAATCAGGGATGGAATATATATATCGAGGGAGAGGGGAAAGGATTGAATGGAGGGGGGAGGGAGGCAGGAAGATTGAACACAGGGAATACAGGGAGGGGTAAAAACAAAAAATAGCACCTAAATCTATTGAATATAATCTAAATAAATGATAATATTTGGGTTGGATGGGTGAAATAGGAGGAGGATGGCAATGGATTAGGAATAGGGAGGAACAAAAACTTCTGGAAGAAGGAGTCTTCTGAAACGCCTGCTGTTCAGGAACAGTGACTAGCTCAGAAGGTGTTGGGAAGGGGGGAGGCAATCAGTTTTGTTTCTTGCTGCGCCCGCCTCACCGTAAGCCCCATTGGCTCCGTGCAGCCTAGCCCGTGGCCAATTGCAGACAGCGAAGCCAGTGGTCTGAGGCGAAAAGGGATGGTGATTGGACAGGCTGGCTGCTACTCCAAGCTTCTCCACCCCTGGTGCCTGGAAGTCTGCTCCTCAGCTGACTCCCCCTCCCTGACACGTTTTGCCCTCCAGTGACACGTGTTTGTCATCCGAACTCACCCAAACGCAATCCGAACTGACTGAACTGTTCGGTCATTTCGACGTTCAGAATAAAGTTCGGTTCGGTCAGTTTGGGTTTGGGTTCGGTCGTCCGAACAGGCTGAGTTCGGGCCGAACTCCGAACTTCCGAACCGCGTTCACCCATCCCTAGGGAGGGGGACTTGTGCTGTGACAAGCTGATGTGATGCTGGAAGTCAGCTATGATCTTCCTGGAAAAGTTTCTGATCTGCTGGGGAGGGTTATGGGAGAAGATGCTAACAGAGTGCATTGATTTCGTCCTGCTGGAATGTAGGGATGGGTGAACGCGGTTCAGATTTCGGATCGAATTTCACCAGTTCGGTCAACCGAACCGAACTTCCGAACGGAACTCGATTTTTGAACCGAACCGAATTTCCGAATTCGGTTGTGTTCACCCATCCTTATAAGAATATTCCATTTAGTTCAATGGGGTTTGGAATTCTGAACTCTGTTGGGAAGTTCGCAGTTCGGAACGAACTCGAATAGTTCGGTTGACCGAACCGAACTTGATTTTCAAACCGAACCGAATTTCTGAACTCAGTTCTGTTCACCCATCCCTACTAGAATGCTCCGGGAATTTTTAGGAGTTAACCTGGGGTGGAGAGCCTGCAGTCTGTGGCCAGATTTGGCCCTCGGGTCTTTTTTGTTTGGCCACTTTCCAATCCATAGATCTGGCCAAAGTTTATAAAATCATGAGTGGTACGGAACAAGTTAATAGGGCATGGTTAATAATATTTACCTTCTTAGATAGTGCTACAACTAGGGGACACTCCATGAAACTAGCAGGTAGCAGATTTAAAACAAATAAAAGAAGCATTGTTTCACTCAATGCACAATTAAGTTGAGCAATTTGTTGCGAGAAGATGTGGTCGAGGCCTGTAGTATAGCTGGGTTTAAGAAAGGGTTGGACTAGTTTCTGAAGGTAGGTCCATTAGCAGCTCTTAGCCAATTATGTTTGGGGAATTTAACCTTATTGTCAGGAGCTGGGAGTGAACAACACAGAATGGATCACCCCATAGCGACTTGTGTTGGGTACTTCTTCCAAGTGACTGAGATTGGCCACTGTCGGAGACAGATGCTTGCTGGGCTTAATGGACCATTGGTCTGATCCGGTATGACACTACTTATGATTTTATGTTCTTATGAATCCCCAAGACTAGAACTGAAACAAATACCTGCAAAAATAGGCATACCCATCAAATTTCTGGTACTTGAATAATATGAAACATTTAGGGTACATTTTCGTGCCCAAACCAGTTTTCAGTTGTGTATCCAAAATACTGGTTTCATCCCAGATTTGGGGATATTTTTAGGGATATTATTTTGGGGTTTCAGGTAATTCCAGGTACAAAAAAACTGGTAACCAAAATTTGCTTTTTCGAGTCCTTGATCGGTATTTAGGTACCGATTCAGATGCTTGAAATGGTACCTGAAAATATGGATATTACCCATGGGTGCCATTTGAGCTCTATCCAAGACACAATGCTGTAAGTTTCTCACTATTATTAAGACACAAAAGAGCAGTGCTGTAGTACCATGTAGGTGGGACTAGGACATGAGTACTAGGAAAAAATGATACTTGTGCAGCTTTCACACTGCAAATACGTTTCAAGGGTAGGATTATCCTTTTAATGAAATCTCTTGGGTTTGATAACGTTTGCCTTGTGCAAACTATGGACTCATTTAAAACCCACTGGATTCCTTTGAAGCCCTTTGGAGTCTAGGGTTTGGATGAGGCCCTTGGGGAGCAATGCTGCTCTAGCTTCATTTCGTTTGAAATGATCATGGAATGCTTCTAAAATAGGAGCACATCAACAATTTATGTCTATCTATCTATCTATCTATCTATCTATCTATCTATCTATCTATCTATCTATCTATCTATCTATCTATCTATCATCATCATCATCTTGATTTTGGTCCACCCTATCTCCTGAGGCTCAGGGCAGCTCACATCATAAAATATAAAATACAAAATAAAACCCATAAAATACTAATAATACACCCTCCTTCCCTGGATCTACCCCTGCTCGTTAAATGCCTGGCTGAATAAATAGCCCTTGCACTGCCTCTGGAAGACACTCAAACTAGGGCTTAGGTGAACCTCCAGGGGCAGTGAGTTCCAAAGATGTGCAGCTGCCACCCAGAAAGCCTCTTCTTTTGCCCGGGTCATATGGACCTGGACCAATTATGGAACATGCAAGAGGGCACTCTCAGCTGATCTTAGAAGCTGCGGAGGGACATAAGAAGGAAGTAGGTCCTTTAAAATAAAGCATGACATAGCACAGCTCAACTCTAACGATTCTGTATTAGTGCAAATTTGAACCGCTCCAACTCATTCAAGGAAGGGTGCTGACCAGCCAAGAGGGAAAAAAGGAAACATCATCTAAACATCTCCTTGGTGGTCTTTCCTCTCATGCAATTCCTCTACAGTGGGGGGATCTCAGAGGAGAAGAAAATGTGGCCCAGGATCAATAGAGGCAAAGAAGATCATGGGAGCAATAACAGGAACACCAAGGCTCTCTTTTCCAGCTTCAAGGCTTTCAGATTAAGCCGTCTGGCTCCTCAAATGCAATATATCACATGCATATTCATTTTTTTTCTTCTTTTTAAAAAAAGTATCAGACATTGCAGACGTTGGAGGAAGTGATCTCCTGCCTTGGATACTGTCCTCTTGGCAAATGGCATCACTGTTACTGGGTGGCAAATCAGAAGATAATTAAAGTGATTACATCAGTCCCTTCTGAGCAGTAATCCTGAGGATTTTCCTTCAACCACAAATCAAATTGAGCTTGAGGTTTATCCTCCTTATACAAACAAAGCTTGGTCTAAAAATAGCATTGTATTATCTGTTGACTGTAAACAACGTAGTAGTTCCAGTCAATAAAAGGACACTAGTTATTAGCATGTTTGCAGGATTTTGACACATTTTCCATTGTCAGCAGAAGAAGAGAGCCAATTAATGATGATATGCATTGGCTGCAACTCCATTGCCCTACTTCAGGAATAGAGAACCCCTGACTTGTAGGGCAAATCTAGCCAGCAGCTGTTTTTTATTTGGTCTCTTTCCAGTTCCTTGACTTGATCCATGGATCCAGTCCCGACCCTCAAGCTCTGAAAGAAGGATTTCAGGGGAAGATAGAACACATGAAGGCATGCACCTCCCCTTTCTTCCTCCATCCTTCCTCCACACTCCTATGTGCTCCATGGAACTAATTTTCAAAGTCATCCACAGGAGGGAAAACGTTCCCCACCACTGACTTGCTTATAAACCATCCTTATTTTGGTACCTGCAGGTAATACCTGCATTTTCAAGTATCCCTTCAGGTATTTGATGAGCTACCCGGTCACCAATTGGGTACCAAATACCCCCAAAATTGGTAATTTCCAGTACCAACTTTCTCGTTTTCTGGTTAATGATCCAATAATTGGTATGAAAATTGGGACAGAAGACTGAAAACGTAGGACCGGAAATTGATATTCTGGAACGATCTGGGACATCCAGACATTGGGTACCTGAGTTGGGTTGAAATCAGGTAATGATTTGTACCTGAAATTTTCAAGTTGCTTCACGTACTGGAAATTTGACAGGTAGACTTGTTTTTGTGGGTACACGTTTCAGCTATTGTCCTTATCTCAGCCTTTCATATTTAGGGCCCTGTCCCTAAATCCATGTGTGCAAAATGCATTGTGTGCACTGATGTTGTTGGCACATTGGGTAGACTCTCCCTTGTGCATGGGTTTAAGATTGGGCTTTCCACTGTGGTGGGTGAGATTTTAACATGGCTGGTGTCTTTGGTATGCCCTTCTTCTCTTATTCTGGATTTGTACCCTCTTGGGATGAAATTCTCAATCTTGTTTGTGCTAGAACAAATGGTGGTGCATCATTGAGTGTCTTTAGATGGATACGGGGTGCATCCTCGTGGACCTGTTCCAGGGGCGCACTTCTGCATCTGCCCGATTGCAGCCCCACCTGGGTCCATTTTAAATGGGCCCGGCACTGCTGTGGCCCACGCTTCACCCATGCAGCACCGCCCTCCCCCACACCATAGAGTTGTGGATGGATCGGCTGCTGCTCTAGGCTGTTGCCCACAGCTCTATGGCATTGCCAAGGGCAAATGACAGCCAGGAGCAGAGCTGCAGAAGCCATCCACAGAGCAGACAGACCGCAGCTCTGCCTCTGGTTGGTGCCTCAGCTTTGGGTGGCCCGCTCCACTGGTGGTGCTCCTGGATGTTCTGGAGCACTGTCTGCTCTGCCTCTGCTCTGCCTCCACATCTGGCAGGCCGCATTTAAATGGACGGCCCGCTCGGGTGTGAAGCAGAGCAGAGGTGTGGGTGCGAACTGTGTAAAAACACCCATTGTTCCACATGCTGTTCATGGCTCCATGGGCAACTCTGGTGTTTCCCATGAGTCCAGTCCCACAAGTTTGTGTAGGTGTTCTGGGGAAAAGGGGCAGGAGAAAGGGTGGGGTGAGGAAGGAATTGGGGCAGGATCGGGACAGAGAAAGCCAGCATGGCATGAACATCTGTGCCAAGATAGACCCTGTGGTGCCACTGTTGTTAATCATTGACGGAGTATGCAGTGGGTCAGGGAATAGAGAATGTCATGCTATTTATTTATTTATTTATTTAGCCTTGCCTCTTTTACAGTATTGGGGGCTGCCATGGTCCCTTCCCCCACAACCACTTTCTGTGAGAACCACAGTTTAGGAAGGTAAAAAAACCCAAAACAAAATAGAAAAGGTTAGATGAATGTTAGCCCTGCGTTATTCCTTCCTGCATCCTAATCCCTATTTATTTAACCTAAATCTATTTTAAAAAATTATCCAACTAGAAGATTGAATTTTAAACCTTTAAAACTCCTGCCTTCTGCCAAAAAGCCAGGTTTCAAAACAATGTAGCAAAGCCATATTGCCAATTCTTTTTACTAGAGTTTGGACTAATATCTAGGTGCGCAGGCTCTAATTTTTATGGGCTGGTAGAGGTTTTCACAAGACTGCATTATTTAATTTGCCAGGGTAGAGTTCCATTTATCAGTGGATGCCTGCACATTGCGATATTGTTGAACGTAGTCGTAGTAGATCACATCCTCGTTATTAATTATACAGAGTGAAATGTGCCTTGTCTGCACAGAACCAATTCAATTACTCTCTCAATTCCCGGGTGGCGATGATGGGGAGGGCGTTCTCGGTGGCTGCTCCTAGGCTGTGGAATTCCCACCCCACGGAGGCCCACCTGACCCCAGACCCCCCCTCTTTCCGAAGATAGTATAAGACCTGGCTGTTCAACCAGGTCTTTGGAGAGGGAGATGGGTAGGGTGGGGTGGGGGGAGGGGAGGGACTAGTTCTGCCCTGTTAGTATATTTATATTTTTAATGAATTTTTAAATTGTGAGTATGTTTAATTATGAATTGTGATTGTCTTTCTTGTGAGCCGCCCTGAGCTGCTCTGTGAGCAGGAGAGTGTGGATTAAAAGAAAATAAGTAAATAAATAAATAAATTAAATAAAATAAATTTTCCTTCACCTCTTGTGCTGTTGACCACAAACTGACCCACAGATGTGAAGGCAGCTTATTGCTTAAACCACTTAAAACTGGGCAAAGAACTGGGAAATAAGCCACAGGAAATAATCCTGCACTCATGGGTGACAGGAAAGATAGCTCAATAAATCTTGTCCAGCAAAAATTGTGACTGCCCAGCATGCAACTATGGGTGAACACAGACATGACACTAACCACCCTTTAACCACCCTTGGTGGTTATTTATGCATGTTGCAGGGCTGTATTGGTGCCCTATGTAGCCCTGCAACATGCATAAATGACCACCAAGGGTGGTTAAAGGGTGGTTAGCGTCATGTCTGTTTTCACCCAATGT
>QEPC01010552.1:2786434-2799236 GCA_003113815.1 Sphenodon punctatus | reverse complement strand
CCGAGACCATTGACAGAGTGGCTCCCAGACGTCCGCTGCCTTCCTGAGTCTCCCACAGGTCTCCTTGGTTTACTGAAGGCGGCGCCGGACTCACAATGAGTATGATCGATTGCAGCATAAGAGCAGTCTAAAGGCCTATGCTGTGGCGGTGCAGCAGCAAAGAAGAAGTTCTTTGCTGCCCTCATTGCATTTGCAAAGTCACATTCAGCTGAGCTTTTCCAGGTGGTGAAAGGTTTGGTCAGTCCTGGCTGCCTTCACCTGGACCTGGAGCAATCCAGTGACCGCTGTGACCAGTTTATCGAGTACTTTGTAGATAAGATCGCTCACATCCGCCATGATTTCGGTACCACAGTTATTGCAGAGGATCATCTTGGGGCTATGGATGCCCCATCCTGTCCTGTTTTGTGGGATCAGTTTCAGATGGTGGCGCCTGCCAATGTGGAGTCCTTGTTGGGATCTGTTAATGCCACCACTTGTGAACAAGATCCATGCCCGTCTTGGTTGGTTAAAGCCAGTCAGGAGATGTTATGGCCGTTGCTGGCTGGGGTGGTTAGTGCCTCCCTTCAGGAGGGCAGGGTGCCTGACTGCTTGAAAGAAGCTGTGGTTAGGCCCCTGCTCAAGAAACCATCTCTTGATGCTGATGCTCCTGCCAGTTATTGGCTGGTCTTTAACCGCCCCTTTTTAGGTAAGGTTATTGAACGGGCTGTGGCACGGCAGCTTCAGGAACATCTGGACCGCACCAGTTTCCTTGAACCCTTTCAGTCTTGGGTTTCGGCCTGGGTATGGTATGGAGACTGAATTGGTGGCCTTGGTTGATGATCTCCATCTGGCATTGGACCAGGGTCGTCAGACCTTACTGGTCCTGCTAGATCTTTCGGCTGTGTTCGACACAGTCGATCATGAGGTGTTGGTGACTCACTTGTGGGACCGTCTTGGACTGGTTGTGTTCGTTCCTGGACGGGAGAACTCACCGGGTGGTCTTGGGGGAGTGTTCGTCTTCCCCCCGGGATCTCATCTGTGGAGTCAAGCTATTCTGTCCCCCTCTTGTTTAATATCTATATTCAGCCATTAGGGGAGATCATGAGAGGGTTTCAGGGCATGCAGTGTCATCAGTATGCTGACAACATTCAACTCTACCTCTCTTTTTCCATCGACCCAGGCCATGCAGTCTCCTTATTTTCCCAGTGCCTGTCAGCTGTGGGGGCTTCGATGAGGTTGAGCCATCTGCAATTGAATCCTGACAAGACGGAGGTGATGTTAGTGGGCGAGGGATTGGAGGGTCTGGGGGTGGTTGAATCTCCTCTTGTTGGGGGGGTTTGCCTTACGGGGGCGGGCCGCAGGAAGCACATGACACCAGTGCTCTGGGCTCTGCACTGGCTGCCTATAAAGCACCGGGCCAGGTTCAAGGTGCTGGTTTTAACCTTTAAAGTCCTTCATGGCCTGGGCCCTGCTTATCTGCAGGATCACCTCACTCTCCATGTGCCCGTGCGACCCTTGAGATGGTCCATGGGAGCCTTTTTGGAGGTTCTCCAGGTGAGGTGGGTGGTCACTGATGTTAGATCTTTTTTGGTGGCTGCCCCCGTGCTGTGGAATTCGCTCCCAGAGGAGGCTCGGTTGGCCCCCACTCTCCTGTCATTTCGATGATTATGTAAGACCTGGCTGTTCCGCCAGACTTTTGGCGAGGGTGGGGGGAGTAGGGGGAGTGGGGTTGTGGGGGTTGTTTTTCCCTGCATACAAGAATTTTTAACTTTTAAAAATGTTTTACTGTTTTACTGTTTTATCTTGTTGTTCGCCGTCCCGGGCTGTCCTGCGGGCAGGAGGGGCGGGATAGAAATCTTTTATAAAACAAATAAAATTAAAATAAAGAAACATTACTAATAAACCTCTGTGGTGGGCAGATAGTACTACTAAGCTACTTTTGATGCAACACGTGGAGACTCTAATATTCCTTTTGAATGGTGTGTTGCAAGGAACACCAGAGTTTTAATACACACTTGCTTTAATGTTTGATTACTTCAGTTTTGGTTGTTTCAACACAGGGTTCAATCCTTCACCACTGAAATCAATGGCAAACTCCTATTGATTTTAATGGTGGGGGATTGTCCTGTTACATTTCTAGTGTGGACCTGAACCTCTTTGGTCAATAGCAAAAGTTTTATGGACTTCAAAGGATGAGGACTTCACCCTTCTCCTAGTTTGGTTATATTGATTAGACTTTACTCCTCTGAAGCAGGGAGTAAATATATAGTGATGATCTGAAAAATTATGCTTTCATGGTACTCCTGGGGAGAACTTGCTAAGCTGCAAAACACGGGGCACGATTCTGTGCATTGTGCATGCACAGATGGTCAAGATGTGTGCACAGATGACATGCACATGCGCCATGCTGTGCAATGTTGTGTAGTGATGTTACGCAAGGGTGTGTGTTGAATCCCAAGGGCCTGTGGGTGTACGCTCCACTGAACACCCAGGGGTTGCAGCAGCAGTTTCAGGTTGTAATGCCTGCTCTATTCCTTGGGCGGCGGGGTGCTTCCATACACCAGATGCTCTCATACACGAGTGTCGAGGGTGAGGTTGACCCAGGTTGGGTACTTTTGCATGCTGTATGAACATGCACCTACGATGTGTGCCTTTGTTGCGTATGCATATTGCATACACTATACATGCAAACAGCACACACACTGCATAGGATTGTGCCCATAGTAGAGGAAAATCAGAGATAGATCTTGCCTGGAATTCTGATTTTTCTCTTGATTGAAGAAAAAGATTCTTAAAGAAAAGGGCTTCTTTCTATTTTTGAAAAGTATGGTACATATAGGTATCTTGTCAGGATGGGCAATTCCCAAGACTGAAAGTAACAATCTTCCTCCATAAGTACCAGGCAAATAAGCTTAGTGTGGGGAGAAGGAGATGAAGTAGGGTCAAGGTAGAGAGCACTGCAGGGGATTATAGCAGTCACATATGCTGATGAGCCCAGAGCTTTGCATTAAATACACCAACTTTTCTTTTGCCTCTCTCACAACCAACCCCTGCTACGTTTGTTCTTAGTACTAGTCCTGAGTAAGTTACCCCTCCTGATTGGTACCTGATTATTGAAATGGGTACCCAGTTACCCCAAATATCGGGTATGACTGTGACCAAATCACCGGTTTTCCATTTTGCTGATGTATTCTGATTTACCGTGTAACTGTTTTAGTGTCTTTCTCAATGTACCTAACTATTTTCCTGTCTCAGTAAATGGTGAAGAACGGGAAATCAGTGGTGGAAAACTGGAAATTTGGTAACAGTATTTTGATAATTTGGGTTGACCTTATGAACTTTTAAAAAAATGTACTTTTAAAAATCTGGACAACAATTCCCCTTTGAATCTGATGATTTAACTATGAAAAACCTGGCAAATTCAAAGTTCACTTTGACTATGTGCTTCAGTTCTACTTTGATTAAGGAAGATAATGGATGCTGGTTCATCCCAATAAGAAACAATCACAGTAAATCCTCTGGAAGATGGTACAATATCTCTCATTGCTTTATTCCGATTCATTACTCACTGAAACGGGTGTGTGAAACCTTGTTGATGTGGAGTTACAAAGCTGGTGAATGCGACCGTTTCTATACTTTTCGCATGTGAAGGAATTCTTGTGCCTAGTTGAGGATACCATTTCACTTGCAAATTATTTAGAGAGGATTTTCCCACTGAGAAGTTGCATTCCAGCCGCGATCAGCAATTGTAGGCTTATCAATTAAACATTGCACCACTTAAATGGTAGTAAAAACGAAATGGCATGGCAGAATGGGATGGAATCTAAAAAACAGGTGCAATTACACTCATTTTTATTTCAGACTCTTCAGCTTTAATGCCTTTTAGAGGCACACGAAGAAGTGAATTATACAGGATTCACAACACGGCGAGGGATTTAATTCATTCGCAGAGAAGGCTCTAGTGTCATGCAGGGAGAGGGGAGGGAATAATAGGTTCTAAAGGCAGCAGCTGTTGCAGTAGCTCTTTCAATGACTCTACTACACACACCAGTTAAGCTCTGGCAATTGTGTTTTGTGGGGGGGGGAGCCTAATCTTGCAGGGTGCTGAGCACACTCATTTCCATTGACGTTTGGGGCATTTGAGCAAGGTCGCAACTAGAATTTTTACTTCTTGTGAGATACTTACGTTCCGATAATGGGTGAAAACAGACATGACGCTAACCACCCTTTAACCACCCTTGGTGGTTATTTATGCATGTTTCAGGGCTGTATTGGTGCCCTATGCAGCCCTGAAACATGCATAAATGACCACCAAGGGTGGTTAAAGGGTGGTTAGTGTCATGTCTGTTTTCACCCAATATCTCCCTTGCTCCCCACTTCCCAGGAACAGAGGATGCTCCCTGCTCCTAGCCCAAATATTCCCTTTCCTGCTGCTGTCTGCCAGGCTTCAGTTTTTTAGGGGTAGAAGCAGCAATAGCAGCAGTAGCAAGAAGAGGAAGGGTCTCTTAGAGACACAGGAACTCCTCTGTTCCACTCATTTCTGTGGGGTGTGTGTGTGTGTGTTTTAAATTTGTTTAATTAAGATGTTTTAGACTTTTTATGTTAAAAAATTATTTTATATTATGTTGGAAGCCGCCCCGAGATGCCGTAGGCAGGGGGGGCGGCATACAAATATAAGGAAATAAATAAATAAATAAATAAATAAATAAGTAAACAAAAATCAACCCTCATTCCTCTGGCCCTAGGATCCGCCTCCCTTCATTTTACTACCAAGACTCATGCCCAGCGGTGTCATTTCAGATTTCAGGAGAGGACAGGAGGCAAGAGGTAGGTTGTGGCAACACACTCCCTCCTCCCCAGGCAGAGTTAGTCAATCCAGTGCACCATTCCCCAAAGCTTAACTCTCTTCCCGGTAGGGTTGCTACCTGCCTTCAGGAGAAAACCGGGCGGGGTTAGGAGCACATTGCAGGAAGTGGGACAAAGGGGCCGCCGTGCCCTTTCCTGATGTAGCCCTGCCTCTTACGGACTTTTGTCACCTCCTGGTTTTCCACAGGGTTGGGGCCATGTTAGAAACAAAGGGAATTGGAAAGTCCCCGTGGTCCACCACCTTTCTGATGTGGCCACCCCCAGATGCTCTGATTCTCCTCTGGCAACCTTGTCTGGCTCTGAGAAATTGGAGCTTTGTTACCTGTGGGTAATACCCACAATTTTGAGTAGTCTGTCTGGTGCCCGGTTGTGACGTGAGTATCGAGTTGGGCAGGCCCCCGATTACTCCAAAATACCACATATTTTACTATTACCGAGTTACTGATTTTCCCTTTTAGTGATTGGTAAAACAGTAAATTGGGTAGAGAAACTTGGAAAAATCCAGACAGGAAGTCAGAAAAGTGGGAATTAGTAAACTGATAAGTTGGGTAGGCTGACAGGCCCTCATTGGATACCAGTTGATGACTCAGGTTGAGTACCTCAATTCTGATGGGTTTACCCATATTTGTGGGTCATCGTCTCAGCTCTATGTCTAAGTAAAATCAACTTGGCTGCTGTTTACTACTATTCCCTTTTGCTTTTTCTTCTGTGATAGTGGAGTCTGGGGAATAAACATTGGGCATTTTTACACACACCTTAAAGTCCTGGTCTTTCAATCTTCTGGGTTTACAAGTTCACAAGTAAGTTCCGGATGCATTCTTCACACACACACTGCCCTGATGCAGCCTAAAGTAGCCGCAGCTGTAGACATGAGGGGCTGCCATGGAAACCAAGTGACCACAACTGCCTGGAGCAAAGCAGTTTACAAGGAGAAAGTTTACACACAAAAGTTCTGGAAGAAGTTCTATGTAGAAATTCAAAGAGCCAGATCTGGGTGAGTGATTTAGACACTGAAAGTTCAGGACGTAACAGCAAGCATGCAGGAGAAATGTGTGTGTAAAAACACCCAATCACTCTCTTTTTGTGGCAGTCTTTTAGATGGTTGAAAACTGCAATCTCGTCCCCTCAATCTTCTTTTCTTTACGCAGACCACACCCAGGTCTTTTAGCCTTTTTAGCGCATCAGGCCATTGTTCATATTGCTGTTCATATTCCCATCAAGCTCCCTGTTCATATTCAAGTCCTGCCTAAAGGCCCACTTCTTTGAGATTGCTTTGAAATCAGGAACCCAGGCCCTATCCTTGTGCGTTTCAACCATTTTAACTGAAATAAACAAACATACTGAATACCTGCATCTTGTAGTCCATTCTTGATAGGAAACCTCTTACTTGGAGTTGTCTTTGTCTTTTGTCTTGATTAGATTGTAACTAAGTTCCATAGAGCAGGCACTGTCTTTCTGTTATGTGTATCTGTACAACGCTGCATATGATTAGTAGCGCTAGAGAAATGATAAATAGTAGTATGACTAGTAGTAATAGTTTCCTCATATGGCTTGCATTCCAGCTGCTTCACCATCTTAGTTGCTCTCCTCTGAGTCTGAATCCTTTCAGATTTATCCTTCTTGAAGTGCAATGTCCCTAGCTGAACACAGTAGGCAGAGGTGGTCTCACCAGTGTCAGGTAAAGTAGCACCCTTACCTCCAATGTCTTTGGACACTAGGGCACTTGTTAAGGTAGCTCAGAATGGCACTTGGTAGGGATGGGAAAATCAAAATTGGATGAATCCAGTTCACCCAATTTGTATGGCTTTGGATTCCGGGGCAAGAATCAATATGCCTTGCATTGCCCATTGGAATGAATAGGTTTGGTTTTCCATTGACTTCAGTGGGAAAAATTTCCCATCCCTAGCACTTGGGAAAATCAGACTCTTTTGGATGGTTTTCCAGCGGAGCTGAAATGAGTACCTAATTTGGTAACTGTGACTAATACCTGCATTTTTGAGTGCTGTGTCAGGGCTATCTTGCCACTGATCACGGTATCAATTTACTGATTTTTCTGGTTAACCAACAAAAAAATCAGGACAGAAAATGGAAAAATTGGGATGGAAAATTGAAAAATCAGGAACAGAAGTCAACATTCTGGGACATTAGGTATCTGAATTGTGCACTAATTGGATATGGATTAGTACCTACAATTTTTGAGTTGATTTGAGTACTGGAAATTTGATGGGTAGACCCGTTTTGTGGGTACTCGTTTGAACTCTAATTTACCAGCTTTAAAGTTTGGTAATATCAGAGATTGACACAAATTACCTGATTTGAGAGGAAAATTAATTAAAGGGTTTTTAGAAAACCTTGGTATATTGAAAGATTATTATTAATGATGGATGAAAGGTGGGCAGTCAGGCTATTTTCTGAATATAGTTCAAGAATATTCTTGAAGGTAAAGGATATGACATGCAATCTTGCTGAAGACCCAATAGACAGATGACATGAAAGAAATTCTGAGTGTGTTATTAGCAAAGGATAAGAAAAAGCACAGGATCAAGCCTTTTGGGGAAGGATGGTTCATGAAGCTGCACAATCTGTCAATCGACTGATGAATTAAGTGGAATAAGTGAATAGGACCAAGTGTGTGGATACACTGGTCTTAAACCCAGGTCTCTGGGGGGCCTCTAGACAGATGCTTTAGCTGCTCTACCACCAGAAAACACTACCCCCTCATCTGTACCAGGCTCTCAAGTAGGGTTGAAACTTGACCTTGATTTTCTCGTGATTCTTGCTGAGATTTATGGTTCTCGACTTGGTTTTTGTGAAAATTGATAATTCAGAAAATTCCTTGTTCTTGACACTTTCTTGGTTGAGAATTCTTCTCAATATACTGTTTACCATTTACCTTTTACCCGTATCTTTTATTATTATTATTATTATTATTATTATTATTATTTATATAGCGCCAGTGATGTACCTGGCACTTTACAAATAATAAGATAGACATGGTCCCTGCCCGAGAGCTTACAATCTAAAGGCAGGGGGAGGGGAGCCAGGGAAGGGGGAACAGAGGAAGGGACAAGGGATGCAACATTCATGAGGATGCGGGAACTCAGGTACACGTGCTTGGTTTGGTTGCGGTAAGTTTACCATTACTGTTTACCATGTACCTTATTTGTCCTTGTAATGCCTATGCGCAAAATGGTTTTCCTTTTCCAAAATGGCAGTGATGCTTCTGGCACCGTCTAGGAAGATGTCTGTGCATGCAGAGAACAGCTGCCGCTGCCATTTTGCACATGTGCATTACCAGGAAGAATGTGGTACATGGAAACGGTAATGGTAAATGAAATGGTTAAAGGTATATTGAGAAAAATTCTCAGCCGAGATCTCAAACCATTATCGAGATTGACCCGAGATCTCAGTAATGATTTTAGATCCTTGCGAGATTTTCACGAGAAAGAAATTGATTCTCATTTCAGCACTACTCTTGAGTTCTAGTTAGCTGCCTGGCCTTGCCTTGCCGTTGGCTATATAACAGCAAAACAGGAAGCAAGCAGTCGCTCAAGCAAGCTGACTGGATCAGCCTAGACCTTTTTAGACATTGCTCGAGCCTTGGACCCTTGCCTCCTGACCCGCTGTCCTGACCCCATTGTTTCCTGATTGGCTTGGACTTCCCATCTCGTAACTCCTATGCAATGATTCAACTTAGTTCTACAGCTTTGCGTTCCCTGGCTCAACCTAGCATCATTATGATCTCAACCTTCCCTTGGGTCCACCTTCTAAACCAGTCTTATATGACCCAAGTGAATGGTAGAGGCCCTGGCTATATTTGAGACCTACTCCTGGAGCCTTGACCTGATAGTTATCTGCGCTTAGAAACCACCCATTGTTTGAGGCATGTGCCATTGTGCCTTAAGTTGGTGGGCAATTGGTCCTTTGCTGTGGTGGATCCCTCAGTATGGAATGTGCTCCCTCCAGACGTTCCTCCCTCCCTCCCCTTTAAAAAGTACCTGAAAACATATTTGTTCTCCAGATGCTTTTAGCATCCACTGTTGGTTTTCCCTCAGTGTATTCCCTCCTGCCCCTTTACTCTCCCTTTTAAATTGTTTTAAGCGGGTTATGTTTTATATTAGTTTATTATTGTATTTTATGGTTCTGCAGTGCTCCAAGCACCATTTGGTGGGGATGTAATATAAAAATAAATTTTATTATTAATTATTATTATTATATTGGCTGTCCAGTTTTCTTGATTTTACCAAGTTATAATCCTTCTGTATAAAGAAAAAAGAAAGCTGCTAAACAGCTGTGCTCTCCACTCTGCATTTTCTTAGGCTATTGTACATTCATGCTAGCTTTCTTGGCATCCTTCTGGACCTTCCGTTCCTACCGCTGCTCCAGCCACACAGCAAGGAAACAGGATTCCCATCTTTTAAAGCCGGTCTGTCCGCAGCCTGCCTTTAAAGCAACGATTTGGGGGAGGAAATTGGAATATGAAACCATTAAAAATATTAAGAGTATCAGGTTCTAACTATGCCAGCAGCAGGGTAACTGCATGCCAGGGTTTTAATTCCCACCCTTACTGAGCTGTAATTTATTCTTAGCCGAGAAATAGCAATGCTTCTGGGGTTGGAAAGGAACACACATGGAGTTCACACGGTCCTTTCCTGAGGTAAACTTGTTGCTGTGTCTCTTGGGTTGAAAATGGAAATAAATGAGTGACAAAGGGTAGAAACACACGGGATGGTGGCGCAGTGCTGGCCCAACCTGGCTTGGGGAGGAAAACTGCGGCAGTCATTTTAAATTATTATTTTAATTCCCCTCCCCCTTCCACTTGATACCCTGCCCCTCTCGCCTCTGGCAACCAGGGGTGGCTTACAAAAAAAAACCCCAACATAAATACAAATATATAAAAATACAATTAAAAATCTCAAGAATCATAAATATATAAATCTCAATTTAAAACAATACAGGCCTGCGACAAAAAACCCAGCCCATCCTAACCCATTCCTACCTCCACCCCCTCCACCCTGCCCTTGAGAATGGCTTGGCGGAAAAGCCAGGTTTTACAGTTACGTTGGAAAGCCAGGAAATCCTGGCTGAGGTGAACCTCCATGGGCCAGGTCGGGTCGGGTTGCTGAACAAACATGTCTGTGGCTGAAACATCGTCCTGCTGCCCACATGGCCTGGGGAGGGCGGGGAGAACCACAAGTCTGCAGCTGGCCATCCCTGCTACCACATGATGTTCAGCGCCCCACCCTCTGCCATGATGGGCAGCCATGGTAGGCAGTGATGGCCAACCATGGTGGCCCTTGTCCAGGCTGGATAGCCCACTGTGGCCTGCTTTAGCTCAGTTGGGTGGGTCTTAGCCCAGTCTGTGACCTCTTAGGTTTTCCAAGGTCACAATACGTGCTAGCCGCCAATATGGCCAACATGGCTTGGGGCTCTTTTGGGCCAGCATCTGGCAGTACCTGTCCCCACCCCAGTTTGTCCATGGTGGCTGCTGCTGCTGCAGCACATGGGGGTTGAGAGAGGGCCTGCTCAACATGGTCTCTCTGTTTCCTCTTCCACTTCCCCTAAGCAGAGGAGAAAAGTCTGTCCCCTGGAGCAGGGAACCCACTATTACCCACTGTGTCTGCCTGCTCCTGCAGTAGCAGAGCTTGGTGGTGGGTTTTCATGTGGGAATTTGTCTCACTGTTGGTGAAGTGCCCCTGTTTCTTGACATGACTGATGCACTTCCCACAATGCTTGCACTCCACCTCTCACCCTCCCACCTGCCTAATGTGAGCCCACGTAGGGTATTTTCAGATGTTACGAGATCACAGTCAACCACAGTGAACCACGGTCAATCCCGCGGCGGGGCCAAAGCACCCTGAACATCTGTTCACTGGCTGCCAGATGTTCACCACAGTCAATAGTTTGGTGGACCTTGTTCCAACCGGGTATGCCGTGCAGCATCAGCCCCACACAGGTGGCTGGGGAGGTGGTGTAGCGATTATTTTTAGGGAGGATTGGCCTGTTAGGAGGTATCCAGTTCAGGAGATTGAAGGTGTTGAGGCCCTCCACGTGGTGTTCAATTTGGCTGGGTGAAAGCTAGGGGTGCTGCTGGTATGCTCCTTCTTGTCCGGTGGCATCCCTAACCGCTCTAGCGGAGCTGGCCTCAGAGGTGGTATTGGGCTCCTCTAGGACTTTGGTCCTGGGGGACTTCAATGTCCATGCCGATGCCGGCCTTGTTGGGGCAGAGCGAGAATTCATGGCCGCCATGGCAACCATGGATTTGTCCCAGGGGGTTATCTGCCTGACCCACATGGGGGGACACAACCTAGACCTGATCTTCAGTTCTGGCCTTGAGGCGTGGGGTCCAGTTGTGGGGGAGGTTACAGCAGTGCCCTTGTCATGGATGGACCATTATCTCTTTCAGGCCAGTCTCTCCGCACACAGGGGGGTGGAAGAACCAGTTAGGATGGTCTGCCCTTGGTGGCTGATGGAACCTCAGTGGTTCCAGGAAGTCCTGCGGGACTTAACTTTGGTCCTGGATGGTCACTCTGTCGATGAGCTGGTCCAATCTTGGAACATCTTGCTGGAGGAGGTTAACGACAGGGTGGCTCCGAGATGCCCTCTGCCTCGGTTTCATCACTGCAGGGCCCCTTGGTTTACCGAGGGGCTACGGTGTATGAAGCAAGCAGGCAGGAGGCTGGAGCGATGCTGGCAGTGTACTCGTTCTGACTCCGACCGACTTCTCCATAGGGCCCATTTGTGGTTCTATGTTGAGGCTGTGAAGATGGCAAGGAAGGAGTTCCTTGCTGCCCTCATAGCATCTGCGAAGTCCCGCCCGGCGGAGCTGTTTCGGGTGGTGCGGGGGTTGGTTAGTCCGGCCTCGCTCCACCTGGATAGGGATGTGTCCCAGGCCTGCTGTGAGGAATTTGTCAGCTACTTCGCGGACAAGATCGCTCGGATTCAGAGCGACTTTGCAGCCGGATTAGGGGCAGTAGGTAGAGAGCGCGAGGTGATGGAGGCCCCATCTGGTCCATCTTTGTGCGGGGAGTTTCAGGAAGTGATGCCGGCCGATGCGGCAGATGTCCTGGGGTCTGTGAGGACCACTTGTTGTGAACTCAATTCATGCCCGTCCTGGCTGGTGAAAGCCTCCAGGGAGACGTTGGGGACGGTGCTGGTGAGGGTAGTGAATGTGTCCATGCAGCAGGGGAGGCTGTCACCCAGTCTCAAGGAGGCTGTGGTGCATCCCCTGTTGAAAAAAACATCATTGGACGTGGATGCCCTCACCAGTTACTGACCTGTCTCTAACCTTCCCTTTTTAGGGAAGGTTATTGAACGGGTGGTGGCACTCCAGCTCCAGGTGCATTTAGATAGCATCGGTTTCCTAGACCCATTTCAATCTGGGTTCCTTCCTGGCTATGGCATTGGTGGCCTTGGTCAACGATTGCCGCCGGGAGATGGATGCAGGATGTTCAACATTTCGGATCCTGCTAGATCTCTCGGCTGCTTTTGACACCGTGGACCATGGGCTGTTGTTGAGACGGCTGCGTGACCTGGGGGGTCTGGATGGGACTGTTCTTGAATGGTTTCGTTCATTCCTCTCAGGGAGAAGCCAGTGGTGGTGCTGGGGGAGGAAACATCTTGCCCCCACGCCTTATCATGCGACGTTCCACAGGGTTCCATTCTGTCTCCATTATTATTTAATGTTTATATGCAGCCCCTGGGGGAGGTCGAGAGGGGGCTCAGGGTGCGTTGTCACCAATATGCTGCTGATACTCAGCTGTACCTCTCTTTTTCAGCGGACCCAGACCCTGCTATCTTGGTGCTATCCCAGTGTTTGGAGACCATGGCGGAATGGATGTGGCAGAGCAGACTGAAGCTCAACCCCGATAAGATGGAGGTGATGGTGGTGGGGAGAGCGAAGGAGGTGTCAGCCCCCCTTATTGGGGGGGTTCGCTCTCCCATAGCTCAACAGGTC
>QEPC01010552.1:2764010-2780617 GCA_003113815.1 Sphenodon punctatus | reverse complement strand
CTGGGGGGGCAGTGGTGGTGGTGGTGGTGGCATGGGTAAGCGGGTGATATAATAAACGCACGGATGACACAGCTGCCTCCTGTGGTCTGTTAAGGGGCCCAGAGGTCGGGGTGGACCACCATCACACCTGGGCCTCCCAGCTGATGTGCCTGACTAGGGTGGCACGGATGCGTTTGGCATAACGGTACTCCCTTGAGTTTTCCGTGTTCATGTACAGAGGCATGGGACCAGGCGGTCGGGTAGGCATGGGGTATTTGAGGGCTGCCCCATCGGTCTCACACACATTGTGCAGCACACAGTAGGCACCAATCACCAGGGCCAAGGTCTCCACCGTGTAGTCTAGCCGGCCAGCGAGGCTCCTTCAGCGCTGCTTGAGGGCCCCAAATGCCCGCTCGACCACAGTCCTGCTGGCACACAGGCAGGTATTGTAGACCGCCTCCACCGGAGTACGGGCAACCGGGTATACCTTCATCAGCCACCAGGTGAGGGGGTAGGCCGGGTCCCCCAGGATACAAGGGGGCATCAGCACCCCCTCGATCCAGGCCATCCCCATGTCTGCAAAGTCCCCCTGGTACATCCGGGCATAAAAGGGGGAGATGGTCATGATCCGGGCATCGTGGCTGCACCCGGAGTTGCCCGTGAAGATGTCTACGAACCTCCCCCGGTGGTCCATGACCACCTGCAGCTACAGGGAGTGATACCCATGCCTGTTGACATACTCTGAGGCCTCCCCTGCAGAGGGGCAGAGGATCTCGATGTGGGTGGCGCCCATGGCACCCATGCAGTTGGGGAACCTGCCAGCTGCGAAGCCAGCCATCACGGGCCCCTGATCCACCAGCTGGATCCCCCTGTCCAGGAGTATGCCCTCCACAGCCTCACAGACATCCTGGAGAATACAGGCCACGGGGCTCACCCCGACACCGAAGTGCTGTGAGACTGATCGGCAGGAGTTGGATGTTGCCAGCACCCAGAGTTCAATGGCCACCCGCTGGACCATGGGGATGGGGTTCCTAATGGGGGTGTGCTGCCACTCCAGCCAGGGTGTGAGCAGCTCCATGAGCTGCAGTAGGGTGAGCCTGTCCATCCGAAAGTGTGCCCTCCAGGCTGCCTCATCCCACTGAGCCAGTGCCTGGGACCACCAGCCCTGGGCCTGCTCCGTGACTCATAGCCATCGGGCAATGGGCATAGCGAGCTGGGCAGCCCGGCGCATGGTCTCCCTCCTCCATTGGAGGCACCCGGCCACCTCGCGGATCACCGCAGGCCTGGTACGGCTGCGGCTCATGGCCTGTAAGTCTGCCCCGGACACCCGCTGCTCCTGGAGCCAGGCCAGGGAGCGCCTGCAGGCTTGGTGAGCCCTGTGGGCCCCTGCAGCGCTCCAGGCCCTGGTAACCTGCAGGCGGGCGCCCAGGTGAACCTCAGCAGTCTGGATGCACAGCTGATTGGTGTGGGCGTGGTACCACTCGGCACAGAGCACAAGGAGCATCCCACATGCACCCAACCTGTCCCGCTCCATGGTGAGGTGAGCCCCGGGGGGCTGCTGGTGACCCTGATATAGGCTGGGAAGGGTGGTGTCCCCCCCGGATGCCTGTGCCGGCTCCTGCAGGACGGGTGGCCTGGGGAAGCGGGTGCGCGGTAGTGAGCGCACCTGCTGTCCCTGCCAGGAGCCGTGCGCATGGCCCGGTGCATGCTCGGGTGTGCAGGCTGCAGCTGCATGTCTCCTGTTATCACCTCCCACCTCTCCCTGTTGGCAACATCGTGTCCTTGCCGGCCTGATTAGTGTGTTGGCTGTCCTGTCTGTGTGCTTGGTTCCTGCAGCTGTGCTGGGTTCGCACCCCACGCCTTGCTCTGTTGCCATACATTGTTGAGGCCTGTGGCTTTCTCGGCCGACCTTGGTCGAGCCCCTCCTGCCCCTGGAGGGAATGTGGGTCCCCCTGTCTGTGGTGTTATTCTCCCTGGCGTGCTGGACTATGGCTGGCTGTGCTTCCACCGGGCTCCCGGCCCCCATGGGAGCCCCCCATCCGTGGTCCTTCTGCGAGACCATGGCCCTGTGTGACCTGTGGCATACCCAGACAGCCTGTCGGGTGCTTATGTGAGCCTGAGCTCTGGCCTTCGTTACTTCAGCTATGAGGCGAGCGCCCGGGATTGCCGGCTGCATGCTGAGACGCTGGGGCTGATTCCCTTTCCCAAAGGGTGCATCCCAGAGATGAGGTGCTTGCATGTGGCTTGGTCTGCGGCGGAGACTGTGTCCGCCCTGTCTGTGTGCAGCCTGGATGCCTACATGGTCTGTCTGGTGGAAGGGAGCCCTGTCCTGGCTGTGTCCTACTTTAGCTGCGTTCATGGGGCCTGTGGGTACCAGCGCTCCCGTGGGGTGGTGTATCACCAGCTGTTGGAGCTGGGTCAGCTTCCGTGGCCCCCTGCTGCCGACTGCTGTGTGTCTGAGCCTACCGCGGTGGAGCTGGCGGCGCTGTCCGGTGTGCGGTCCCGTTCCAATGTGCAGCTGGATCTCTCCATGCAGGATTCCTTCGAGGCTTACTACCTGATTGCCCACCACGTGTCTGTGCAGGGGTACTGCCAGGGCATGCTTCATGGGCCCCACCTCGTTCAACAGGCGGGGCACCCAGCCCCTGGGACCTTCGTGGCCCCCAGAAGCTGGCTTTGAGTCCCCCTGTGCCTCCTGGACCCCTGTTCCTGACCCCCGTATGGGCTTCCGGCTCCGCCCTGCTGCCGTGGCCCACTGCCTGCTCCCTCCTTGCTGTCCCAGCCGTGCTGCTGTGCTGCCTGCTTCCTGGGGTGTTGCTGCCCCTTCCTGAGGCTCTGGGTCCCCTCCGGAGGCCCCCCCATCTGCCTCTGCCCCCGGTGTTCCCCTCCGTGGCCGCTGTCTCCATTGTCTGCCTCCAGTGCCCTGACCACCCCCCCAGCTACCCAGGGTGCTGCTGACCGTACCCGTTCACCTGTGCCCCCTTCTGTGCCCCAGCCCCCCCCTCCTGGTTGCCTGTGTGATCTTGGAGTTCTGGGGCCCCCAGACTGGCCCCCCGGCTTCCTTCGGGGGGGGCATTGTGTGACTTTGGACCTGCTGCACTACCCTGGACATCCTGTCTCCCCTCCCTCGCCCCCTCGCCAGCGCTCGGGTTCCAAGTGTGCCTCCTGGACTGTTCCTGGCACACGTCCTGTTCCGTGTGTGCTCCTGCTGTTCCTGTGGCGAGACCGCCTGGGGCCCCCCATTCCTGGACTGCCTGTGTTGCTGTGGGGGTGCCTGTGTGGGCTGTTCTGTATTGGGGGTTCTGGTTGCTGTTGCCTGTGTCCCGCTGTGCCCCAGTGCCATTTCCCCTCCTCTTCCCTACCCCTCGCCCCCCTCCCCCTGGTGCCCGTTGTGCCTTGTGTGGTGTCTGTCCCACTGTGTCTCCCCCCTCCCTTTCCTGTCTGAGTGTGTGTGCGCCCGGACGTGTGTGTTTGTGCTGTGTGTTCCACTGTGCCCTCGCTGTCTCTGTGCCTGTTGTGTGTGGTACCTGGCCGACTCTTCTCCCTCTCCCCCCTCCCTTCCCATTTCCCTTGTGTGGGCATTCCCTTGTGTCCCTTTTGGCTTCGTTTGCCCTCAGCCAGCCATGTCTGTGTCCCACCCCTCCGCGGCTCCTTCTGGGTGTTTTGATCACAGCCGGGAATCGGCGTCACCTCTTTTGCGCCGCCCTAGACAGTGGTCTGGTGGCCCGATTCCCTGCCGTGGTCCTGATCCCGTCACGTCTGTTCAGTGCCTTCTTTGACCATGGGGGGTGGTTAGCCGGTTCGCCACTGCTGGGAATCCACTGTGGTGACTCGGGACCGCGTAATGTCTGAAATCACCCATAGTCAGTGTGTGGCTGCTGGGACCTGCTGCCTTTGTCTAAGGGGGACACAGGAGGAGGGGCCTGAGCAGGAACATCAGGGGTGTCCTCAGGAGGAACAGCAGGGGTGTCATCATCCTCATCACTCCCCTCAGATCTTACACCCAAAGGGCTATAGCAGGAGCCTGACCCCCATGCTGCTGCTGCACTCCCTTTGCCCTGCCCCATCGAGTTAAACTGAGGGGAAAAGTGACACCCTCCTGGAAGGGTGGCTGGAAGTATAACCCCCTCGCACACATATTCTTGGGCACCACGAGGGAGGAGGGGAGGAATGGTGGCAATGGGTGTGGGTCAAAGCAGCCCTTGCGTTTTTGAAAAACAATTGAACGAAAATGGAACGGTTGACAAAATTCTGATCAGAAATTCCCATTGATCAGTATTTTGTTTACTCATTTGACCGTGCGTAAAATGATGGTGGCCGTTTTGTGCGTGCAGAAAATGATGACACCATGCTGCACAAGCGCAAAATGGAGGTGGCAGTATTGGGGGTGCCGCCATTTTGCATATAGCTTCTGCCATTTTGCACAGGTGAAAACAGAGGAACAAAATTCTGATCGGTTCAACGGATAAAAATCGGAACACTCATTCATTTTGATTTTCATTCATTCAGACCAGATTAGCTGAAAATGGAATCCAGTCAGAAACAGAATTTGAGTCCTAGGTGGTAAGCTCCGGCTCCCCAAGTCCCACCAAAATGTTTAAGCACCAGTGACTACTGCTCTCAAGAGTCCCCTAGACCAACCCTCTTCATTGAAGCAGGTTTAATCATGTCAAAACCACACCCCAGCAGATGAAGACACCAAATACACCAATACAGCCAATGACCAAATCTGATGCAAGCCAAGAGCAGGAGTGCCTGGGCTCGCCAATGCCTGAAATGACAGGAGGTGAATTAATAAGATAGTGTCATTCAGTGAAGCATCTCAAACCCAGGTCACCAGGAAAACTGAACTGGAACCTTACCACCAGCACCACGGCAACCTGAGGCTAGACCAACGAATCACATCCCATGAAGCACAATCCAGCTTACACATTCTACAGTCTAGGGAAATCAGGTGATCAGAAGACTGCTGCTCATTGGCTCTGTTCCAGTATTTATTTCCTCTGCCTGCCACCTCTGTCTTGTCTGAGAAATATGTCACAGACGACTGGTCATACCCCTCTGCCAGAACTGCAGCTCAGTGCCTGCCTTCCCAGCCTGCCTGCCACCCAGAAACCTTCCTGCCTGCCTGCATCTGGAATTTCAATCCTACCCTGCCCTTGGTTTCGATCCCTGGCCTGGACTTTGACTACGAGCCTGATATCCCCATTGACTGAGCCTTGTCCCATGAGTACAAGGGCCCCGATCCTACAAACTTGACAGATATATCCAGAATGACGCAAATATGGTGTCCCACCAGGGTCTCTGGGGGCTCCACCCTGACCCTGTGCTACCCGCAGGAATAGAGAGAGGTCCCATGGGGCTCTAGCTGGACAACCATCATCTTGGGGGTGGGGATATCTACACTACTACCTGTCCCCTCCTCCCATATATGGTTGCTGATGGGGGGGGGGCAGCAGTGCACATTGGCACACACTCAGCGAGGGTGCCGCCAACTCCGCCCTTCTGTGCAGGGTCTTGAGGACCTTGAGTGCCCTACTGGGGTCTCTGAATGCACCAGTGCACAGTCCCTTGCAGGCTTTTTTTTTGCATCGGGCCTCATTGTTCCTATGGTCGTCTCTGATGTGGAATCTTGTGAAAAGAAAGTTAAACTGCCCTACCTCTTTTTTTTTTGCTGCACTAATAAGTAAAGAAACAACCAGCAGCAAGGCATGCGCATTAAAATCATAAAGCCACCGTATAACTGCTTCAGCTGTGCTCTGCATGCCGAGGAGACCGGAGTGCCAAGCATGAAGAGAAAGAGACAGTGAAGGAGTGAAACTCCAGCTTTAAGAACCACCAGATGTGGGATTTACAGGCCACAACAGGTGTGGGCCTTTCTGAATGAGCTTTTGTATGGAAATGGCCTCTGCAGAGGGGGACGATCAAAGAGAAGCGGCAGCGATGGGGGAAAGATGTGGTTTTTTAAAAAAAGAACTGCCTAAGAGCTCGTTGGGCGAGATAGCAGCCACACGGATACCTTCAAGTTCCAAGAGTCCGTCTCTTTGTGAAAACTCTGAGGGAGGCAGGTTCTCTGAGGATAAAAGACTCATCCTCCACATATCTTGCCATTAAAGATTGCTTTGAATTCGGCTTGCTTGCAACAGCTGTCACTTATAGAAAGCAAGCATCCTGCAACTTTGTGAATGCAACTCTGTCTCCAGGGCCCACCTTACCACAGGGCAACTTGGGGCATCCATCTGAGACCCTTCTCTTTCCCGGGGCCCTGCAAAGCCCCCCTGTTTTCACCCAGGCAGGGTGTGGGGGCCCCATTCCCTCCCAGGTAGCACTCAGACACGACCACGGGTAAAAACACAGGTGACATTGGCCTGCTGTGGTCCAGGAGCCACCAGCATATCCGTTATGGTGCCTCCAGATGTTGGCCCACTTCTGCCCCAGGTTGGGTAGGCGGCTAGCTCGGGCTGTGTCCTCGGAAAATCTCTGAGGTCACAGCCCAGACTAAGGGTCGCCCAGGAAAGCCAATATGGGCTAGCATGTCTGTGCGGCCCCACCATACCCACCCCAGGTTGAGTACTGCCATGTTCGGCTGCCATAGCTGCCCGCCAGTGGCCACCATGGCTGTCTGTCAAGCTGGGGGGCCGGGTGCTGGGAGCACGGCATGGGTGGGGCCGCCCGCCCACATAGTTATTGTACTACCTGCTCTACCCAGGCCGTGTGGGCAACAGGATGGCTCTCTGGCCATGGGCACGTTTGTTCTGTGCCCCGTCCTGCCCCAGGCCATGTAGGCTGCAATTTCCCACCCTGGGCCAGCCCAGGCCAGGGAGTTGTCATGCCACCAGAACACCTGTTTTTACCCTAACTTTAGAGTCCCATGGAGAGTACCCCCAAGGGGATGGGGCCACCAGGGCCCCACATTTTATTTTCACCCTGGGCTCCACAAATTCCAAGTCCAGTCCTGCATGTAGACTCCACAAATTCCAAGTCCAGTCCATCTGCTTCTCCCTCGTCTTCTCTCCCTTGTCCACTCCAGATTGTAAGCCCTTTGGGACAGGGACCTGTCTCTAATCATGACTGTCCAGAGTCAGGTGCATTGTTGTTAGTGCTATATAAATAATAATAATAATAATAATAATAATAATAATAATAAAAATAAATAATAAATTAATTAATTAATAAAACAAATTAATACAAGGCAATTGCCCTGTCATAGTTTGTTTACTTCTCTTTTTTGCTAAGTATGTACCAGACAGTAGGAAATAAACAACAACAATAACAGCAGCCCAGGTAAGGAGATAGGTTCAAAGGCATTTGTATTGACACACAAAATATAACTTCTTACAAGCAGTCATGAATCATCTTAATCATTTTTGTCTCCACACAGAAGTGATTAACTCACTTCAGAATTACATTCCTTCCCCTCTGGAATGAGTGAAAAAAAATGTTATTCAGATGCAGCCAGCAGCTCTAAGCAAGGCACACAAAGAAAAAGTGTGAAACTCAGCCAAGACAAGAAGGAGCTCATACGCCAGCTCCTTCAAATGCGCAGCCCTAACAGCTGATTCGGACAGCTACCAAACAGCTGACAGGATGCAGCCTCCAGCTGCTAAAGAACATGACATGGAACAGTCTCCTCTTAAAGAGACCAGGGCACTGTAAGAGCTGCTGTCAACTAGGGGCCAATGGGACACACACAGGAAGAGGTTCTCACCACCTATCACTGAACAGGACACACACATGTGATTGGAGCAGGATGCGAAAAAAGACCTGGGGACACAAGTTCCATCAAAGTTCAATATACCATGCTCTTATTGGTGACCAAATTAGAAAGGGGGACCAGCTGACGCTCTGGGGTTAGAGCTTGGAAAAGAAAATAGGAAGATCAAAAGGTAGGGGAACATTAAACCTAGGTAGACATCAGAGAATCTCCCACACAGGCAAAAATAGGAGAATCTCCCGCACAGGAAATGTTATTACTTGGAAATGGACACAAGAAATGTCTCCCCATGTTATTGTCATGGTTAATGCTTCTCAAAAAACCAACCAAACAAGACAAATTTATATGCACGAGAGATCACACCTTCAGCATACCACAAAGTCCAGATGTGAAACCTTGACCTAGTTCTACCACTACAGCAACAGGAGGACGGGCTGGTTGCTGACACTGTTTAATTTAGCCACCCAAAGAAGAACTCTTCATAGTAAGACAATGGACTTTTTTTACATGGGCGGCTGCGGGGGATGGGTGGGGGGTGTCTGTGGGCGTGACGCTATGGCAGCAGTGCAGGGGGAGGGATGGGTGCACACGGGCACACACCCATCCCCCCACATCCTCCGCATGCCCCCCAAATGGAGCAACTGGTGTTTTTGCCAGTCGCTCAATGTGGAGGTGATGGGTGGAGGTGGGTGGGGATGCATGTTACACAGAAGCAGGCATGCACGCCCACCCACCTCCACTGTACCACTGCACAAATGACACTCCCCCATGCATGCCTATCCAGTGGACATGTGTGGGCATGCGTTGGTGCATCTCCTTTAAAAAAGGTCCAGTGTAAGACCTTTCTCTTTGGCCAAGCATTTGGCAGGTGGGGATAGGGGTCAGGTGGGGGCATTTAGGGGATTGGATGGGTTTTTTAGGGAATTTTTATATAGCATTATGTGCTGTTTATGTGGTTCTTATTTGGAAAGCCACCCTGAGCCTTAGGGGAAGGGTAAAATGTGAATAAATAAATTTAAATCAATATTTGTTTATTCAGATTTTCAACCCACCCTTCCCATTAAGGCTCAAAGCGGGTTACAATAGTGCTAGTATTGCTGAAATGACGTAACTGAAATACTGTGATAGCCAATAAAAAGAAAACCAAAAGGGGAACAACAATCCAAAACAACCCAAATGGATTCCAGACAAGTCATAACCAGTTATCGGTTATTAGTACCTGCCATTTTTGGTTTGGGTAGACTGTCTTCATGAATGTATCCCTGTTTCTCCCTATGGCCTTCTCTCCCTTGTCACCAGGGTCAGCCTTAACATTTGTGGGGCCCAGGGTGAAGATAAAATGTGGGGTCCCTCATGGTCCGTGCCCCTCCGGGGATTGTCCGTGGGGTGATCAAGCAGGGCCCAGGGCGGTCGCCTTGTGGTAAGCCTCTCCTTGCTTGTCTCCTCTTCCTTATCTTTTTTATATTCTAATTTCAAACCCTTGGGGTTGGGCCCTGTCTCTAACGACTGATTGTACAGCACCAGGTACATTGCTTCTGTTATAATAATTAATAATTAATAAAAATGTCTGACTTGTTTGCCTTTTTTGGGGGTTATTTTTTTCTGCTCTAGTTTAAACTCGGATTGTACGCACTGCATGTTTTACAGACTAGCTCTGCCTTCTCCAGGGAAAAGCATCCAGCTCTTCAACTGAAAAAGCACCAGGAAACTCAGTGCAGATTAAGCCGATCTTTCACACATGTTGTGGGAAAGTACAAACCACTAACAAGGCAGCTGATACTGGCCTCTCTAACTGTGAATCTCCAGTCTGCACTGTTTCCTTGGAAAGCAGCAGGGGACCTTCTTAAGCCAGGCAAGGCTTCACACAACCATATTACATCACTCTCCACTCTCCCGGTCTTGCACAACTTACAAAAGATTAGGTTATTTTTGGCCACTGCCGCACCTACCGGTAACAGGATTGTGCAATGACCTGGGTGTGGTACCTTTAAGAAAAGAAAGAGGTAGCAAACATGTTGGTTGATGTGCTTGGTACTTGAAACAGAGCTTTTAGCGTTGCATTAGAAGAGGGGCCAGTTTAGCAGTGCAGAACAATCAGGACTTTAAAAAAACCACGTGCTTTTTCAGTCAACAAAATAGGTTTATATATATATATATATATATATATATATATATATGCAATTTCAAACAATGCCAACCTGGATTTGATATGTTTTCTTTTTTAATCTCGCTCCGGTTCAGTTGTTGACATTTCTGATTAAAACCTCTGCTAACCCAAAACTGAACTCAGTTTCTCAGGAGAAGAACAAGGAAACTCTTCTCTCTTACTTTGTGGATGGCTGGTAATTTTATATGTCATTTATGGTTATGTTTCTCAACTTGTGCAGTCATGCAATATCACTTTTAATTCCAGCCGGAAAAATAAGTTCACTCTATGTAAAATCATGACTGATAACGTTGCCTTTCTCCCGGTTTAAAGGAGCAATGAGTGCTTACAACCTAAAATCTTTTAAAGGTGTCTGAATTGCTTGCTTAGCCCCATTCTGCACTGAAGGACACAGTTGCTTTATGAGGCGAGTTGGACATTTGTAGGCAAGAAGCCTCTGGGTTTGTTTTTAGATGTAACATTGACCACCCACACGTGAGTAGTTATTGTTACATCTCAAGGTGTTTTTAAATGAGATGTTACCCCGCATGGCCACCCAGGAACCACTCAGAAGCCATACATCTGACCGCACATCTGTAGGTGAAGCAGTATGAATGCACACGCCCGCGAGTCTCGGAATACCCACTCATGGCCAGTCACGGAGCACTGCTGAGAAATCCAGAGTGCTCTGTGCGGGGCCAGCCAAATGTAGTGTGCCCACCTTGGAGCCACCCGTTTGAAGTGCTCCCCACTCACTCCACCTGAGCGGGTGCTCCATGGCAGTACCACTCAGTGGCCACCAACCCCACTCCCTCAACTGGCTTGTTTTAAAACACCCAGTGTACCATCCTCCATTTGGTAGCACGTATGACTATGTAACTGCTATATATCACTCACGTACAAGAGGGACTGGACCCGTTGCAGGCCTACTGGGCAGGCAATGGGATTCCACATTGCTCTCGGAAAAACTAAACAAGACTTCACAACAGGTCTGCGGAACTCCCCTGGAAGCACCATACAGCAGAGGCATGTGATGTGCCAGGGCAGGGAACTAGCATGGCTTCTACTTCCATTGCCTGGTGCTCCTGGAGACAAGGTCAGAAGGAGAAATGGTGACAGGGTTGGAAGGGAAGGTCCAGAGAATTCCCTCAGTTTGCTTAGTGCTTCTGTGATGTGGAATGGATCTGGAGCTGCCTCTAGGGATGTGTGAACGCGGTTTGGCTGTTCGGAGTTCGGACTGAACTCGGTCTGTTCGGATGACCGAACCTGAACCCGAACCGACTGAACCCGAACTTGATCTGAACTCTGAAACGACCAAACAGTTTGGTCGCGTTCGGATCAAGTTCGGATGAGTTCGGGCGGGAAAAACGTGACTGGAAGGCCCGGGGGCGGGGGCAGCTGAGGAGCAGACTTCCTGGCACCAGGAGTGGAGAGGCTTGGAGTAGCAGCCAGCCTGCACAATAATCATCCCTTTTCTCCTCAGACCACTGGTTTCGCAGTCTGCGCTTGGACATGGGGGAAGGGGGAGCTAGGCTGCACAGAGCCAATGGGGCTTGTGGTAAGGCGGGCGCAGCAAGTAAAAAAAAAGTCATTGCCCTCCCCTCTTCCAACACCTTCTGAGCTAGTAGCCATTTTCAGAAGTCTCCCTCTCCCAGCAGTTTGTGTTCCTAATCCATTGCCATCCTCCTATTTCATGGTGAGAGAATGGGGGTTGCTTTGGAGGGGGAGGCTCGAGTGGGGGGGAGGGGAATGGTGCCTCTGGGGGCTCGGGGGAGCAGCCAGCGAGAGGGGGTCAGGATGGTGTGGATGGGGGGGAAGGGGGTGGTTATTGGGACTGTCATGGGTCGCGGATGGTATGGTGGATGGGCGCAGAGGGCTCGGGTGCCCAGGGGCTCTAGGGTCCTTGCGGAGCTTCAGAAAGCCTGCCCGCAACCTGAGGGTCCAGGGGAGTTGGGACCAGGGTCCCATGGTGGGGGACTGATGCTGTTGAATGCAAGGTCCGTAGTTAATAAGGCCCCGATAATCTGGGATTTGATCCTGGACAGGGCGGCAGACCTTGCATGTATAACAGAGACCTGGCTGGATGAAGAGGCGGGGCCAATTTTGGCAGATCTTGTCCCAGCCATGTATGCCGTGCAGCATCAACCTCGCACCGAGGGTCAGGGAGGTGGCGTAGCTATGATTTTTAAAGAGACGTGGTTAGTTAGGAGGTATCCAGTTCCAGATATTCCTGGGATTGAGGCCCTCCATATGGTGTTTGATTTGGCTGGGGGCAATTTGGGGGTGCTGCTGGTGTACCGGGTCCCTTCCTGCCCAGCAGAGTCCCTCTCCACTCTAGTGGAGCTGGTCTTGGTGGTGGCGTTGGGCTCCTCTAGGACCTTGGTCCTGGGGGACTTCAGTGCCCATACCGACACCAGCCTTGTGGGGGAAGAGCGAGAATTAATGGCCGTCATGGCAACCATGGATTTGTCCCAAGTTGTTAGCTGTCTGACCCATGGGGGGGGGGGGCATACCCTCGACCTGGTGTTCTGTTCTGGCCTTGAGGCGGGTGATCCGGTAGTAGGNTACCGGTTTTGTGGGAGCAGAGCGAGAGTTCAAGGCAGCCATGGCAATAATGGACTTGTCCCAAATTGTGAACTGTCTGACCCATGTGTGGGGGACTATCCTCGACCTGGTGTTCTGTTCTGACCTTGAGGCGGGAGATCCGGTAGTGGGGGATGTAACAACTATGCCCTTGTCATGGATGGATCATAACCTCCTTATGATCAGTCTCTTAGTGCATCACCCACAGAAGGGGAAGGTACCAGTTAGGATGGTCCACCCTTGGAGGCTGATGGAACCTCAATGGTTCCAGGAGGCCCTGGGGGAGCTAACCCTGGACCCTGCCAGCCACTCTGTGGATGAACTCGTACGGGCTTGGAACACCTTGCTTGGGGAGTCCATTGACAGGGTGGCTCCGAGACATCCCCTGCCCCTGTATTAACTTTGCAGGGCCCCTTGGTTTACTGAGGGGCTGCGAGGTATGAAGCAGGAAGGCAGGTGACTAGAGTGATGCTGGCGTCGGACTTGCTCTGAATCTGACCGACTTCTCCATAGGGCCCATTTGTGGTCCTACGTTGAGGCTGTGAGGATGGCAAAGAAATAATTCTTTGCTACCCTCATAGCATCTGCAAAGTCACGTCCAACGGAGCTGTCCGGGTGGTGCGGGGGCTCGTCGGTCTGGCCTCCCTCCGCCTGGACCGGGACTTGTCCCAGGCCCACTGTGAGGAGTTTGCCATCTACTTTGCAGACAAGATCACTCAGATCCATAGCAACTTTGACACTGGATTAGAGACCGTACGAACTGAGCGTGAGGTGATGGAGGCGCCGTCTGGTCCATCTTTCCGGGATGAGTTTCAGGAAGTGACGCCAGCCGATGCTGTGGAGATCCTGGGGTCGGTTAGGACCACTAGTTGTGAACTAGATCCTTGCCCATCCTGGTTGGTGAAAGCCTCCAGAGAGATACTGGGGCCGGTGCTGGCGGGGGTTGTCAACGCGTCCCTTCGGTAGGGGAGGTTGCCCTCTGGTCTCAAGGAGGCCGTGGTGTGCCCCTTGCTGAAGAAGCCATCCTTGAATGTGTATGGACTCGCCAGTTACCGACCCGTCTCTAACCTTCCCTTTTTAGGGAAGGTTATTGAACGGGCGTGGCCTTGCAGCTCCAGGCTCACCTAGACAGCATCGGGGTTTTTGACCCGTTTCAATCAGGGTTTCGGCCTGGCCGTGATATGGAGACGACGTTGGTGGCCTTGGTGAATGATCTCCACCAGGAGATGGATGCAGAACGTTCGACACTACTGGTCCTGCTAGATCTCTTGGCTGCATTTGATACAGTGGACCATGGGCTGCTGCTGAGACGGTTATGTGACCTGGGGTGTGTGGATGGGACCACCCTTGGTTGGTTCCAGTCATTCCTCTCGACGAGGACCCAGTGGGTTGTCCTGGGAGCAGAAACATCTAGCCCACGGGCCCTGGACCGTGGCATTCCACAAGGTTCAATCCTGTCTCCTTTATTTATTTTATTTTATTTCTTTACATTTATTGGCCGCCCCCTTACATTTGTTGACAGCATCCCGGGGCGGCTTACAGCAAATAAAACAACAATAAAAACTCAGAAAACATCATATCAAAAATAAAATGATACCATAAAACCCCTCCCCAAATCTCCCCAACTTATCCTACTCTCCCATCCCTCTGAAGGCCTGGGCGAACAGCCAGGTCTTACAGGCTCGACAAAATGCCATCAGACTCAGGGCCAGGTGAGCTTCCTCCGGGAGGGAGTTCCAGAGTCACAGCCCGCTCACCGAGAATGCCCTCTCCATTGTGGTCCCCTGTTTAACATGGGGGACCTCCAAGAAGGCACCCCCGGCAGACCGCAGGGATCACTTTGAGGCACAGAGGACGAGGCGGTCTCCAAGATATGAGGAACCCAGTGTAGGGCTTTATAGATCAACACCAACACCTTGAATCTGGATCAGTATGCTATAGGCAGCCAGTGCAGAGTACAGAGCCCAGGTGTTAAATGCTTCCGCCACCTTGTCCCTGTGAGGAGATGGGCCGCCGCATTCTGCACCAGCTGCAGCCTCCAAACCAGAGCCAAGGGAAGCCCCACGTAGAGTGCATTGCAGTAGTCTAGCCTTGAGATGATGAAGGTGTGAATAAGAGTGGCCAGATAGGGCCCGGAGATGTATGGGCGCCGCCTCCATACTAGATACAGCTGGCGGAAAGCGACTTTAGCCACCGCCTCCACCTGACGATCCAGACAGAGGCCCGAATCCAAAACCACCCCCAGACTCTGAACGTGTTGGGCTACAGGAGGACAAACCTCCCCTACCAGAGGAGCCAGCACCTTCCTCACCCTACCCACCAACATCACCTCCGTCTTATTGGGATTGAGCTTCTGTCTGCTCTGCCACATCCAATCCGCCACAGCCTCCAAACATTGGGAAAGCAACGAGATGGCAGGGCCTGGGTCAGTTGAAAATGAGAGGTACAGCTGAGTATCATCAGAATATTGGTGACAATGCACCTTGAACCCTCTCACAATCTCCCCCAGGGGCTGCATATACACATTAAACAAAAGCGGAGACAGGATCAAACCCTGCGGAATGCCACATATCAAAGCCCGGGGGCTCAATGTTTCAGCTCCCAGCACCACCTGCTGGCTTCTCCCTGAGAGGAATGAGCAGAACCACCCAAGGACAATCTCGTCCACACACCCCAGGTCTCGCAGTCATTTCAGCAGCAGCCCATGGTGCACGGTATCAAAAGAGTCTGAGAGATCTAGCAGGATCAAGAATGTAGAACTTCCTGCATCCATCTCCCTTCGGGGATCATCCACCAAAGCCACCAATGCTGTCTCAGTACCATAGCTAGGGCGGAACCCAGATTGAAAAGGGTCAAGGAAACCGATACTGTCCAGATGCGCCTGGAGCTGCAGAGTCACTGCCCATTCAATAACCATCCCTAAAAAGGGAAGATTAGACACAGGACGGTAACTGGCAAGTGCGTCCACATCCAAAGAAGGCTTCTTCAGCAGGGGGCACACCACAGCCTCCTTGAGACTGGGTGACAACCTCCCTTGCCGGAGGGATGCGTTAACCACCCTCGCCAGAACCGGCCTCAATGTCTCCCTGGAGACTTTCACCAACCAGGATGGGCATGGATCTAGGTCACAACTGGTGGCTTGAACAGACTCCAGGACATCCACCACATTGGCCGGTGCCACTTCCTGAAACTCCTTCCAGAAAGATCGACCAGATGGTGCCTCCATAACCTCATGCTCCTCACCTACGGCATCAAACCCGGTGTCAAAGTTACTCTGGATCTGAGCGATCTTGTCTGAGTCATCTGAGTGATATTTACTGCTTAATATATATATGCAGCCCTTGGGGGAAATCATGAGAGGGTTTGGTGTGCGTTGTCACCAATATGCCGATGACACTCAGCTTTACCTCTCTTTTTCAGTTGACCCAGGTCCTGCCATCTCCATGCTATCTCAGTGTTTGGAGGCCAGTTGGTTATGGCAAAGCAGACTGAGGCTCAATTCCGATAAGATGGAGGTGATGGTGGTAGGCCGAGTGGGGGAGGTGTTGCCCCCTCTTGTGGAGGGGGTGTGCCCCTCCATGGCCCAGCAGGTTGGGAGTCTGGGGGTGTTATTGGACGCGGGTCTCTGTCTAGATCTGCAGGTGGATATTTATTTTATTTATTTATTTCAAAGATTTATACCCCACCCCTCCCGCAAAAGCAGCCCGAGGCGGCTTACAACATAAAAACATAATAAAAACAATTTAAAACATCCAATATAATATTATTAAAACAGGGCTAAGATAGCAAATCAAATAATAAATAGTAGATAGGTGGGGGAGCTAACAACACCCCCACCCTCCCCTCCCACCCTCCCCAAAGGCCTGGGCGAACAGCCAGGTTTTGTAACTTCACCGGAATGTTAACAGACTAGGGGCTAGGCAAGCTTCCTCCAGAAGGGAGTTCCAAAGGCGTGGCCCGGCCACCGAGAATGCCCTCTCCATTTTGGCCCCCTGCTTAACACGGGGGACCTCCAAGAAGGCACCCCCGGCAGACCTAAGGAGCCGCCCTGGGGTGTGGAGGGCGAGGTGGTCCCTGAGGTATGAGGGGCCCAGACCGTGTAGGGCTTTATAGATCAGCACCAACACCTTGAACCTGGCTCGGCACGCTATCGGTAGCCAGTGCAGAGCCCGGAGCACAGGTGTA
>QEPC01010552.1:2740742-2758332 GCA_003113815.1 Sphenodon punctatus | reverse complement strand
TTTCTCCTGCTCGCCTAACTGCCTTCGACCCTTCTCCCTCGCTGCCCCTCATGCCTGGAACTCCCTCCCTGCCCACATCCGCCTTGCCTCCTCCCTCCGCTCCTTCAAATCCCTCCTCAAAACCCACCTTTTCCTTGCTGCCTTTCCCAATGCCTGTTAGTCATTCCCCTTACTCTTACTGTCGGCCCTCCTCTGCTGACTGCTGCTACCAACCTCTCTGTAAACCAAGCCAAGCACACGCACCTGAGACTTCGCATCTGCTTGAATGTTTGCTTGTCTTCTCCCCTGTCTCTCCCACTGTCCCCTCTCCCTGTCTCCCCCACCTTGTCTTTTAGATTGTAAGCCACAGGCAGGGACCAAGTCTAATTCTATGTTCTGTACAGCACCAGGCCACACTACTGGTGCTATATATATGTTTATAATAATAATAATAATAATAATAATAATTAATAATAGTCCTACACCTTTCCCAGAGACCCTGTAAACCATGCCCTGATTGGCTAAAGGGCTCTGCCACCAGATTGGCTGGGAAGTCCCATATATACTTCTAAGCTCAGGGGCCAGTCTTAGTTCTGAGCTTCAGTTCATGTCAGTCAGCTCATATAAGGACTTGCCACACCTTTCCTGCCCACACTTTGCTTCTCCACAACTCACTGTGTTCCCTCCTGCCTTCTGGACTGCTTAGTTGGCCTCGCCACCTGGCTGCTACGGACCTGGCCACACATTTGTATCACCCTTTCTGGACTAGATGCTTGATTATGGAGGTCCAAAACTGAACCCCGGAGTCCTGGCGCTAGCCCCCTTCTGCTAGCGTCCCAAGACTGAGCTCCTCCTGACAGTTCATTCCTTTTTGATCTTTTGTGTTCTGTAGGATTTAGAACCATTGCACACCAAATCACTGAGCAACAGCGAAAGGAATAGCAATAGCACTGTCGTACAATGTTTTGGCTAAATACTAAATACTGACCAAATAGCAAAATGAATTTAAACAAACAAAAACAAAATACCCAAATCAGCAAAATACCAAAACAACCGAAATTATCAATGGATTGTAGCAGGCTGAGCTGGCCCTGCAAGGATTAATAGGCTCAGCTCCCCTGCTCATGACTGGCTAACCCTCTTCCGCTTTAGTGAATGGAGGGAGATGATCATCGTCAGCTTAGTGTGGGGAAGTCTGCTGACCATTGGGGAGAATAAAAAGCCCCAGCTCATTGTTAGAGAGAGACCACCAGGGAAGCCTCCTTGGAGAAAGAGCTATCTTTGGGCTGGGTGACCTGCCGGGGAGGTGACCCCTGGAAATGGGGATGTGAGAGAGTGTATTGGAATCCATATTGTTACAACTGTTTGGGCTGGTTTCAGTTTGTGTATTGGATGCCACCACTGGGCAGAGCCCTGCAATAAGCATGTGACTGGGAATAAATTAACTCTTATCTAAAGATCTCGTTTGGTGCCTGATTCAGGGTGAAACTGAGGCACAGACCCCCATGCAGGGGGTGAGTTGAGGCAAACCTATCACACGGACATACAGATATCACATATTCAGTGGTACATTGGAATATATGAATAATCTTCACAAATGTGGATTGGTATATTCGTTTCAGCCATGGTGAAAAGTTTTAAGTGAAAAGTCGACAGTGAGATCCTTTCAAAAATGAATTCCATGTGTGCATGTGTGGTAGATCTCAGGCCTACAGAGAGCATAAAACTCTCTAATGTCTCTTAATGTGGCACTCAGTTCATACGGTTGAATACAAAGTCAGCTGTTTTTCAAAAATAATTTCTCTGCTGTGCATCTGCACACGGATTTGTCCGTTACATTTAGTTGGTTAGGGTCTATTGTACTCCCCTCCGTGCCCCCTCCCTAACTCCCTGGGGCTATTTATTTAGCTGATGCTGCTGAATAGGCACATTGCCATGAAAAGGTTTTACATTTCTACCGGCACTTAGAGGGCTGGATTGGATTGCGCTGTCAAGAACACTTATGGTGGAAATCCAGAGCAACTCAAGTGAAGTCAGTGGAGTATAATGGGGAAAATGCAAGGAAGAAGAACCGTCTGGCCCGTCCTACTGTCAGTTGCGTACTTTTAAAGGCTTCAACATTAACAGGATCTTATGTACTGACTAGAGTCACTGACTTTTTAAGGCCACAAATTTCAACCATCGACTATGGAGTATTCCTGTTGGTTTTGAAGGTACCAACTCTGCAACTTGCTTTTGCACAGATTGCTAGCGGTGGGGGGAGGGTGCATAGACCTATGTCAGGGGTGTCAATAGCTGGGTAATAAGATGGCGGATGAAATTCAGTGTTGACAAGTGGAAAGTGATGCACAGAGGGAGAAAGAATCTTAAATATATGAATAAAACGCTGGGCTCTAAATTAGGTGCTAGCCTTCCAGAAAAAGATCTTACAGTCATTGTGGCAAGTTGATTGAAAACATCTCAGTGTGCTTCAGTGGCTAAAAAGGCAATGACAATAAGGACTGAGAATAAAACAGAAAGTGTCATAATGCTGCTATATAAATCGATGGCATGAGCAGATCCCAAATCCTGTGCACAGTTCTAGTCAGTGCTTAATTTGTAAAATAAAATAAGTAAACAATGAATTGCCAGGGCCCCAGCCTTCTCCAGAAGCCACACCCCGTGCCCAGAGTTTGTCATAACAGGAAACTGAACCAGCTAGTTAGTTTCCAGCTAGAGCCCTCAACTACTGGACCACACTGCTTCTCTACAGCTGAATATAACACCGCTTTTAGACGGGTCTCCAGTCTTTGCAGACTTCAAAGTTCACTTTCAGGAACCTTGTGTGGGTGGAGTTTAGATGCATTGGAAGTCGGCCGGCCTCCATTGGAAACAGAGGACTTGTCAAACCTCGATAGTGGGCTTTATTATTTATAATACCATGAGTGGTGTGGAATATGTAAACAGGGAGTTGTTGTTTACTCTGTCTAATAATAGTAGTACTAGGCGACAACTATATGAAATTAACTGGCAGCAGATTTAAAACAAATAGAAGGAAACTTTTTTTTTCACTCAGTGCATAATTAACGTGTGGAACTTGTTGCCTGAGTATGTTGTGAAGGCCAAATTGATGTAACTGGGTTTAGAAAAGGATTGGATATGTTCTTAGTGGATCGTTCCATACGTGGCTATGAGTCAAGGTGGTTGGGGGACATGACCTCGATTGTCAGGTGCCAGGAATAAATAGCAGGGAATGGATTGCTCGGTTTTGGCCTGTTGTGTTCTTCTCGGTCTTTTTTTAAAAAAAGAAACCCACAAAATGCCGACAAAGGAGTGTGAACAGGTGGTGGTGCTCTCTGCAAGTCTTTGCAGATCAGGACCCCATTGTCACAATTCAAAAAGGAAATCTGTCCATAGCAGCCATTGCATGCTTAAATACCTAACTGAAAAGAGATGGAGGCAGAGTAGTTCAAATTATATCTTCTTCTGGATCAATTTCTGTTGGCGAGAGCATGTAAGGTTTTGATCCTTCCTCAAGCAAGTAAAAAGTTAGAACTATGAACAGAGCAATGCAAGACTTTTTTTTTTAATATATATATATATATATATATATGCAAAAGCAATCACTTGAGAGGGAGCTGTTAGGGAAAATGTAATTAGAATCATTTATATACAATGTCAATCATTTATATAAGGGGAAATCAAGAATCAAGTGCTAAAATAAAAGGCAGGCTAAGATAACCTTGAGTCCTCTCCCCAACAGAAGTTGGTTCAATGAAGGTTATCATTTATTTTATTTATTATTATTTATATACCACTCTTTGCAGTAGGCTCGGGGCAGCCCACAATATACTACAATATAAACTGTTAAAAATTCTAACTGTTAAAACCGTATAAAAGTTCCATTAAAACCACTCCCGCCCCAACCCTCCAAACCCAATCCCCTCCAGTTAAACGCCTGGCCAAATAAATAACTCTTACATTGCCTAAACTGTTCTGCCTCCATCTCTTACATTTAAAACCAATACAATAACTGAAAAGAGGCTGTATTGAGGTGATAAACTCTTCTGAAAACCACTTATTTAGGTTTATGCCACTATTTTAAATGCCATTAGTCTCTAAACTTGAACACTCAAATTTGGGAAGTGCTGGTCATTATTTGTACTAGCTACTTTCATAGTTAATAGAATTGTGTATTTTTTTATAGTCATTTGTTTGCATGTTAATCTTTTCCCGACAGACCTGGTCATGTTGTGTTGTAATAACACACAAATCCTCACCAACATCAATGTCACAATGTTTGTTTTAGCAATCTTAACTTTAGCTGCCAGCTGCTCTCGTCTTTGGATTTTATTGCAGGAAATATAAATTCCTGTCAGCTCGAGGTGCTTTAGAAGTCCAGATGGGTGAATGGCTTAGCGTTTTGTTTTTCAAGCACGGTGACAATCAGTTAAATAGTTTTAAGCCCGATGACCTTGGTGTTATCATGTTGCATCTCTCTTTACCATTTTTAATCACTACAGCATAATGACATCTTTAAAGTTTATTGGACAATTAGAAGTAAGCACAGTTCCTTTGAGTCCTCTTGTTTCAAAGACATAGAAGTCTGTTTTACCTGAAAGAGTAGTTAGAAAACTGGAATGCTTTCCTACCTTGAGGTTTAGTTCAAGTTCCAGGCTGCCGATAACAGGATAACTATGTTAACTTTGCTTTTGTGGCTTAACGAGCAACCTTGAGTGTCCCTATTGATATTGCAAGGGAGTCTGACTGAAGCTAGGAATGGACAAACTGATTTGGAAAAAAATAAAATAAAAGCTACTCCTTTGCTCAGTGTTAGAAGATGAGACTCCTGGCTCTTGGGAGCTTGTAGTATCAGGAACTGGATCATTCCATTATGACCTGTTGTGCACTCCTCTGAAGCAACTGAGAGTGGCCATTGTTGGAGACAGGATATTGGGCCCAATGGCCAATTGGTCTGACCCAATAGGGCACTTCTGGTGTTGTCAAATTGAAGCGCTGCTAAATACTGAATACTGTTTGCTTCAGATTCTTTTGTGACTTTGGAGCAGTTTGGTGAAATTGTCTTTCTCCGCTCCATTTGGGTAGGTGCCCTTCAAGCAAAAGTGCTTCTCCCTGTATTTTCCCATCTAGCAGTCATACTTTGGTGCAATTCCCTGCTTCAGTCAGCAGAGGAAGAAACTCAGAAGGAAAATTCACAAGTAAGGTAACTGAATTTTCCTCTCTGTCATCAGGGAACAGAGAGAGAGATTGATTTGCCATAGTTTTGCTGTGAAAAAGTGATGCGGTAAAGACTAACCTTCGCCCCTGACTATCACTTAGGAAATGTGTTAATGGAACAGACATGTCATAGAGTTTTTCGTGTGATCATCTTGGCTTTCTCCACCATTAACTTACCATGTGAACAAATGCTTAAGGCAGGGACTTACCCTAATATAGTCTAAAGCCAGGTCCTTGGCTTTAAGGTATATTATACATGCATTGAGCTGATGGAATCAATAAGGGCACAGAGTTATGGTCTTCAGTTAAGATGAACATAGAAAAATGAGGAACAGTAGCAGTAGAGCTGAAATCAGCACCTGTAAAAATTGACATAGCTGTGAAAATTGTGGTATCCAACCCGGTAAAAGGGGGTACTAATTGGTACGCGATTACTGTTTGGTGGGCTACTGATTTTCCGACTTCTGTTACTGAATTTCTGACTTCCAGTCCTGTTTTATCAATAGATACAAATTGCTAAAACAGTAATTTGGTAACTTACTCAGCACTTGGGTACTGATTGGGCACCTGATAGACCACTGAAAAAGGTGAGTGTTACCCATAGGTAGCAAATGTGCTACCTATTTATTTATTTATTTATTTATATTTATTGGCTGCCTCCTCAGGCCTACGGCATCTCAGGGCAGCTCACAACAGTTTAAACAACAATAAAATACATAAAAGGAACAATATGAATAATTAAAACTATCCCCCCCCCAAATATTCGCCTCCCTCCCCTCCCCTCCCACCCTCCCCTCCGAAGGCCTGGGTGAACAGCCAGGTCTTGCAGGCTCGGCGAAAAGCCATCAGACCTGGGGTAGGGCGAGCTTCCTCCAGGAGGGCGTTTCAAAGCTGTTGCCCAGCCATCGAGAATGCCCTCTCCATCATGGCCCCCCATTTAACACGGGGAACCTCCAGGAAGGCGCCCCCGGCAGACCGCAGGGGCCGCCCTGGGGCACGGAAGGCAAGGCGATCCCCAAGGTATGAGGGGCCCAGACCTTATAGGGCTTTATAGACCAACACCAACACCTTGAATCTGGCTCGGTACGCTACAGGCAGCCAGTGCAGAGTGCGGAGCACAGGTGCAATGTGCTCCCGTCATCTCGTCCCCGTAAGAAGATGGGCCACTGCATCCTAATCTTCACCAGCTGCAGCCTCCGAATCAGAAACAAGGGAAGTCCCACGTAGAGCACGTTGCAGTAGTCTAGCCTCGAGGTGATGAAAGCGTGACTAAGAGTGGCCAGGTCGGCCCTGGAGATGTATGGGAGCAGCCTTTACACCAGATACAGCTGGTGAAAGGTGACTTTAGCCACTGCCTCCACCTGCTGATCCAGATGGAGGCCCAGATCCAAAACCACCCCCAGACTCTGAACCTGCTGGGCTATGGGAGGGCAGACCTCCCACACCACCACCAGAGGGGTCAGCACCTCCCTCACCCTACCCGCCACCATCACCTCCGTCTTATCAGGATTGAGCTTCAGTCTTCTCTGTCGCATCCAATCTGCCACAGCCTCCAAACATTGGGAAAGCAAAGAGACAGCAGGACCTGGGTTGGTCGAAAGCGAAAGGTACAGCTGAGTATCATCGGCATATTGGTGACATCACACCCCAAACCCTCTCACGATCTCCCCCAGTGGCTGCATATATACATTAAACAAAAGTGGAGACAGAATCAAACCCTGCGGAATGCTGCAGGTCAAGCCCCGGTGGCTCGATGTTTCAGCTCCCAGCACCATCCGCTGGCTTCTCCCCGAGAGGAATGAGCAGAACCACCCAAGGACAATCCCGTCCAGACCCCCCAGGTCTCGCAGCCATCTCAACAGCAGCCCATGGTCCATGGTATCAAAAGCGTCTGAGAGATCTAGCAGGATCAAGAATGTAGAACATCCTGCATCCATCTCCCGGCGAAGATCGTCCACCAAAGCCACCAATGCCGTCTCACTACCATAGCCGGGGCAGAACCCAGATTGAAAAGGGTCAAGGAAACCGATACGGTCCAGATGCACCTGGAGCTGAAGAGTCACAGCCCGTTCAATAACCTTCCCTAAAAAGGGAAGATTAGAGACAGGACGGTAACTGGTGAGTGTGTCCACATCCAGCGAAGGCTTCTTCAGCAGGTGGAGCACCACAGCCTCCTTGAGACTGAGCGACAACCTCCTCTGCCGAAGGGACACGTTAACCACCCTTGCCAGAACCAACCCCAATGTCTCCCTGGAAGCTTTTACCAACCAGGATGGGCACAGATCTAGTTCGCAACTTGTGACTCAAAGAGACCCCAAGACATCCACCGCATCGGCTGGCATCACTTCCTGAAACTCCTCTCATAAAGATTGACCAGACAGTGCCTCCATAATCCCACGCTCCTCTCCTACTGCATTCAACCCGGTGTCGAAGTTACTCTGGATCTGAGCAATCTTGTCTGCAAAGTAGGTGGCAAAATCCTCACAGCAGGCCTGGGACAAGTCCCCATCCAGGTGGAGGGAGGCCGGACTGACCAGCCCCCTCACCACCCGAAACAGCTCCGCTGGACGTGACTTTGCAGACACTATGAGGGCAGCAAAGAATTCTTTCTTTGCTGTCCTCACAGCCTCAACATAGGACTGCAAATGGGTTCTATGGAGAAGTCGGTCAGATGCAGAGTGAGTCCGATGCCAGTGTCGCTCTAGTCTCCTGCCTACCCGCTTCATACACCACAGCCCCTCAGTAAACCAAGGGTCCCTGTGGTGACAAGACAGGGGCAGGGGATGTCTCGGAGTCACCCTATCGATGGCCACCCCCAGCAAGATGTTCCAATGCTGTACCAGTGAATCGACAGAGTGGCTGTCTGGGTCCAGAGATAACTCCCTCAGAGCCTCCTGGAACCGCTGCGGTTCCATCAGCCTCCGAGGGCGGACCAACCTAACTGGTCCATCCCTTTCTGGCAGGGGTGCGCTAGGAGGCTGGTCTGCAGGAGATAATGGTCCATCCATGACAATGGCACAGATCTCACATTCCCCACTAACGGACCACCCACCTCAAGGTCAGAACAAAAGATCAGCTCAAGGATATGTCCCCGCATATGAGTCGGGCAGTTGACCACTTGGGACAAGTCCATGGTTGCCATGGTGGCCATGAACTCCCGCTCCGCTCCCACAAGGCCAGAATCGACATGAGTGTTGAAGTCCCCCAGGACCACGGTCCTGGGGGAGTCCAGCACTACCTCCGAGGCCAGCTCTGCTAGAACGGCAAAGGATTCCACTGGACAGGAAGGGGCCCGGTATACCAGCAACACCCCAAGCTTGCCCCCAGCCAAATCAAACACCACATGGAGGGCCTCCACACCTGGAATCTCCTGGACTGGATATCTCCTAACTGACCAGTCCTCCCTAAAAATAATAGCTACACCTCCCCCCCCAGCCCCCCGTAAGAGGCTGGTGCTGCACAGCATACCTGGCTGGCACGAGGTCCACCAGAAATGGTCCAGCCCTCTTGTCCAGCCAGGCCTCTGTGATGCATGCCAAGTCTGCCACCCGATCCAGGATGAGATCCCGGATAACTGGGACCTTGTTAACTACAGACCTTGCGTTCAACAGCATCAGTCCCCCACAGGTGGACCCTGGACCCTGATCCATCCTCATCCTTGGTAGGGGGGTAACCTTCCTAACCTCCATCAGGAACCTTGGTCCCCTGGGAGGACGAGTCACCTGCCCCCAAGGACCATACCGTCCTCACCCCAGAACCACCCCTCTAGCCAATCCCTCCCCCCCATCCACTACCTCCTGGCCCCAACCTCTGGGCTGCCCGCCCTGCCTCCGGAACCCATATTCCCTCTCCCTCCTTCCCTCCCCCACCCCCCACCTCTAGTTGTGTTCCCTGCTGCCACCAAATAGCAGTATGTTGAATAGATCTGGAATTAATATCCCTGACTCACTCCCTTAGTGGTGCACTCCTGCAGGGACTTACCCCAGCCCTATGGTGCTGGTCCTGCAAGGACTTGCTGTGACTCTGGGTGTTAATAGATGTGATGGTGAAGCGCAGTTGGTACAACCCGACCCAGGATGGAAACACTCCAGCAACACAGTCCAGACTGGATCCACCGGCACAACAAACATGCCAGTGGCCAGACTGCCAGGAAGGGCAGGGAGCCACATGAGCATGCGTCCGGCCGGCCTCTCTCCGCCCCACACTGCTCCCAGTGCCCCACCCCCACCACGATTGGCAGTCATGGAGGCCAGCCTTGGTGGAACCAATCTGGGCCAGTTCATGGAGGGCCCTAACAAATGTTATAGCCTGCTGTGGCCCGATTGGATGGACAGCAGCCCAGGCTATAATTCCAGAGGTCTCTGGGATTACAGCCCAGGCTCACTGCTGATACGCCGCAGAACAATCCTGGGAAAACATCTGGCGGGGCACTAACCTATGTGTTGGTGGCTCAGAGGCCAAAGTGTGGGTCCCTGTGCGCCAAAGCGGGTCACTGTCACATTTGTAAACATCCTCTGTCACATGATGCTATATTCTTTCACTCCTTTAAAAAAAATTCCTTCTGCTATGGTTTATTTCTTTATATAGCGCCATCAATATGCCTGGCACTGAATAAATAATGAATCTGACAAATTTGGTGTATTCAGAACCATTTTTAATGAAGTTAATACAAAAACTGGATTTGCTTGTTGCTTTGTTTGGGGTTTCAAATCTTCATTGTGGCATTTTCCTGCTCTGTAGTCTTGTCACTTCAGTATTTCTGTATTCGGCGCTTCGTTCATTTTGGTGGTACTATTTGGTAGGTATTAAAACTATTTAAATGTGATTGCTTTGTTTTGGTGCATTCATAGGCCGTTTCCCCATGGACGCGGGTGGGTGGGGCTGACTCGGATTGTGACTATTTGGTACCAGGCATATTGATTGCGCTATATAAACAATAGCAGAAGGGAACACTTTACATGAACACACCCCCACCTCCACCCACTGGGCCTTTGCCAGTTTTCCGGATGGCCCCGTGGGTGGGTGATGGATGGAGGTGGGTGTAGATGGGTGTGTGCCGGGAGCACGTATGCACAAACACCCACCCCCCGTGGTGTTTACACGCATGCACACCCAGAGCACACCCTTCCCCCCACCACACACCTGCCGGAACACCCAGCAGTGGGTGGGGCCGTCCATGTGAAACCAGCCATATTCTAAAGTGACCCACCCACCCACCCCCAAAAGCCAAACTACCAACGTGAAGAAAATGAAGACATGAAGATTCAAATTTGGATATTCGTTTGCAGAAGTGAATATGCAAATTATCTCTGAGAAGTGTAAAGGTCATATTTGTTTCAGACCAAATGCTGATCAAAATGTGTCGGGTTAAAACTGCTTAAAGTTAAAATCATGCGGACGTAGAAATTCTGAGAGAACATAAAGTAATTTAAAAAAAAAAAAAAAGCACATTTTTTTTCTATCGAAAAGGAGATGGAATTCATTTACAACGTTTACAGAAATACCAGAACTTAGAAAGAACACTGAAAGGTCATTAATAAATGATACATCTCTAAGATGCATGAAATGCAAAACCCATTTCTGGAAAGCCAAAAACCCACAACCTCTTGTAGTATCGGGATTAGGCAGGATTAGTTCCAACATAACTTCTAGAGGGAAACAGATGACAACAGGTGGCTCTGAATTACTGGAGCAAGATAGGACTTTCCCTTACAGCCTGCCCCCCCCCCCCCAAAAGTTAGGAATCATTTTTCTTTTTTAAAAGACAGGCCATCATGTAGTGCTAGAAATTCAGAGAAATGTCTTGGCAACCTGTATGTGTGTGTGTGCTCTTAATTATGTATCTATATTGGGGGCACAACTGGAATTTTGAGAAGGGGGAGGAACCATGCCCTGACCCTGAGAAACCCTACCCCCAATTCTCCCTATATTGTCCTCTCCTCCCTGGACAGAGTAGTCACTGTTCCTAATCCTTGATATGCCTCCCCACGCGTCACTCCTGGTCAGAGCCGGCCTTAGAATGCTCAGGGTCCAGGGTAAAGATAAAATGTGGGGGGCCCTGGTGGCCACTCCCTTTCCCCCAGGACCTCAGCCCCTCAGGGGCAACCTATTCAGGTTCTATCGCTGGCCATCTTTGGAGCCCCACTGGGAGGAAATAGGTGCCTGGGTGAAAATGGAGGCCACTTCAGAGCCCCTGGAAGTAGAAAAAAAAAAAGCAGGGCCCATGGTGGTGTTAGGAAGGCTGGCCCTGTTTCTGGTTGCTGTCAGGCTTTGGTTGTGCTGGCGGGAGCAGCAGAGGCAGGGACAGTGGTATTACAGTGAGGCTGAGTCCCCTGACCTGTCTGCTCCCGCCCTTCTTTCCCCTGACTCTGGAGCCTCCGTTCCTCTCCTTGCTGTCATTGCTTCTCCTGCTACTGCTCCCTTTCTTCTTCTCTCTCTTTTTCTTGATGCAGCATTTGACAGCAAAGGAGAGGAAGCTCAAGCTTGTGCTGTTGGAGGTTCTTGGGCCATTGGGGTTTGTCTGTGCCGGCCAATAAAGCGAAAATGTTGGCCACAGATAAATCTGCCTCTCTTTGGTATCTAGCCGGATCCACAGTATCCAGCCTGCTCCAGCATTTATCCATTTCTGGTATGTCGGATTAAATGTTTACTGCATGACTACATACTATCAGAGTGCACTGTTGACCACATTGCTGTTTACTGCATTGCTGTTTTACTATTTGTCTACAATTCTTTTCCTGTTTACTCCCTCTCCTCCTCCAAACCTGACTTCAGATTAGTAATGGTAACATCTCAGTAACACGGTAATATGGTAGTACGGCAACAGTAATACAGCAAACTGGTTAGCCATTGCATTATTATCTTGGTATTTAGTTAGCCATTATGGCAATCTGTTAGGATAAGGAGCTGACCAACGATCCATCTTAGCCCAGTATTGTCACAACCTGACACGGCAGCAGGGGTTCAAATCCAGCTCTCCAGAGTCTCTGGCAGAAGCAGGGCCGGTGCCAGAGGCTGGCAAACCTGGGCATTTGCCCAAGGGGGTAAGGGAGCTTTGGACACCCCCCCCCAAAAATTTTGCTGCTGTCACTGCCTCCCTGCTCAGCCCTCTCCTCTCAGATCTGCTTTGACCTCACACCAGCCAGCGCTGGATTCAGCTGGCTGCCTGGGGCCATAAAAACTCAGAGGAGCGCACTGTGGCAATACTCAACATGCCCAAGAAGAACTCCTCTCTTCCAGCACAGCAGCACTAGTGTGTCACGGCCTGCCCGGGCAGCAGGTAGGTAGCTCCCCCAGAGCCCAAGAAGCAGCAGCAGGTCGCAAGCCTGCAGTGTGGTAGCCGCTGCCCCCCCCCCCCCCCCCCCCCCCCCCCCCCCCCCCCCCCCCACCCCGCNCCCCCCCGGCATCCTCTCTCCCCTCCTGCAAAGAGACTGGGACCATGTCATTGGCAGGAATCCTGCCAGTGAATAGGTATGCTGAGAATAACGACTTCAGGTTAACCATCACTCCATTCTGCCCTCTTAATTTTATTAGATCTTTCAGCGGCTTTTGATACCATTGATCATGAGGTGTTGTTGACTCATCTGTGGGACCTGGCTGGAGTGGACGGGACTGCTCTTGAGTGGCTCCGCTCTTTCTTAGCTGGGAGGATAATAATTAAAAATAATGACATGAAGCAGGCCTGAGATGAAGATATATGTTCATAGTACTTAGAGCAAGTCTTCTGCTGCCTAAACCGTCTTTGTCCCTTCTCTCTCCTACACCAGAAACTCCCTTCTGAAACAAAACACTCTGCGCTCTCTCTCTCTCTCCCCTGACAATTCAAACCCTCCCTCTTCCATCAGACCTTTCCTATGCCCCTAGATGGCTCATTGATTCTTCTCCTAATGCTGTCTTATTCTCCAGGATCCCCCGCCTTGCTCATTCCCTTGTAACTAAGCTATGTGTGTGCACCTGCAACTTCTCAGCTTCTTTAATGTATCCCTATGGTCTCCTCCCTCCTTGTCCATCCTAGCCTCTTGGGGGTAAGGACCTGACTCGGATCATGACTATTTGGTATCAGGCATATTGATTGCCCTATATAAACAATAGCAGAAGGGAATCTAAAGAAATGTCATGAAAGAATATAGCATCATGTGACAGCAAATCCTTACAGGACCATAGGACTGGGGTAAGTCCCTGCAGGAGTGCAGTCCAAAGGGAGCGAGTCAGGCTCCAGCAAGTATCTGTCCCTTTAAGTGGCCAAGAGGCTAGGAAGCCAATTGAGGTTAGCTAAGTGACTCCAGCTGGTTTCGAGCCTACACTACTGTAAACTAGAGCTGGAAATCTCACCACGCTAGACCACCATGGAGAGGGAAGGGAGGAGTTGAAGGGCTCTGTCTTGGGGGGAAGCTTGCTTGAAAGGCTCAGTTGAAGGGAGCAAGGGAGCCTGTTCCAACACCCTGGAAATTGGCTGACAAGGAGTTAGGTCAGAATTAGGATGGGGTTGCTGTCTTGGTCCTCAAAGTAAGAGCTGGAGACAAAGGGTGTCTTTAGACATAATGTCAATGGGTGTCTGAATGTGTGTTTTGACCTTGATATGAACACTAGTTTTGACATGTGTTCACCATGTGGCGCTGTTTAGACACAACGCATCTTGGGGTAAATCGGTGTTTTGCTTGCCACCCGATCTCAGTACGCAAGCGCTGCCGCCTCGTTCCCCGTGTTCTACCTGCTAGCATGCCACACAATATCATTAGACACAATGTTGGCCACTTGTTCAGCTGGAACATGTAAATTGTCCTTGTGATGCAATGGTGTTCACATCGTGTGTTCAATGGGTGGCCAGCTTGGTGTTGGGATTGTTATGGTGCTTACACACAATGGCCAAACACGTGCTTAGCGGTTTTGACACCCAATCTTTATTATGTCTAAAGACACCCATTGTATTTCAGATGAGACCTTTTATTGGACCAACATTTGCTGAGGAGGGTGCGCAAGTGTTCAAGCCAGAGGCTGCAGCCCCGAAGAGGAACTGGCCGTGCCAAACCAGGAGGCTGCACTGACAGGTACCCCCCAAACTCCTCAGAAGCCCAGAATGGAACTGGTTGGCTGGAAATGCACTAGGACAGGAGACCTGCACTAACAGACACCCAGAAAAACCCTTCAGGGGAACAGCAAAGCCGTGAATGAGCTCCACTGCATAACTCCGCTCTGTTGCTCCTGAGGGCAGGACTAGAACCAATGGGCTCAAATTACAAGAAAGCAGATTTTGGCTAAACATTAGGAAGAACTTCCGAACGGTAAGAGCTGTTGGATAGTGGAACTGACTGCCTAGGACAGTGGTGGGCTGGGCTCTCCTTCACTGGAGGCTTTCAAATAGAGGCTGGACGGCCATCTGTCAGGGATGCCGTAGCTGTGGATTTCCTTCATTGAGCAGGGGGTTGGACTAGATGACCTTGAGTTACATTCCAACTCTAAGGCCACTTCTACATGAGCGGCCAGAAGTAGCCGGCCACCATAGTAATTGCCGCTCATGTGGTCTTTTTGAAGGCACATTTTTGAAGCCTCAATATCGGGGCTTCAAAACAATGCACCTTCAAAAAGACATCGCGAGCCGTGATTCCTATGGTGGACGGCTATTTCCAGTGCACCTAAACGCATCCCGCGGGATGTTCCAGGAAGCGCGTTAAAGAATGTGCTGCATCCGCATCCAGCCACTCGTATAAAAGCGGCCCAAGATTCTATTCTAATATACGGAGGACTGCTGTGCAAGGTGTAAACAAAAGGCAGATTGGTGAAAGAAAAAGTGTTTGGACTTGTGATTGGGAGTGGATCCCAAGGAACTTATGCCACGTGCAGGGAGGACCACTTACAGGTCACAAGAAGGCTGCGTGATTGTAGGAAATGCTTCAAGTTAGTGGTTCCTGGAAAGTGGTCTGAGCATAATTGGCCCACACAACTGGTTCATAAACCTGATTCACCTGCAAATGATGCCATGGCCAAAAGCAGTAGGGAATGAATGGGTTGTCACGTCCATGAAACTGTGCAGCTCCACTCATCTCTCTGACTGCCTCATCCGTTTACACCAGCTGAAAATCTGCTCATTGTCTTCCTTATTACAATTTGAAAATGGTATTTAATTATTTAAATTTCTATCCTGCCCATAGCACAAATGCAGTTTTAGTCCTGTTTTCAATAATATATATATTGAAAGAAAGAAGGGAAAGGTCAAGAAGGAATTCAGTATAGCCTAGTGGATAAGATGCTGCACTTATCCCTGGGCGTTAGGACTGAAATGAGATTTCAAAAATCTTGTCAAGAATAGGTTTCTCGACAAGATTTTCTTGTCTCGAGAGTCTTGCGAGATTCTCATAAACCTCAAAATAGCAACAAACAAACAAAAGGTCTCTGCATGTGTCAAAATAGCTATGTATTTGGGGGGCATTTTGAGATTCTCGAGATTCTCATGAGAATTAATTTCCTTCTCTTTTCAGCCCTAGTTCAACTCCCATTTTAGCCATGAAGTCGGTGGGTTCCTTTGGGCAAGTTGCTGTCACTCAGCTGCAGTTCCTTATCTATACAATGGGAATATATGTAACCCTGTCTTTTCCTATGTTCCCACACCTTTGTTGTCCAAATCTGGAGTGCTCAAAAGCACAAATGCTCAAAAGCACAAAATGCCCAGAAGCTCTGGCTCATTGGAGACGGTGCAATCAGACATAGGGAAGAAGGCAGTCCCTAAGATCCCATATGATTTCCCAAATTTTTAATCATTCCTAACTTCTTCCATTTCTCCTGTTCACCCTCTGCCACAAATTAGAGGTGTTTTGTGCTCCACCACTCGCACGTGCCAAGCAAAAGCTTTTCCAGCCCCACAAGAAAGCGAGCGCTGGTGGAATTTCAGCATTTCCTTGTGGCACTAGGCCATCTCCAGATCCTCAGCCAGCTTGGTTTTGCATGTGCCTGGGAATACCATGCCTCCCCCCTGCAACTAATTTCTCTGTCTCCAGCTTTATTTAGTCAGATGTTCCTCTCGTGCATCCAGTAAAACTCCAGCCGCAAAAATGAAGAGTTGCTGTTTGTAAAATCAACACACTCTTATATAATCCAGATGAGCCCATAAGTGTGAAGCGCCTTTTCACTTGGCCACAACCACAGTCTGGTCACTGGGAGACAATAAAGATACTGTTGTGATATCCAGCTTTCAACTCTGCTTTAGAGATGGAATGGCCAGACTTGCTCCCATGTTATGAGGGCGTAAACTCACAGAAAATAAATCGGCCTTTTCCAAATTAACCACACACACACACACACCCTCAGACAATGTAACAAAAACTTTATTGAACCTCCTCATTTATGAACAATGCTCTGCTTTCACATATGCCAGTAGGTGGACTTTTTCAGATGAACTATCTGAATATCATTGGTTCTGTTTTAAGAGTTTTTATGGGAGATGGAGGGAAGAAAGTAGGTGGATGAGGTTGGGCAGGTCACAACCTCCCTCAGAGAGAGACGTCTGGGGAGGCTGGGTATATTGAGGGGTGAGTGGAGTCTCCTTTGGGTGAGGGGCAAGGGAGTGGGTGGGAACGTGGAGAAATGTGATGATTCTTATATTCTAAAAGCGTTTATATTCTTAAAACTTTATATTCTTAAACGTTATGGTATTGTGGTAGGAAATGCAGCTTTAGGACGGTAGGACATCTTGAGTCTTTCTGGAAAAGGATGGGATAGCAATTATAAATAAATAAATAAATATCCCATGCCAGTCTCATAAATCCTTGAAGGAGTTTTGCTTCCTAAAAACCATACTGCCCCTTACTCAGAGTTGTGGATGAATGGAGGCATAAAAGGCTAATAGAAATGCAGCAAAGCAATCGACCACAAGTCGTGGTAGACCCAGGGAATCTGGGTCCTTGTGAGAAATGGCGGTGCGGGTTTCCTCCTAGCACAGGAACGTTTGACAGATGCACACCGAGCTGACTCGCCCATAAAATGTTACTGTAATTAATTTTTCATGTTCAGTTAAACATAACATGCTCCTCGGGGGGCTGGGCTTCCTACATTGCAGGCCCTGTGGACCCATATATATTGTTACACATGGGTTTTGATGTTTCATTTACTCATAGGTCCCATTGATTGGAGACACATTCCACAGGCCCTCCATCCCATAGGCTGGGTCTCCCTGTTTGAGGTTCTGTCTGCAGGTCTGTATGTTCTATCAATGCTTCTCGCTTTCATGTTATCTGCACTTGCCGGGATCTTTTGCCCGACTAAAAGATGTTACTGTTAGGGGTGTGCAGCAGGCACATCGTTCATGGAGAGGTGTGCTCTCTCCACTGGCCCACAGTTAGGATTGAAGCCAGAGTGTTAAAGGTCCAGGGTTTTTTGTTTACAAAAAAATGTTTGTTTTCGG
>QEPC01010552.1:2698747-2733566 GCA_003113815.1 Sphenodon punctatus | reverse complement strand
GCCCGCCTCACCGCAAGCCCCATTGGCTCCGTGCAGCCTAGCCCGTGGCCAATCGCAGACTGCGAAGCCAGTGGTCTGAGGCGAAAAGGGATGGTGATTGGGCAGGCTGGCTGCTACTCCAAGCCTCTCCACCCCTGGTGCCTGGAAGTCTGCTCCTCAGCTGACTCCCCTTCCCTGTCACGTTTTGCCTTCCAGTGACACGTTTTTGCCACCTGAACTCACCCAAACGCGATTCGAACTGACCGAACTATTCAGTCATTTTGACGTTCGGATCTAGTTCGGTTCAGTCGGTTCGTGTTCGGATTCGGGTTTGGGTTCAGTCGTCCGAACAGGCCGAGTTCGGGCTGAACTCCGAACTTCCGAACCGCGTTTGCTCATCCCTTATAAAAATGGACTACAATCCCTTTCACACTCACAACAACCCAAGGTAGGTCATTATTATTCCCATTTCACAGATGGGGATCTGAGGCCAAGAGATAGTGATTTACCCAGGGCCACCAAGTGAATTTGTAGCTAAGAGCGGATTTGAACTGTATCCTCCAAGATCCAGGTCCACCACCTTATTTCCTAGGCTACACAGGCAGCGTGCTTTTGTGCACCGTTGTCCTGATGGGTGCACCATCAGAGTTGCTCAAGTGTGAATATGTGTGATGTTTTTTTGTGCTCTCATTTCTGGCAGGCCAGGGCAGAGGATTAGATAAGTTCATGAAGGATAAGCCCAACTATGACTAGTATCCATGATGATCAGAGAAGCAACCTCTGAAAACTCGGAGTTAATCAGGCAATGGATCATTCCATATAAGCCCTGTTTGTGCACACTTTTCCATTTCCACCGAGGGAAGGATTTGCAGAAAAGAAGAGTTATACTAAATATGAGGAAGAACGTCCTAGTTTAAGAAAGGCTGGGCGATGGTACAAGTTGCTGAGGGAGAATGAGATTGTACAATCTCCTTCTTTGCAAGTGTATCAGAAGAGGCTGGATTATCATTTCACAGGGGGTGTTAATAAACAAGACATTAGCCTACATTAGCCCGCACCAGGTGGGTGTCCACCTGCCCATTTATTAGGTGTTCACCCCCACTGGACCCACAGCCCAGACTCACAGCAGGGTCTCAGAGGATGTGAAGCCCGCCATGCAGGTGAATGTGGGCTAATGTGCACCCATGTATCCATATCCAGGGGAGCTTCCCCTGGACCTTGACACCCACTCTGTTGATGATCTCGTAGCCTTCTGGAACACCTTGTTGGCCGAGACCATTGACAGAGTGGCTCCAAGGCGTCCGCTGCCCTCCCAAGTCTCCTGCAGGTCTCCTTGGTTTACCGAGGGCCTGCGATGTTTCAAGCGGGAGAGCAGGCGGTTAGAGCGATGGTTGCGCCGGACTCATGACCAGTATGATCGATTGCAGCATAAGAGTAGTTTAAAAGCCTATGCTGTAGTGGTGCAGACAGCAAAGAAGCAGTTCTTTGCTGCCCTTATTGCATCTGCAAAGTCATGTCCAGTGGAGCTTTTCCAGGTGGTGAAAGGCTTGGTCAGTCCTGCCTGTCTCCACCTGGACCTGGAGCAAACCAGTGACCGCTGTGACCGGTTTATCGAGTACTTTGTAGATAAGATCGCTCACATCTGCCACGATTTTGGTACCACAGTTATTGCAGAGGATCATCTTGGGGATGCTCAGTCCTGTCCTGTTTTGTGTAATTGATTTCAGAAGGTGTCGCCTGCTGATGTGGAGTCCTTGTTGGGATCTGTTCGTGCCACTACTTGTGAGCAAGATCCATACCCATGCTGGCTGGTGAAAGCTAGCCAGGAGACATTACGGCCGTTGCTGGCTGGGGTGGGTAGTGCCTCCCTTCGGGAGGGCAGGGTGCCTGAATGCCTAAAGGAGGCTGTGGTTAGGCCCCTGCTCAAGAAACCATCTCTTGACGCTGATGCTCCTGCCAGTTATCGGCAGGTCTCTAACCTTCCCTTTTTAGGGAAGGTTATTGAACGGGCTGTGGCACGGCAGCTCCAGGAACATCTGGACTACACCGGTTTCCTTAATCCCTCCCAGTCTAGGTTTCGGCCTGGGTACGGTACGGAGACAGCATTGGTGGTCTTGGTTGATGATCTCTGTCTGGCGTTGGACCAGGGTCGTCAGACCTTACTGGTTCTGCTAGACGTTTCGGCTGCATTCGACATAGTCGATCATGAGGTGTTGTTGTCTCGCCTGCGGAACCGTGCCGGAATTGGCGGAACGGTCTTGAACTGGTTTTATTCATTCCTGGCCGGGAAAACTCACCGGGTGGGCTTGGGGGAACGTACGTCTTCCCCCCGGGACCTCACATTTGGAGTCCCGCAGGGTGTCATTCTGTCCCCCCTCTTGTTTAACATCTATATGCAGTCGTTAGGGGAGATCGTGAGGAGGTTTCAGGGCATGCAGTGTCATCAGTATGCTGATGACACTCAGCTCTACCTCTCCTTTTCCATCGACCCAGGTCATGCAGTCTCCTTATTTTCCCAGTGCCTGTCAGCTGTGGGGGCTTGGATGAGGTCGAGCCATCTTCAACAAGACGGAGGTGATGTTGGTGGGCGAGGGCTTGGGGGTGGTTGAATCTCCTCTTGTTGGGGGGGTTCGCCCTCCCATGGTCTCTCAAGTCTGGGTGTGCTCCTTGATTCGTGGCCCAGTCTGGAATCTCAGGTTGTGGCCATGGCGGGGAGTGCATTTCGGCAGTTACATCTTGTCCGGGGACTTCGGCCATATCGCTCAGACTCTGACCTCGCCACTGTCATCCATGCCTTCATCACCTTGAGGCTGGATTACTGCAACGCGTTCTACGTGGGGCTGCCCGAGAAGCTGCTCCGGAGGCCGCAGCTGGTGCAGAATGCTGCGGCTCGTCTCCTTATCGGGGCGGGTCGCAGGGAGCGCATGACACCAGTGCTCCGGGCTCTGCACTGGCTGCCTATTAAGTACCGAGCCAGGTTCAAGGTGCTGGTCTTAACCTTTAAAGTCCTTCACGGCCTGGGCCCTGCTTATCTGTGGGACCCCCTCACTCCCCATGTGCCCGTGAGACCCTTGAGATCGTCCGTGGGAGTCTTTTTGGAGGTTCTCCAGGTGAGGCAGGTGGCCACTGATGTTAGATCTTTTTCGGTGGCCATCCCTGTGCTATGGAATTCACTCCCGGAGGAGGCTCGGTTGGCTCCCACTCTCCTGCTGTTTCGGCTTGTTTGTAAGACCTGGATGTTCCATCAGGCTTTTAATGAGGTCTAGGGGTGGGGTGGGGTGGAGGGGTTTCTCCACATATTGTATTTTAAATTGTTTTAAAATTTTTGTCTTGTTTTTATTGAATGTTGTTCGCCGCCCCGGGCTGACCTGAGGGTAGGAGGGGCGGGATATAAATTTTAAATAAATAAATAAATAAATAAATATCCTGTCAATTAGATTGTGTGCAACGCACATCCAGGTCCACCGGCACCATAGAGCTGCGGGTAGAAATCCCAGCTCACCAGAAGAGTGACTGCTTCCTTCCCCTATGAAGATAGGATTTGCCTCTGTGGCTTATAGGAAACAGAGACCTTAGCACATATTATTTTTCGCTGCCCTTTTTATGATTATTTGAGACAAACCTGGATGGACCCATTGTTTACTGAGTCCTCTCTCTCTGAATCTGAGAAAATGGTTTCACTACTTGGGGCAACAGAATTAGGAAAAGCTAAAGCAATCACTTGCTTTTTAAGCTTGGTAGAAAAGACCAGAAAGTGCAGGAGTATGGATTTAGATTAGCCTCCTACTGTGGGACTTTTTCCTTTTGTTTATTTTTTTGTAATCGTGGTGTTAATGGAAGCCTTTTGGTTTTGTTTTTTTTTACTGATTTTAAGGTTAATTATGGTGCATTTTGCATTTTGCTTTTATTAACTCAGATTTTAAGCGGATATATTAATTGGTATAGCTTTTTGCTGGAAACATAAAGTAAAGACTGGTTCCTGCCCCTCTCTCTGCTTCCATTCTCACTGGCACTGCCAGTTGGGGCTGCCTGCAAGTGCATGAAAGACTTGCAGGGGGTTGCCTGTTTATTAGGCAGGACATGCTCAATATGTGAGTGGGGACTGAATGGGGCTGCAAGGACAGAACCTGAACTGCAGTGCGCTATTGTCTTGTTTGTGAACATCCAGGGCCTTTTTAAACCCACAGTTTAAACCTGCGGCTCTTGGACACCTCCGTGGAGGGGCTTCAGACGTTCCTCTGTGAACTGGAAGTAGCCCAGGTGCCATTAGAAACAGCGGTTCCTGGGGACTCCTGGGTATTTTCCGATGCGGCATAGTAAGACCTCGATAATCGAGGTCCTCGATAATCGAAATCTTACTCTGCCACGTCTCAAAACACCCATGAGTTGCCCGGAACCGCTGTTTCTAATGGCGCCTGAGTGACTTCCAGTTCACGAAGGACCGTCTAAAGCCCCCCACACGGAGGTATCCAAGAGCCGCAGGTTTAAACTGTGGGAGAAATCCCGCTTGTTTAAAAGGTCCCCAGAGATGTCTGAGTGCAGGAGGTTGGACTTGATGTCCCTTGAGGTCTCTTACAGCTCTGTGATTCTGCGACAGAGGACTCAGCTAGATGGACCATTAGTCTGACCCAAGAGTGCAGTTCCTGGGCTCTTACAACAACCTCTGAAGCGAATCAAGAATTTCCCTTTGGGTTAGTTGGTAGAAGCTTTCCATGACAGGAATCCCCATGTTCTATACCCAGTATCACATGTCCTTGCTTTAGGTGGCAATTGTACTTCTCATTATTAGACAACACTGAAGTATCTATCACTGCCTATCTGTTCAGACAGATAAGCAGAGTTATTGTCATACATCGCTCTGTATATTATCTATTGACAGACCACTAGACCTCTATGTAGGTATAATTAGCAAAGATAAATTATGTTGATAGCCACATTATATTTTCATTGTGGGAATCCATCCTAAATGCAGGTAATATGGAATCCTAGATAATGGGGCCAATCCAAGGTATGCACTCACACCAAACGCACATGTGCAGTGGATGTGCACCAAGTGCAGGATGTGTGCACACGAAGTGCATGGTATGCATGCGTTGTGCACAGTGTGCCACGCAATGGCCGAAATTCCCAAACTTCTCTATGCAGGATCGGTGTGGGATCCACACAGGATCCATGGGGATTCTGCACGGCACAATGTCTCCACTATGGACTTGCGCACACATGTGTGCATGTGGATTACACGCGGTTTCCGCAGGCCATGGGATCGGCCCCGCTTATCCTGCATTTTGTGTGTATGTGATGCGTGCTCGGTGCACTTGTGCAACCTGTGCTTGGTGTGACTGGGTACCTTGGATATGGCCCTTGGAAGGGATTTCATGGGTCATTTAATCCATTCTCCTGTCCTGAGACATGAAACTCTACACTGTAGTGGCCAAACCTTGGTTTAGGAGACGCATGCAACTCTTGGCCAGAGCTGGTGCTCTTGGATCCAATGCTGTCTTAATGATCCTGGGTCTTATTTCATTACACCTGAGTCTCAGCAGCTGAAACATAGCTGCTCCTCAAGCTCTCAGCAGCTAGGACCCTGAAGCACGGGCTCCACCACCCAATCACAAAGCGGGGGGGGGGGGTTGTGTGCACACACATGTGTGTGTCTTGTGGCTCTCAGCCATATGGTTTTCAAGATTTGAATACTTTGGTATGTGACTCCTGCGGATGGGAACTTTGGCCTCCCCTGTCCTATATCTAAAACATTCCGGACAGGTGCCTGTCCAGTCATTTCTTAAAACCTCCAGGGAAGGAGATTCGGTTGGAAACTTGTTCCACTGCTGAACTGCTCTAACAGAAAGTTTTTCTAAGTGGTTAGCTTAAACCCATCTTCCTGCAATTTAAAACCATTGCTTTTGTGTCTTGTCTTTAGTGACCAGGGTGAGCTGTGGCTTGGGTGGTAGAGTGCATGATTTGCATGTATAAGGTCCCAAGTTTAATCCCTGGTATCTCTAATTTAGGATATCTGGCAGCATGCCTGGGTAAAGCCTCTGCTGGGGATCCTGGAGAGTCTCAGGTAGCATGCTTGAGCGAGGTCTCTGCTGGAGAGCTGGATTTGAAACCCTGCTGTCATGTCAGATTGTGACAATACTGGGCTAAGATGGACCATTGTTCTGACTCAATTAGGCAGTTCCTTATATCTCATCAGTGAATATCTGCACTGGGAACAACAATGGTCATGGAGAATAAATGTTCTCCGTGTTTTTATGGCATCCTTTTAGATATCTGAAAGCTGTCAACATGTCCTCACTTAATTCAGTAACTGTGGATAATACCCACATTTTTGAGTGGGCATCGAGGACGCAGCAGGCTACCGGGATACCGATCAGGTACCTAGATACCAGAAAAATCAGTAATTTACGTTACTTTTTTTTTTTTTTTTAAATCTGATAGAAAATAAAAATAAAAAAAATCAGGATGGGAGGTTGAAAAATTGGGACCAAAAGTCAACTTTCAGGTAGAAAAATCACGATAAATAGATGTTGGAAGTAAAAAAAATTGGTACAGATGTCGACATTCTGGGACTAGAAGTCAAAGTTCTGGGATATCGGGTATCCAAATTGGGTTACGATCAGGTACCAATTGGTACCTGATGTTGTCGAGTCTATTCCGGTACTGGAAATTTGTCCGGTATACCTGTTTTTGCTGGTACTCTAATTCAGAGCCATCACCCTTTCCTCTTGGGACTTGCATTCCAGATCCCTGATATAAAAATTAAATGCACAAAGCAACTATTTAAAAGCAGCATGCCGTTACTAACTGTCCTTCCTTATAAATGCCGCTCACCTAGAAAAAGTCAAAGGTAAAGATATTTTGATTCTACAAGACAATGAGTTAAAGCAAATAAACTCGTGGTAAGTAAATGTTGCCCGTTATAGAACCTTCTGTATTTGAAACACTGGCAGGAGATTAGATCTGCTCAGCTCAGCTGTAATTGTCTGTCTCAAAATGATTTCCTGCAACAGCAGCTGCCTGGTGTAATGCTTTTAGTTACCATGGGAATAGAGGCAGTGGATTTGGTGGTAAAGTAGCCAATCATACTGGGTCAGTCTGGGTGCATTTCATGAGATGATGTTTCCTCAGCTTCTTGATCTAGATGGCCACAAACATTAATCTGTTTATTTGGCAAGGCATAAAAGGAGAAGGGGGAGGGGGGGGGGGGGAGAAAGCCAAATGCTTAAAAAAATCATCTAAACAACGAGACTGATTATTTTGCAATGACTGAACTGCAACACTATTGAAAAATAAGAGGTCGCAAAGCTGGCCAAAGAAGCCTGGTAAACTGGTATAGATTTTTAACTTCTTCTGACTCAGATCGGTTGCATAGACAACACAATGCCAATAGAGCTGAGCTATTTCCTCCTGTCATCAATAAAGAAATGATTAGAGGTCAGTTTACAAAACCAATAAGATCATTTAAACAATCATCGTGTTTGTTTATTTATTTATTTATTTATTTATGTAAAGAAATTTGCTACCCTGCCCCTCCTGCCGCAGGCAGCTTGGGGCGGCTTACAATCACAACAAAAATAAAACAACAATAAAGCTAAGACCAACTCATAAAAGGAGGATAAAAATATCCCGCCCCATCCACCATCCTAACCCACTCCCCTCATCCAATCACCCATCTCCCCCGCCAAACACCTGGTGGAACAACCAGGTCTTACAACTTCTTTGAAAGAAGGGGAGATCCAGGACCAACCGGGCCCCCACCGGAAGGCCTACAGCCATGGTGCGGCCACCAAGAATACCCTCCCAAGTGTGGCCCCCCGGAAGACTTGGGGGACCTCAAACAGGGCACCCCCAGAAGACTGCAGGAGCTGATCCAGAATTCAGGGGGTGAGGTAGTCCTGCAGATTGGTAGGGCCTAGACTATTTAGGGCTTTATAGGCCAAGACCAACACCTTGGATCGGGCCTGGAAAACTACCGGCAGCCAGTGCAGAGAATGGAGAACCAGCATAATATGCTCCCGGCAGCCCAGTCCCACCAGGAGATGGGCCACTACATTATGCACCAGCTGCAATTTCCGAGCCATCACCATGGGTAGCCCCATGTAGAGCGTGTTACATCAGTCCAGTCTGAAGGGTGATAAAAGCATGGATGATAGTGGCCAGGTCAGAAACATACGGCCGAAGCCGTCACACCAGATGTAATTCTGGGAAGGCACTCCTCGCCACAGCCTCCACCTGAGCATCCAGGTGGAGCTGCGAGTCAAGGAGCACCCCCAGACTCCCTACCTGGGAGACTAGTGGAGGACAGACCCCATCAATAATGGGGGCCTCCATCTCCATTTCTTTACCCACCAACATCACCTCTGTATTGTCAGGATTAAACTTCAGTCGATTATCCCTCATTCAGTCCCCTACAGTCATCAGACACTGAGTAAGCACTGAGACTGCCGGGCCTGGGTCTGCTGAAAAAGAGAGGTAAAGCTTGGTGTCATCAGCGTATTGATGACACTGCATGCCAAACCCCCTAATCACTAGGGATGGGCGAATGCGGTTCGGAAGTTCGGAGTTCGGACCGAACTCAACCAGTTTGGTCGACCGAACCGAACTTCCGAACTGAACTCGATTTTTGAACCGAACCTAACCGAATTTCCGAACTCAGTTCTGTTCACCCATCCCTATAAGATAATATTCCATTTAGTTCAATGGGGTTTGAATTTCCAAACTCTGTTCGGAAGTTTGGAGTTCGGACCGAACTTGAATAGTTTGGTCTACCGGACTGAACTTCCGAACCAAACTCGATTTTCGAACTGAACCGAACCGAACCGAATTTCCAAACTCAGTTCTGTTCGCCCATCCCTACTATTCACCTCGCCAAGCGGCTGCATATACACGAAAGGGGACAAGACAGAACCCTGCGGGACTCCACATGAGAGGTCTTGGTATGATAAAAAATAATCCCCAAGCACCACTTGCTGAGTTCTTCCGATCAGGAAAGAGCGGAACCATTCAAGAACAGTCCCGCCCACCCCTGTACAATCCCGCAGGCGCGACACCAACATCTCACATTCTAAGCATTGTTCTGACTGTGCTTAGTGATTGTAGTTTATTATTTATTATTATTATTATTATTATTATTAGTTTAAAAATGAAAGATCTTTTATTTCCCTCCCTTTGTCACTAGCAGATTTATTCTTTATTTGTCAAGAACCAATTAATGGGCTCTGACACCTTGGATCAAGCCCTTAATAAAGACCCCATAAGGATCACCAGAATCTAGCTTCATAACTGGTTGCCTGTAGCGTTCCAAGCCCGATTCATGGTTTTAACCTTTAAAGCCCTACATGGCTTGGGCCCCTCCCATCTGAGAGACCGCCTCACTCCTCGGGTCCCGGGGCAATCCTTGTGCTCCACCCGGGGTGCCTTCTTGGAGGTCCCCCGGGTTAGTCGGGGGGCCACAATGGAAAGGGCGTTCTCGGTGTCCACACTGTGGCTGTCGAACTTCCTCCTGGAGGAAGCTCAACTGGCCCTGGGTCTGCTGGCCTTCCGCCGGGCTTGTAAGATCTGGCTGTTCGTCCAGGCCTTCCAGGAAGGGAGTGTGTAGGATGGGAGAGGAGGGGGTTAGGTTGTTTGTTTTTATGTTATTTAATTGGTTCTCCCTTTTTGTCTGTTTTATTGTATTTACTGTTTTTATTTTAAACTGTAGCTGTTGTGAACCGCCTTGAGCCGTCTGTTGACGGGAGGGGGCGGGATATCAATTTTAAAATAAATAAATAAATAACCTGACATCATTGCCATTGGACAATACCGTAAGTGCTAATTTATAATTGTCACAGACCAAAGTGTTCCGAAACAAGTCTCCTTTTCTAGGACTACTCGCTAGGAAGATTATACTTGTAAGCAGAGCCCTGTGTACTCCACAATTTTTTAAAAAGTCATGAATTCCATGACCAGAAAATCCAGATTCTGTGAACAGAATAAATCATTGAAATTAACTCTTCTGCAAATTATGCAAATTTTGAATGTAAATGGGTTTCCCCATTTGGGCATCACCCATTTTTAATTTTTTTTAAAAAAGAGAAGGTATCACACAGTCCTCCCTGCAGGGGGTTCTCCTCACCAACAGAGGGTTAGAGACTGCTCCTCTTTGAGAATCACACCAAAGGGCTCCAAGGCTGCAGAATATCTGCAACAGTGTTGGAACCCCATTGGTTTCCCTCATAGCAATCCTCACTCAGCCTTTAATTTTGTGTCAATTTGGCCTGCTTATCTTCCAGAGGTAATATAAGACCATTCTGTTTGCCTGGCATTCAACAGATAGGGTTAGGATTGGGTGGGATTGGGGTGATGGTTAGAGAGCTTGGAGAGGTTAAGGGGATTTTTTAAGATGCTTTTGTGTGTTGCAAGCTGCCCTGAGCCTTAGTGGGAAGGGTGGGGTATAAATTTGAATGAATGAATGAATGAATGAATGAACTGGGACCAGGTTGTAGGGGGAGGTCCTGGTTCAAGACTCACTTTAGCCATGAACTCACTGGATGACCTTGGGACTGTCACAAATCTCTTAGCTTAGCCTACCTCACAGGGTTGTTGTGAAGATTCAACTAGTAAAATTAGTTTAATGGTAATGGTTAAATGTTAGTTGTTTATTTATTTATTTATTTTACAAATTTTATACCCCGCACCCTCCTGCTATCAGTTGCTCGGGGCGGCTCACAAATAATAATTAAAAAACATAAAATACAATAAATATAATATAAAATAGAACAATATAAACTAATCAAAATGGTGGAGCTTAAAAAATCCTCCCCCCACCCGCAACCGCCCACCCCTTACTCATCTTCCCTACCAAATGCCTGGTGGAACAGCCAGGCCCTGCACTGTCGTCGAAAGGAGGGGAGCTCTGGGGTCACACGGGCCTCTGCCAGGAGGGAGTTCCCAGCCTTAGTGTGGCCACTGAGATACTCAGGGGACTTAAAGAAGGGTGCTCCCAGTGGACCGCATGGATCGGTCTAGAGCCCAGGGGGTGAGGCAGTGCTGCAGATAGGTAGGGCCCAGACTGCAGATAGGTAGGGCCCAGATTAGGCAGCCAGTGCAGAGAACAGAGCACTGGTGTAATGTGCTCATGGTGACCCGTCCCCGTAAGGAGTTGGGCCACCACATTCTGCATCAGCTGCAGCTTCCGAACTGTCATCTTGGGTAGCCCCACTAAGTGCGTTACAGTAGTTCAGTCTTGAGGTGATGAAAGCACGGATGAAAGTGGCAAGGTTGGAGTTGTTAAAGTTAATAAGTTGAAATGTGAGCCACCCTGAGCCTAAGGGAAAAGGTGGGATACAATTTTTAAAATAAATAATACTAATAATACTACTACTACTACTAATAAAAAACTAATAAAGGGTGAAAACAGACATGACACTAACCACACTTTAACCACCCTTGGTGGTCATTTATGCATGTTTCAGGGCTGCATAGGGCACCAATACAGCCCTGCAACATGCATAAATAACCACCAAGGGTGGTTAAAGGGTGGTTAGCGTCATGTCTGTTTTCACCCATTAATACATAAATAAACAAATAAAATTAAGCAAAAATAGCCATATTTGCAATGGCACAGAATTCACACAGCCTTGCATATAAACAATGGTATTACTCAATGGGTGCAATCACTATCATATTGAAATAAATGAAGCAAACCCCAAGCTGATCGGCAAAGAGCAGAAGTTCATCATGGAATGGCCCCGGATGGCCTGTTGAAGGCAGCACCAATGTATGGGTGTTTTTAGATGAAATGACCCCACGCATGGACACCCACTGTCCACGTGTGGAAGCGCTCGTGTAAATTTGGTGCATGCTCCCATGATCCATGCACTGCCCACCCATGGCCATGCCCAGGGCACTTTGGAAAAATACAGAATGCGGAGCAGCTGCCCTTTTCCAAAATGACAGTGATGCCGCCGGTGCCATTTTGGAAAAGGACCATGTATGCACAGAACGGCCCCAGAGGTCCTTTTGTGCATGCACAGTTCTTTTCTTTCTTTTTTTAAATGAGATATCTCACGAGATTTTGTATTGAGGTCAAGATTTTAGGGGGATCTTGGTCCAAATTTTGTGAAAACAAAAAGGGTTTCTCGTTCAACCCTTACCAATTTTGTGTACTGTCCCGTTTTACCCTTTTACTGATTGGTGAAAGGGTAAATCACAAACTCAGTAATGGTAATATCCAGTATTTTGGGACAATTGTGGGCCAAACTCAGCACTCAGGTACTGATCGGGCACTCAGTGAACTGAATGGGGAGATTACCCCCAGGTAGCAAGAGCTTTACCCATTCCAGCTTTACTTAGAACCAAATCTGGAAGATGGGATATTATTATTTGCTATCAGCATTGGCTTGTCTGGTTGGGATTGGTTTGCTTGATTTGCAGCACTGCACATATATGATACACCAAACTGAACAAACCTGACAAACCAAACAAATTGAACTGTCCAGCTACAGATATTGCTCAGATCAGGTTATGAAATTTCAGATCGAACTCTGTGAGTTAAAAAACAAAAATTCAGTCGCCAGACTTTATCCTGATATTAAACTGTTCTTGCCCCACTACACCCTGAAGCAATCGCCAGCCTCAGTTTTCTGGGTGCCAATAGCTCCCAGGTGCCTGCCGATTTCATGCCCTGGCTCAGAGACTCAGTTGTCTATCTGAATGTTAGAACAATATTAATGAATACATTGCACCACTGTCTACCAGTCATTGGCTGAGGTAGCCCTGTGACCTAATCTAGTCACCCAATTGAAAAGAAAAATAAAAGCAAGGGAAACAGAAGGTAAAGGTTGGGGCACTTTTTAAAAATCTTGTAAAGATGTGCCCTTTGTCAGCAAGCCCCTCTCGGTCTTACAGACCAGACGCCAGGTTCTTCTCCTGCTGCCAATTGATCAGAATTCTGCAACTGATTCCAGCAGGAGCAGGATGGAGCCATGGACAGACTCATTCGTTTCTAATTCCCCTCTCTGGTATATCACCTTATTTAAAGTATTAGTTCTGGGAATACTCATCTTGATTTCAAGAGAGTCCAAGTGGGGGAGTCATTAAGCAATCTTCTTCCGACTCAGTTCAATAATGGCTAATAAATGCTCTGAAAATCAGTCAGACCATTACTTTAACATATTTTCACATGGCTTATTAGTAAATAAAGAGTCCAATTACTTTTTCCCACAGTTGCTCAGATGGACCATAGGCTCCAGGATGCAGGCAACCGGGCTGTAATCAGAACCATGCTTGCATAACACGTTCCGCACAAGGATGGTTGTATTTGCTGCCTACCTCATTTTGAGAGGGCTCTGTAATTTGTAACTAAAAGAACCTTGGAGACTGGAATCTTTCCCCTTTCACGTTTGTATGGAAATGGGTGTCAAATAACCCCAAATGAGCTGGGTAAAAAGATCTTCAAATTGTCTGGACAACTTACTTCACAGTATTACTTATCATCTATGTAGCACTTTCCAGATGTGTGGTAGCTGATTGTCCTGTGATTCCCCACTGCCCCACCTCTGAGGACCCTGGCTTCTCTGCTTCTCACCCCCTGCCCCAGTTATTCTTCACCCTCTTCTGCCTCCGTGACCCCCTACTCCTATCACTCCACCCCATGCCATCTTCTGCATGAGGGCCTATTCCACCTACCTATACCCCTCAGTCCAGGGGCAGGGACACCACAGGAAACCTCTAATTGCCTGATAGAAAGCTAGCTCTTTAATATGACAGATGGAGGACCAGATTCAGAGGGCACAGTCCCAATTCCCCATGGACACGGCTTATGCATGCATGCATGTATCTGTTCCCGTGCGGCTTGTGTGTGCACCATAGTCCCGATAGCACGTGTGTGTACAGGGTCTGCGGGAGGGTTGCATGCGAGGTGTGCACTCTCTGTTTGCACAGCATGCAGGGTTTGGGATTGGTCTTTTGGGACCAGTCTCTCTGTTTCAGGGGTTAGGCTTGTTACATGACTAAGGCCACTTGTACATGAGATGGGGGGAGGGGGGAGTGCTGCAAGCAGCGATTGCACGGGGGTGGAGGGGTGTCATGTGAAACTCCGATCGTGTGTGTGCGGTTTAAAACATTATTTGGCCATTTCTGCTGCGATTTCACTTACAGGATTACAGGGCTCAAAATCCAGTCCTCCTTGCGGCACTCCCCCTCTTCCCGTCTAATGTACAAGCACCATTCTTTTCTCACTTTGATTACTGATGCACACATTGTGGGATAGAGCAGTATTTGCTGTACATTTTAGGAGAAGCTACGAGGCTTCTAAGGAAGACACTTCCAGCATTTTCAGGGTTATTTTTTCCCCAGCATCTTCAGAAGCCTTTAATCTCAAAAACACGCCAACCCTATGCGCCCAATGTGACTAGGCCTAGGCAAAGAGCTGCATATTGATCCAGGAGGCTCATTACAATGTGTACATCATGAACTTAGCATCCCTAGCCATGCCATTAGTGTAATTATCTTATCTCATTAGAGAAAGCGTCACTTTGCATTACAGAAGACTGACTTGCTGAAAAAGAAATCAAGATATCCAGAGCAGGGATCTGCTTGTTAATTTCAGACTCGAGTATGCACCCAATTGTATTTAATTATTTATTTATTTGCAAAAGTGCCACTGAAGGCTCAAGATTTTGGCTGATTCAATTTCCCATCCTATGTAACTCCACTCAAGTAAAGCCAGCTGAGTGGACTGTTAGGCAGTGCAGGATTTGACCCCTCTTCACTTGGTCAAGTGCCTGGATCAATATTGCAAGCATACATAATTGTTGTCTGATACTCCCACCCCCAAAATTAGGGACAAATTTTTGGTTTTGACTAAATCCCATTTCCGATGGAATCTTGTCATTCCATTTATTCTGGTGAAATGCGAAATGAATGAACGTTCCGATTCCATTTACGCTGGATTCAACAGGGAAACCCCCCCCACTTTTGTCCTATTTTTGCATGTGCAAAATGGCGGTGGCCGTACGGTGGTTGCCTTTTTGTTGTACAGCGACTGTCATTTTGCACATGCACAATACAGCCACTGCCAGTTTGAGCATGTGCAAATTGTTTGAATGCCGGTCAAAAATTTAGGTTAATCAGAATTCTGATCAAAATACTGATCATCATTCTGATTTTGTGAAGGAACCAGAATGGCCAGTTTGAACTATGCCTACCCCAAGTTCTAGCGTTTTCAGCATATCGGATGCTTATGAACAGGGATGCATTTTTCCCATTGCTGCCAATGGGGAAAACACTGGTCCCTGCTTACAAGTATTTCATGTGGAACCAAATCAAATGCCTTACTAAAGTCAAGGTGTATTACATCAACTGCATATCCATTGTCCACTAGTCCCATCACTTTATCAAAGAAGGAGAGAAGACTGGTCTGGCATAATTAGTTCTTGACCTGTTGACTACTTCTCCACATCCAGGGGCCTACAAATTGACTGTCTTGTTAATTGTTCAGGATTTTACCTGGGAGTTAAGTTGAGTTGACTGGGCTACAGCTTCCTTGCTCATCCTTTCTAGCTCTACTTGATAATAGGAACTATATTTGACATTTCCAAAAATGGACTCGGTAAATAAATGACTACTTTTTTGTACTCTTGGTTTTGCCCTGCAGTTCTAGCTGGACAGTGGGTGTTTTAAAACAAGATGCTACCTTGCATGGCCACCCAGAAGCCACTCATTTGAAGGTGGAGTGATGTGTGCTCCCATGAGTCATGCAGCACCTACTCATGGGTGTTCATGGAGCACTGCTGAGAAATCCGGAGTGCCCTGTGCATGGCAAGCCAAACCAGTGTGTGGCAACGATTGTCCGTACATCCCCAGCGCATATGAACTGGGGAAGCCATCCACGGCAGCAGACTAGTCTGCAGCTCAGAGGCATTCTGGGTGGGGGGAACAAGTCATAGGAATTGGGTGTGAGTGCTGCGGAGCCTGGGTACCCCACTGTGCATGCTAGGACATGTCAATTTCAAAGGTCAACCTGGCATGCTTCTCCCCCCTCCATAGTTTACAGAGGACCTGCAGAAACTGAGGCGGGAGGGAGTGGCGCTGTATTCACGATGAGCGCAATCGACTGATACGTAGGAGCAGCTTGAGGACCTGTGCTGTGGCTGTTTGGGCAGCAAAGAAGGGGGTTCTTTGCTGCTCTTATAGCATCTGCCAAGTCTCATCCAGCGGAACCTTTCTGGTGGTGAGAGGTCTGGCCAGTCCAGCCTGTCTCCACTTGGACCTGGCGTATTCCAGTGTCTGCTGTGACAAGTTTATACAGTACTTTGTGGACAAGATTGGTCACATTCACCACAATTTTGGCACGGCAGTTGATGCAGGGGGAGAGCCAGAGGCAGTGGATGCCCCGTCTGCTTCAGTTTTGTGGGATCAGTTTCGGATGGTGGAACCCACTGATGCTGGTGATGAGCTCGGGGCTGTTAGGGCCACCACATGTTAATTAGATCCATGTCCGTCCTGGCTGGTGAAAGCCAGCCAGGAGACGCTGTGGCCATTGCTGGCCAGGGTTGTCAATGCCTCCCTTAGGGAGGGCAGGGTGCTGGAATGTTTAAAGGAGATTGTGGCCCAGACCCTGCTGAAGAAGCCATCATTGGATGCTGACTCCCTAGCCAGCTATCGACCAGTCTTTAACCTTCCCTTTCTAGGGAAAGTCATTGAGCTGGTGGTGGTTCGGCAGCTTCAGGTGCATTTGGACAGTATCAGGTTTCTGGATCCCTTGCAATCTGGCTTTCATCTGGGGTATGACACTAAGACCACACTTGTGGCTTTGGTTGATGACCTTTGCCAGACTATGGACCATGGTCAGTAGACCCTGTTGATTTTATTAGATCTTTCTGTTGCCTTTGATATGGTTGAGGTTGGTGAGTCACTTGTGGGACCATGCTGGAGTGGGTGGGACCATTTTAGATTGGTTCCATTCCTACCTGACTGGGAGAACCCACCGGGTGGTCCTGGGGGATTGTACATTTCTGTGAAGCGATGTACATCTTCCCCAAGAGGCCTCATGTGTGGAGTCCGGCAGGGTTCTATCTTGTCCCTCCTCCTGTTCAACGTATATATGCAGGCCCTGGAGGAGGTCATGAGAGGGTTTGAGGGAGTGCGGTATCATCAATATGCTGATGACACCCAACTCTACCTCTCATTTTCATCTGACTGAAGCCCGGCGGTCTCGGTGTTTACCTGGTGTCTGGCAGCTGTGGGGGACTGGATGAGGGTAAGCTACCTGAAGTTGAATCCTGACAAGGCGGAGGTGATGTTGGTAGGTAGGGGTCTGGGTGGCCTGGGTGTGATGGAGTTTCCCGTTTTTGATGGGGTCTGTCTGCCATTGGTTTCCCAGGTCTGTAGCCTGGGTGCACTCCTCGATCTACAGCTTCGCCTGGATTGCCAGGTGGAGGCTATAGCGAGGAGTGCTTTCTGGCAATTACATCTTGTCCAGCGGCTGTGGCCTTATGTGTTAAATTCTGGCCACGGGGTCTCATCCATGCCTTCATTACTTCTAGGCTAGACTAGTGCAACACGCTCTACATGGGGCTGCCCAGGATGACAGTCCGGAGACTGCAGCTGGTGCAGAATGCGGCAGTCCACTTGCTAGGGGGAGTGGGCCGATGTGAACACATTACACCAGTGCTCCGGGAGCTGCACTGGCTGCCTATAGTCTACCAGGCCAGATTCAAGGTGCTGGTATTGACCTATAAAGCCGTACCCCACTTATCTATGAGACCACCTCACCCCCTGGGTCTTGACCCCTATGGTCATCCAGGGACGTGGTTTTGGAGGTACCCTGGATGCACTGGGTGGCCACTGATGATCATGTTTTTTCAGTGGTCGCCCCTAGGCTTTGGAATGGATCTGAGTGTCCTCTTCCTTAGTCTCCTTCCTCTGGGGTTGTAAGACCTGGCTGTTCCATCAGGCTTTTGGCGAGGGAGAGGGGTAGGGTGGGTTGGAGGGGCGGGGTAGGAGAGTTGTGTTTTTGTTCCGTTAAGGTTTTTTATGTTTCATGGTTTTAACTGTTTTATTAATGTTTTTATGATGTTGTGAGCCTCCCAGAGATGTGTGAGTAGGCGGGGGCAGCATAGAAATGTGATTTTTTTTAAAAATGGTCCATGGCAGGAGGAGTGCAAGGCGACTGCTGTGGTAGTCATGGTGGAAGCCGTCTGTTAGAATCCCTTTCCATGCACTCCACCTGAGTGGCTGCTCCACTCCCCCCGTCCCACAGCCTTGTTCATTTAAAAACACCCAGTATCTCAAAACACTTGTTTACAGCAGTAATACAGGTTGGAGTAAGCAACAATGATTTTTAACCACTCAGTCTATATAAAATGGCTCATCTAGTATGGAACAGCTGTTTCCCTTAGAGCTGATCTTGGGTCTCAGAAGTATGAATTACTCTTTCCAATCTCCTCTGTCATGCACCCTCATTGCAAAAACCAAAGGCTTTCATAGTTTTATTGTAAAATTGCTCTCAGAGAACCCACTTAATAATTAATCTGATCTCTGAAACGGATACAAACTAGCCCTGACCTGAGGGCTACCAGATGCAAGTTGTGGTGGAGTAGGTCATGCAACCGGATATTCATGTCAGTTTATGGAAGGAAAATGTTTATAATAACTATATAATAAATTATGTGGGGCCAGGCCATAAAAGAAGTATAAAATAATTAAGGGCTACTTCCTTATCCCCTTGATCATGCAAAGTAGTACATTACCCTGTAAGGACACATTCCTCTATTCATTAATGTCAGTGGCTCAGTTCTCATTAGGGATGGGCGAACGCGGTTCGGAGTTCGGACCGAACTCAACCAGTACGGTCGACCGAACCGAACTTCTGAACTGAACTCGATTTTTGAACCGAACTGAATTTCCGAACTCGGCTCTGTTCGCCCATCCCTAAAAGATAATATTCCATTTAGTTCAATGGGATTTGAATTTCTGAACTTTGTTCGGAAGTTTGGCGTTCGGACCGAACTTGAATAGTTTGGTCGACCGAACCGAATTTCTGAACTGAACCGAACCGAATGTCCGAACTCGGTTCTGTTCGCCCCTCCCTAGTTCTCATTGGGTCTGATCCAGTACTTGTGCATGCACTGCGTGCAAGGTGCACATGCAGAAATGGTGCGCCTGTGCAACATTCACATGCACCTTGTGCACAGTGCATATACAAGTACTGGATCAGCCACCATGGACTTTACTGAATGTAGGATTTGCACCCTAAGAATCCCTATTGAAATCAATAGTAAAGTAAGCAACTATTTGGTGGCTGCAGTCCTCAAGCCACATAACTCTTTCCTTAATCTGTGTTTTCATTCTTCTGTAGCAATGCATTTGCACAGCTGCTGATTTCTTGGCATTTTACATGGCCCACACCCTGCATCAAGTGGTTAAGAAGGAGAAGCATCAAGGAGCATGGAAAGTGGTAAGGGTTTCACACAACACTCTGAATGTGGGTTTGGGTTAGAACTTAAATGAGTACCCATCACATTTCCAGTACTCAAATAGACTTGAAAATATTGGGTACTGATAGCTACCTGATTTTGACCTAATTCAGGTGCCCAATATCCCAGGATGTCCACATCCAGGCCCGATTTTTTTGGTTTCCCATTCTGATTTACTGATTGGTAAATGGAAAATTGAAAAACCAGTACCAGAAATTACCAATTGATCAGGCATCTGGGTACCTGGTTGGTTATCGGGTATTCCGTCGAATATCCAAGATGGTACTCGAAAACACAAGTATTCCCTGTGGGTAGAATATGAGCTACTAATTTCAGCTCTAGTTTGGGTGTTTTTAAAAAGGGTTGTATGAATGACCCTTTACTGTACAGTTGTCCCACTGAATCCATGGGACTACTCCAGGACAAGTGGTTTGAGGATTGCAGCCACTGGAAAGTAGTGCAGCAGACAATGTTCCTACCAATGAGCATTCAAGGATGATGGAAGGAATGCACCACAATGACATTACTTCCTAAATCCATGGCTTGTGTGGTGCAAGTGGCTGTTTAGACTATAGTCCATGGTTCTTCCCAGCCATGTCCATTTGGCCAAGGTCATACTGCAGTTCCACATGCCAATAAGCTGTTTGACAGTAACCACTGTTCAGCTGTTCAGCACAATCATTCTTTAGTGCCAAACAGCTGGTGGACAGTAACCAACCATCAGCTTTTTAGTGGTAACAGCTGATCAGTGTTCAGAGCTGCATTCAGTCCCTGGGTAGGACTGGTGGTATTGGGTTGTGTGACTCTTTGGTCAGAAATGACTGTTCATGTGGCTTCTGTGGCCATGTTCCAATGAACAGTTAATTCAGCGTAGTTGTATCTTATTTCTGTTTTACTCATGTTCACATGAACAGAGAGCTAAACTGTGTTGTTCAGGAGTAGGAAGAGAAATATGGACTCCTGAAAATCACGAGCACATACTTCCCTTCAGTTTGCTGTGTGAAGTAACTGCAATATTCCCAGGAATACTTGTCAGTGAGGGTGATGACCAGGACTGAAACAGGCAGCTAAATTGTTACTTGCAAGCAATTCTGTCATCTTGGGAAATGGGATTGATTCACAACCGTTTACTGATACCGATATGATTTCTCAACTCTCAAAATACCGCAAAATACAATTGCAATTTGCCATTTTGCCATTTACAGTTACCATGTATTGTGACCGTTTATTTTCCATTTGCCACATTACCAAGGGTACCATTTTACTTATGGGTTTCTGTCCATTAGTTGTTTACCGCATTTCTGAGCCAATCGCTGTATGAATAGGAGACCCTCCCCATAACCTTCTCCCCCATCCCTGCCCGCCCAAAATTTTCCCCTGCAACCAATCAGAATTGTCCCTACAAACCGTAACTGAATTAGAGACTTGTAAAGGAATCTGCTAACCAGTGAATGAATAATAAGGAAGTACAAGGAAGAATAGAATGCAGAAAAGACAGAAGAAACATGTTGGTGTTACACTGATATTATGTCTTGGGATTTAAAATGGACGGCAAAGCAGTAGGGAAAGTGGTAGATGGGATTCTAGAAAGCTCATGAATGGTAAATCTAGAAATGATATGTCTATCAAGACTTTGATGAGTACTTGACTGACATGATATTAGAAACCGTGATTTTGATAGGAATTCCCATTTGTGCGAAATCTAGTTTCAGCCCGAGTAACAATCCGGGTTCAGTGATCATTACATCCCAGCTAGGGGGGAAACTGATACGCTACTACTTCAAGTTGCACTGTTTGCCTGAATGCTACCTAAATAGAATAGTTACTTCAGTTTAATTAAATCAAAGTAGTTACTTTGGATTTACACTGTTTGTCTGAACGATTCTGAAGTGGAGCGGTTACTTTGATTTAATTAAATAGAAAGAGTTACTTTGGCTTACTTCTGTTCATTGGAATGTGGCCTAAGTGAGCAAGGACTGATTATCCCTGCTCCATGTTATCACAATAAACAAGGTCCAAATTTGCTTAATTTGCCCTAGGTGAAAATCTCATTGAGAATAAGTTTTTCCATGAGATTTTCTGTCTTGAGAATCTTGCAATAATCAACGATCTCACTGGCCTTATCGTGAGATTCTCAAAAATGGCTGCTGTGCAGCTGTGCATGCGTACAATGGCTGCAGCAGCCATTTTATACATGTACAGAGAGTTTGGGGTTTTTGAGAATCTTGTGAGATTCTCGAGGAACCTCAGAAATGCTCGTGCATGTGCAATATGGCTTCTGGTAGGCTATGCATGCACAGAATGGCTGCGATGCCTATTTTGTGCATTCACAGAGCATTTCTAAGATTTTTGAGAATCTCACGAGAGTGTCTAAAAAAAATTTGGTGTGGTCTTGCAAGATCTCGCCAGGGGCTGCGAAAATCTCATGCATTCTTGTGAGAATGCACAGCATTCTCGTTTCAGCTGTAACCCTTTTCAGACACTAGTATCTAACTCAGGAAGGTTTTGCCCACTAGGATAGATGGCCCATCGGGCCCAAGAGTTTGTGATTATGACATGACATGTCAGGACACGTTCACGGAACCAAGTTAAGGTTGTACAAGTCCGTCCAATAGGAAATTAAAGTCAGTTCCCACTGCACAGGTAAGGGGGAAAAAATGGAGAGTTTGGTAAGTGGGTCTGGTTTAATGTAGTCTCTTGAATGGTGGGAGGAAGAGAGGGTGTGTGTGAGTGTAAACTTTATTTATTATTTTATTTATTTTAATAACTTCTACCCTGCCCCTCCTGCCCAAGGCAGCTCGGGACGGCTTACAATAAAAAGGTTACAACAGTATAAATATAAAACATAACACACATATATAAACACAAAATGGACATAGAAAAATAGTTCTTCAGTAGGGTAATTGAATTAAAATCATTCAATTTGAGGGACAAAAAGTGATGGGGTGAGGGGAAACTGTCTGAGTGGATTACAGGAGCGAGGGTGGGGGAAATATACCCCATAGCGTAGAGCTGGCTGCGGCACGTGACATGATTTTGTGCATGTACAATGATTTTTAAAAAAAATAAAATAATTATTTTATTTTTTTATTGATTTAAATAGGGGTCCGTAATTTGAATATGTAATAAAATCTGGAAATATAAATCCGGATCCGTAATGTATCCGAATGTGTAATTCCCTCCAGATGCCCACCCCGAACACTACCCCCACCCACTCTGAAAATTTCCTAGTGATGCTAAGGCCACTTGCAAAGTATCCCTCTGAGGAGGAAGTTTTCTGAGAGAGCAGGGGAGAAGTGGTGGCCCCACCCACTCTTAAAACTCTCTTCTGGGGGAGTTGCTGCCACTCTGGGGTGCATCACTGAGAGGTGGAAGTTATTTATTTTAGTTATTTATTACATTTTTACCCCAGCCCTCTCGCAAAAGTGACTCAAGGAAGCTTACAAAATAAAACACACACAATTCAATAAAAAGCGATAGATAAAAAAATACATAACATATAAACAATCATAAAAATTAGAATGATAAAATCTAAAATCTAGGCTGTGCATAAACCCCCCCCCCTCACCCTATCTATCCCATCCCACCCCCATCAAAGAGCCAGGTCTCACAATTCCGTTGGAAGGCAAGGAGATCCAGGCTGAGGCAAACCTCCTCCAGAAGGGAATTCCAGAGCAATGGCACAGCCTCTGAGAATGCCCTCCTGTCCATCCGCACATACCGATAGCGTGGAACTTCCAGGAGGGCACTCCCGGACGACCTCGAGGGCCACCCAGGAGCCCAGGGGAAGAGGCGATCACTCAAGTAAGTGGGGCCCAGGCCATGAAGGGCTTTAAAGGTCAAGACCAGCACCTTGATTTGGACCCGAAAGACAATAGGCAGCCAGTGCAGTGCTCAGAGCACCTTGGGAGAGGCACTGCATAGGAAAACCCTGCCCCATTGCCTGGGTGGGGTGGGGTGGGGGCACAATTTGGACATGGGCTCAGGCCTGCCACCACATTGCTATGCCACTGAATCAGGCACTTGTACCAAGTGAGTATCCGCGATGTTAAGAAGGTATCATGCAACCTGCAAAAGGCAGGAGAAGGCGGTGATTAGCTCTCAGCTTACATTCAGCAAATTCCTGGGATCACTCACCACCTGAAACAAAAAGCACATTGAGCCTTTTTATTTCTCCCGAGATTTCCAAATGAATTTGGAGCAAACAAATGTGGGTAGTTCAGCGGCAGCGCCCCTAATGACAGGCTGTGTGCCACGCAATTCTGGAGTGCTGCTGATTTCCCTGGCACAACGGCTATTTCTATGCTTTTCCCAGAAATCCCGGGCACTTTGCCATTGTCGTGCACTTCATTTTCATGAGACGTCGAGCGGAGGAAGATTTTACTGTGCAGCTGAGCAGCGATTACCCTAAAACCTGACAGTCAAAAGTGGCCATTGTTCATAGTCACCTCCCTAGCAAAGTGCCCAGAGTCAGCTGTTTCCATAAGCATTCCCAAGGGAGAGCCAAACCTGTCTTGGCACGATGGGACTAAGAGCTTGCTCTACCTCGTTCGACAGTGCCTGATAGTGGTTAAAGAGGAGTTTTAAAATTGGGTTACTGTAGGAGTTAAGGCTGCTAAGCCCAGCCGGAAAGGAAAGCAAAAGCAGTGTGCTATATTCTCCTCACAATGTGAATCACACACTTCAGCCACTCTGAGTTTACATCACTGAAACCAAGAGCAGACTTTGTCCCTCTAAGCAGTTAATCAGGGGAGTGAGGGAGGGGGGCAGATGGGATAGGTTTTATTTAGTGCTGAAACTCGGTATTTGAAATTACCGAGTATCTCGGTATTCAACTCAGTTTTACCAAGTACCAAGTAATTGAGTACTCGGTATTTGGTACTCACAGTCCAGTACTCGGACCAAGGCCCTTTGTACACAGACACTCTAACATCCATAAAATGGGTGTCACATTTTATTTAACATGCTGCAGGGTACCACTGCAGCCAATCACCATGGGTCCTGTGCACACATGATGCCTCCACCCAGTTCCTCTGGGTGGAGATGGGTGTTGGCCGGTGGGTGGGGAGCATTTCCCTGGGTGGAGATGGGTGGGGGCGTCTGTGTAAACATCACTTTCAGTGGGTGTTGGTGAGTGTTTGCTCCCGACCAACACCCATCTCCACCCACACCCACCCACGGAGCAACCGGCAGTGGCGTCCGTTGCTCCGTGGGTGGGTGTGGGACCAGGTGGAGATGGTGTTGGCCGGGAGCAAACACTCACCAACACCCACCGAAAGTGGCGTTTACACAGACGCCCCTACCTATCTCCACCCAGGGAAATGCTCCCCACCCACCGGCCAACACCCATCTCCACCCAGAGGAACTGGGTGGAGGCATCATGTGTGCACAGGGCCCATGGTGATTGGCTGCAGTGATGCCCTGCAACATGTATAATAAAATGTAACACCCATTTTATGGGTGTTAAGAGTGTCTGTGTAAAAAGGGCCCAACATATGGGGCTTTTCCTGTCCTTATATAAAGTGATCTGGTACTCGGTAGTCAGGAAATACTCAGTACTTGGTTTTATTTTACGGAGTATTTTACTGAGTACCGAGTATTCATCTGAGTTTCCAAGGACCGGCTGAACACTCTGAGCCAGTCCTCGGAAACTCAGAAATACTCACAAATAAAATTTTGATTATTCGTTTCAGCCCTAGTTTGGTTATTATGAGGTGGGGTCAGGGGAGTTTCTACCATGGAGCAAGGGGGGTCTGTTAAATCTAGACCCTGGCTTCTAAAGTGTCCCATTGCAAATGACCTGAAAGCCACAGAGTGGGTGGGGGAGGAGGAAGCAAGGCCAACTTTCTGCCCCCACCTACTCTGAAATTCTTTTAGTGACCCTGAGGCTGTTTGCGGAGGGCCCTGCCAAGAATGAGTTTTTCCAGAGTGGGCAGGGTGGAGTCCTGTCCCTGCCCTGACCCACTCTTAAAACGTTCTCCCCCATGGGGTTGTTGCCACTGGGGGTGTGGGTTCTGGGAGCCAGGGAGGCACCACCACCTTTGTAGGGGGAGGCTGAGGTGGTCCGGCTGCCCCCTTGGGAAGGTCACTGCATAGGGAGACTCCTTCCCCTTAACATTGGGGGTCATCATTGGAACATGAACCTGGGCCTTCTCATTGATTGATTTAATTTAATTTAATTTGGGGGAGAAAAGTTTTTGAAAGGTTGTTTTACCTAGAAGAGAAGGAAGGGGAAACATGCTGTCAGGACAGACCTGACAGGCTCAAACAGTTTCAAACATCTCAAAGTTTAGTTTTAAAATAATCCCAGTGTTATTGGGGGCTTCTAGGGTAGGAGATGCAGCCTCTGCTATTCGGACATGACTGGGTTGATTGATCCAACCTCCCCCTCAATATTCAGCCTAAGGATTCACCAGGAGAATCCAGCAATGGCAAGCTGAGTGGGATGGAAAGGAGTCCCAGCACAAAGGGCTCCCAGATCTGGTGATAGAGTAGAATTTCTAGCCTACGTATGTGGAGCAACCCTCACGTTTCCACTGTGGCATGGCAACAAGTCCTGTAAACAGTACAGACCAGAGACCAACTGCGCAGACTGATGCTTTGTTGGCTCAGATCTGCAGAGTGGAACTGCAACTGATTATGCTTTTCCTTGAGTTCCAAGGGGTCCTGACAATTACTAATCCACCCACATAAATCAAACCCATTGCTACTTGCCAGTAAATAGAATCAGTTGCAAAGCTTCGACTATCAAGCTTCTAGCATACACACACACCTAATTTATGAACGTGGCATAGAGTAAACATTCTAGATGCGGAAGTGCTTTTCTGTTTCTGGTTGAGGATGCGTGCAGGAAAGCTTCTGAAACATAAACATGTCATGCGTGCAAAGGACCATCAGATGCAGAGTTAAGAGCTCTCACTAGTTGAAGTGTTATTCACATTAGACAGCTTGATTTGGAGACCCGAGTGAGAAAACAGAAAGAAAATAAAGACAGTGTACCCTTGTGGATAACATGCTGGAGTTGGACCTTCAAGACCAGGGTTCAAATCCCATCAAAGCTATAAATTGGTTTTTTGAAAAGCATAATCTCTCAGCCTCAGTTCCCCTATCTGTAATATGGGAATAAATGATTTAACTCCCAGGGTGTGTGTGCGGGAGAACAAGAGAAAGATTGCAAAGCACTTTTAAATACTGAAAGGGCTATATAAATCATAAAATAATAAAGAAAGGATTAGGTTTCTGGCAATAGCTGAATAATGGGGGTAACTCAGTATTATGGGTCAGTATGTGACTTGGCAACAAGAAGCTGAGTGAGCAGAATGGGAAATCAAATACAGGACACTGAAGGGGGGTCAACTGAAGACAAGGGAAGAGGACCTAAGAGTTTTTACCACTGAGGGTAAGATAAGAGACAGCAGGCTTACAAGAAAGCAGATTTGAGTTAAATATTCGGGAAAACTACCTGATTGAAAGAAGAAATGGACCATGAAACAAGATTACCTAGAGAAGTTATGGGATCTCCTTCAGAGGAGGTTTTTAAGAAGAGGCTGGAGCAATTGCTGCGCAGAAAAGGTTTCAATTAGGGCTAAAACAAGATCTCGCAAAAAGTGAGAATCTCGTTGAAATCCCGATTCTCGAGTCATCCAAGATGAACCAAAAACGGGCACTTTTAGTTCTCAGCGAGAAAATTAAGAAAAAAAAGTTAAAAACATAAATAAATCATTGTGCATGCACAAAATGTGTGTCTCCCCTTAGCGTGGAAGATATAAAAGTCCCAAAACTACACTAAATGTAAATGGCATGTACTATCAGATAGTGGAAATAAAAACCGTTTTCAAGACCTCTCCTTGCAATGCAACTCAGCAACTTTCCCTTTATCAGTAACTTATGGCCAAGCAGTTATCTTGAGTGGGATTAATTTGGACTCACCTCAAGTTACCTTGAAGCAGAGTCGAGGCTTATGGGGATGGCAGTTAAATGCATGTTGAGGACAATGCTGCAAAATTAAAGACTAGACTTTGCCTAAGGCTATTTGAGAACACTGTTGAGAGAGACACAAGGTTGGCATATCTCTAGGCTAAGAAACAAAAAGAGGAGAACAAGCCCCATCATTGCTAAGAGGAGACTTATGCACAGGATTAGTTGGGAAGCTTTGGAGATTAATGGAACCTGAGCATTTCTGGAAGGACCACAGAGAACACGTCACATTTTGCTTCCAACAGACTATTTTTCAAGAATGGCTTCATCTATGAAGTTGCCCTTGGTTGTCCTTTTACCAGCTGAGTTTTCACAGATTATAAAAGTTGATAGATGGTCTGTGATCTATGATGGCCTTAACCATGGGTGAAAACAGACATGACGCTAACCACCCTTTAACCACCCTTGGTGGTTATTTATGCATGTTGCAGGGCTGTATTGGTGCCCTATGCAGCCCTGCAACATGCATAAATGACTATCAAGGGTGGTTAAAGGATGGTTAGCATCATGTCTGTTTCCACCCAAAGACACTTGTTTGGCCACATGGTCAATGGGTGTTAATGCACGTTCGGGATTTCCAATGTAATGTCTTTTAAGGTCACTAGAGACGGTGACCACAGATTCCACAAGACTCCATTTTAACTGACTCTACTGTTGGGAACTGGGACACAATGGTAGGGAATGAACTATGCCATTATGACCCATTGGGTACTTCTCTGAAGCAGCCAAGAATGTCCAGTGTTGGAGACAGGATGCTGGACACGATGGACCACTGGTCCGGCTCAGTAGGCATTTTTAAAGTTCTTATTGTGAACCACCAAGACCGCTATCAGCTCAGGCCTAACTGACTACAGTCAGTCTCAACCAGATCCAGGAGCATTTCCTGGTTCCCTTAAAATGACAGTCCTCCACAGCCAACACAGGCAATCTTGAAAAAGTTCCAGATTGATTACATGTTCCAGGTGTTCCAGTGACTAGCTACCCATGAGCTGGGTAGAGGGGGTAGGAAGAAAGGCTTACCAGGAGTGGAGGTCTGGGAAGCAATGACAATGCTGGTGGGAGCAGTGGTGGTGGCATGGCTTGGGAGTGTCAGTCCGTTGCTCTCAAGTGTTGTATCTATCCGAGGGCCTGTATACTCCCTATTGCAAAGCAAACCTCTTCAGACAGGTGCGTAACTATGTTTTCCTGAACAAAGGAGCTAGGCTCCTAGTTCCATTCATTCTAACTGCCCCTCCTAAGATATGGGAACTCCCCAAACTTTCCTAAGCTACCTTAACTAGCCTCTTCCATTAGTCAGCTTAGTAGGTAAAACCCAATCTGGGTCTCCTTACACCCTGGAGTAGGGATGGGTGGCTCAGATTAGGATCAATACAGATTGTCCAAATTTTGGATGATTTGTATTAATAAGAATCAATAAGAAATGCACCCGTGATACGAATCACCAAAATTCGATTTGTATATCCAAAGCTCCAAGATCCTTGAGTCCAAACCAGCGGTGCAATTTACAATCATTACTTAAAAAAAAAAAAAGTACTTATTTTTACTGATCATGTAAAAAAAATATACAGTGGTGTTGGGAAGAGTGTCATCAAAAAGAATTTGATAGGATCAAGTCCTTAATTAAGAAAACACCAGCTTTGAAGTATTTTGATAATGATAGAGAGATTAAAATATCAGCTGATGCATCAGAGTATGGGTTAGGTGCAGTTCCTTTGCAAAAATGGAGTGGAGACCAGTAGCATATATAGCTCGGTCCATGACAATGACAGTGGGTAATTTCAGACGTTAAGGGATCACAGTCAACCACCCTGAATCACAGTGGATGCAGGGTGGTGGCTGTGATCACGTGAACGCCTGTTTGAGCCCCACCAGATGTTCACCACGGTGAATTCCTGGCGGGGTACGGGATTGGGTGCAGCGGCCTGATTGGCAGGCGGCTGGTGGAGCACAGGCGGGCAGGGCTGAGTGGCCGTACGTCGCGCCCCCTCCCCGATTGCCCTCTGCAATCAGACTGTCACGTCTAAAGGACGGCCGGTCTGATCACGGGCCGGGATCTGAGATGGATTCCGGTCCAGGGTTCAGCGTCACGTCTGAAATTAGTACCCAGTGTTGGTATGCTCAGACAGAGAAAGAAGCATTGGCATTTGTGTTTGCTTATACAAATTTTCAAGTTTTTTTATATGGTAGTCCATTTACGGCAGAGACAGATCAAAAGCCGTTAGTTACTATATTTTAAAAAAAACGTGTGACATACCTTCCTGATTGCAAAGTTTATTCTTCCAACTGCAGTTATATGATTTTAAATTCAGTTTTGTTCCATGGCGATCATTGATTGTGGCAGACACTCTCTCTTGAGCATAATTAATTAATTAACTAATTAAAACATTTAGTACCCTGCCCCTCCTGTTCCAAGCATCCCGGGGCAGCGTACAACATTAAAGCACATTAAAATAAATAAAAACCAAACAATACAAATAAAAAGAGAAGGAACAGAACCAACCCCACCCCTCCCAGCCCCCCATCCCACCCTACACCCCATCTCCCTCACCAAAAGCCAGGCGAAACAGTCACATTTTACGCATATGATGGAAGGTTGTGAGATCCAACATATATGACAACAAAAGTGCTAACTCTACAGCAGAGTTGGACATTGTACATGTCAATTTATTGAAGAAACAAATATGACAGACAGAATGTGGAAGGTTTTTGCGGAAGCAACACAACAAGATATCACACTACAAAAGTTTATAAAAGCAATTAAATCAGGATGTGTTGCAAAGAAAGTACCCTTACCATATAGTGAGTTTGGAGATGAACTAAGTGTGATTAATGAGGTTCTTTTTAAAGGGCATAGACTAGTAGTGCCTATTTCATTAAGAGCAGACATGTTAGTGAGAATACATGAGGGTCATTTGGGAATTGAAAAGTGCAAAAAGGAGAGCTAAAGATATTCTGTATTGGCCACAATTAAATAAGAATATAGAGGAAACGATTAAATCTTGTGAAATTTTTCAAAATATCAAAAATAATTATAGGAGTCATAATTATGGCTGTAAATGAAGAAGAACCGAGACCAGGGTCTAAAGTTGGGATAGATTTATTTGTGTAAAAGGATAATAATTATGTTTTAGTAAATGATTATTATTCCAATTTTCCGGAGTTTGCAATACTATATAACACTACAGCAACAAATGTCATAATTCACACTAAGTCACTTTTTGCAAGACATGGCATTCCTAATAAGGTGGTTACTGATAATGGACCACAATTCACTTGTGAGAAATTAAAGAAAATTTCCATAGAAACACATCACATCTAGTTCAAGGTATCCAAAGTCGAATGGGTTAGCAGAAAATGGTGTTAGAATAATTGAGAGTTTAATTATAAAGGCGGAAGATTCAAAAGTGGATTCTTATTTGGCCTTATTAAACTATAGAAGGACAGCATTAGAGATGGGATGGTCACCTGCAGAGTTGTTATTTGGAAGGAAACTTAGAAACAGACTTCCTATAAATCTGAAAAGAAAAATAATAGGTGAGAGGCAGCATAATAGAAATAAACTAGAAAAGAAAACAAGAGATATTCTATGATAGAGGTGCGAAAGATGTAAAACCATTGCGGAAAAATGACAGGGTGAGAGTGTATAATGGAAAGTATTGGAATGATAAGGGTGTTGTTATGAAAGAAGTGGTGAGCACCAGGAGGCTGAAGGTGGTTCTCACACAGAAATTTGGATTTCATGAGAAAGCAGGAGTTTGTCTAATAAGTCTGGAAGTGAGGACAATTATGAAATACCAATTTATTTTATTTATTTATTTTATAAATTTATACCCTACCCCTCTTGCCACAAGCAACCCGGGACGACTAACAACATCAGTAAGTAAGTAAAAGAGTTTATTTGCAGGGCAAAGCCCTTTAACACATTTGCATAACAATAAAATACAAAAATACAAAAAAACCATAACAACATCAAAAATACACATTAAAACAACATAAAACATAATAGAACATCAATAAAAAAGAGAATAAAAACCAACCCCCTCCCACACCAACACCCACCCCCTACCCACCCCTCACCCCTCTCCCTCGTAAGACTGTAAGAACAGCCAAGTCTTACAGCTCTTTCAAAAAGCTGGGCGGTCTGGAATCAGACAGGCCCCCACTGGGAGAGAGTTCCAAAGGTGCGACGCAGTCACCGAGAATGCCCTATTCTGCGTGGCCCCACAGAAAACCCAGGGGACTTCCAGTGTGGTGCCCCCGGATGACCGCAGGGGCCGGTCTAGGACCTGGGGAGTGAGGCGATCTCGCAAGTAGACAGGGCTCAGACTGTGGGTGTTTTCAGATGTTACGAGATCATGGTCAACCACGGGGAATCCCATGGCGTGATCGTGATCCCGGAACGTCTGTTGGGGGGAATGGAAGTTCCCCCCCAGATGTTCACCCCCGTGAATCACAGGGGGAATCACATTCATCACGCAAACGGCGGTCCCGGTGGGACCGGCCCCGTTTGCGTGGTGAACGAGATTCCCCGCCGTGATGATGGGGACCGTATCGTCTGTCCCCAGACCACAGCCCACAATCCACAGTGGATTCAGGGCCGTGGTCAATGCGGGGATGTGTGTGTGGGGTGGCCGGTCGTTGCGGCCACATTGACTGCATCGCCCGCCCATCTCCTGGAGGGTGGGCTGCCGGGGCAATGTGGGGGGGCAGGGCTGTGCGGGCGCACATTATGTCGCGCAGCCCTTCCCCCCCCCCGGATTCTCTGCCGGGATCGGCCACCACGTCTGTTCGTCATTACACGATGACCCCGGTGGGGAATCAGAGGGGTGATTCCGTGCCGGGGCAAATTGGCCCCGGCACGTCTGAAATCACCCTCTGTAAGGCTTTATAGGTCAAAACCAACACTTTGAATCGAGCCCAGAAGACTATTGGCAACCAGTGCAGAGACCAGAGCACTGGTGTAATGTGCTCCCGGCGGCCCAGTCCCACTAAAAGCCGGGCCGCCACATTCTGCATCAGCTGCAGCTTTCGAGCCGTCACCATAGGTAGCCCCATGTAGAGCGCGTTACAGTAGTCTAGTCGAGAGGTGATAAAAGCATTGATGATTGTGGCCAGGTCAGGAACCGAAACCGACCGAAGCCACCGCACCAGATGGAACTAGCGGAAGGCACTCCTCGCCACAGCCTCCACTTGGAGATCCAGGCGGAGCTGCGCATTGAGGAGCACCCCCAGGTTTCGTACCTGGGAAGTCAATGGAGGACAGATCCCATCAACCATGGGAGCTGTCACTTCCACCAACTTACCCACTACCATCACCTCTGTCTTGTCAGGATTCAATCGCAGTCAGTTAGCCCTCATCCAATTCCCCATAGCTGCCAAACACCGGGTAAACACCGAGACAGCTGGGCCTGGATCTGTTGAAAATGAGAGATACAGTTGGGTGTCATCCGCATACTGATGACACCTCACCACGAACCCTCCAATCACCTTGCCGACCGGCTGCATATTTATTTTATTTATTTATTTTCCAAATTTATACCCCGCCCCTCCTGAAAACAGCTCGGGGCAGCTTCCAACTATAATAAAATACATATAAAAACAAATATAAAAACAATTTAAAAACATTTTTAAAAAAAAATAATAAAAAAATTGGCAACCAGTGTGAAAAAATAAATAAAAATACACGTTGAACAGGAGAGGGGACAAAACAGAACCCTGTGGAACCCCAAATGAGAGGTCTCGGTTAGATGAAGAACAATCACCGAGCATCACCAGCTGAGTTCTTCCAGTCAGGAATGAGCGGAACCATTCGAGAACAGTCCTCCAATAGCACGGAGAAGATCAACAAGAGTCAGAAGGCCTCCACAAAAACTTATAGAGACTTGTTAGAGCACATATTATTACCTTGTATCGTTAATGCTGTATAGTTATTATATGAATCTGGGTTGTATATAAGAGTTATCATAAAGGGGAAGATGTGAGGATAGTATAACTTTAGATAGAGAAGTACTGGGAGTTCTGAATGTTAATAGTTCGGTTAATAGTTGGGAGTTGGTGTTTGACTGGGATTTAGGTAAGACATACATAGAGTAAGATGTGCTGATTTATTGTGTTACTTATAATAAATATCTTATAAATAAGTAGCTGTTGTGGAGCAATATCACAACAGGAGAGACACCCCCTTCAACCTGCAGTAGAAGCAGCAGTAACAGGTGGACCAGGGGCAGGAGAGATGGCAGGAGAAGTTGGATGAGACTGCTGCCTGCTGCATCCCTGACGTAAGAAAGTGTCAGAGGTTGGCAGGGGGTGTAGCTAGGATGGAATGGGCCGGGCCCTGGTGCAGAAAGTGCAATGGCTTTCCCCCCACCTCTTCCCATCAGTTGGGTACACAGCTGCATCAGGGAGTGTGCCCCCCCCCTCCACCTTGTAGGCTTTGGTGCTGCTACACCCCAGTCATTATACAGCTATGCCCTTGGGGACAGGATGACAAGCAGGGAGAATGCAGTGATGGTGGCTGAGTCATGCTGCCGCTGCTTGTCACTGTCTCTTGATGTTACAACAGCTCTGTACAGGTCCTCGCCCCATGCAGAAGGTCCCAGAGCAAACATATGCTTGGCATAACCATTATTAACTCCGGATAGCCCCTGTCGGCAGGGCAGATGGACATTTTCTGCTAATGAAATGTGGTGCGGCCTTCGCTCAAGAGCCAGGGGCCAGGCGTACTGTGTGTGCAGCAAAAAAGCAAGAAGCTAAAGTGTTCTGTGTGGACAAAAGTAGCTTTGTTTAAGGACCAGAGGATTTCTGCAGATGCAGACTCTCCTAGCGGGGACATTTTCTATGGGCAGGAACAAACCCGTGTTCAAGGCATTTCCCCCATCATTGCCAATGGGGGAAATGCCATGAACACGGGTCCCCGCTAATGGGTATACCTCCGAGTGTCAACTTCTTACTTCCAAACTCAGGAAGTGCTCTGGTGTTGGAAGGGGCTTGGGCCAGAATGTGCTTTCCTCCAGCAAATCTGAGCCGGCAGTACCATTCCTAGGAAACCATTACTTGCTAGAACAAGTGAGAGCAACCTTGGGACTGCACATGGTCTTCAATAGGAATGGGCGAACGTGGTTCAGAAGTTTGGAGTTCGGCCTGAACTCGGCCTATTCGGCCAACCGAACCCGAACACGAACCCGAACCCGAACCCACTGAACAAATCTGATTCTGAATTCCAAAACGACCAAACAGTTTGGTCAGTTCGGATCGCGTTCAGATGAGTTCAGGGGGCAAAAACATGTCACTGGAAGGCAAAACGTGACAGGGAGGGGGAGTCAGCTGAGGAGCAGACTTCCAGGCACCAGGGGTGGAGAGGCTTGGAGTAGCAGCCAGCCTGCCCAATCACCATCCCTTTT
>QEPC01010552.1:2671859-2690545 GCA_003113815.1 Sphenodon punctatus | reverse complement strand
GGCTGTCTTCAAGTTGAGATCCTGCTGCTGCCTGGCACATCTTTGGGTTAATACCTTAACTACGCTACATGTGGCGCCAGCCAGATGCTGCTGGTAGGGATCGACAAGCTGTATGTGATTCTGTCACCTGCCAGCCAGAACTTCAGCACATAGGGATAAATGATTGTACAGGTCAAAAGAAGCTCGTAACAACAAATATAACAACTTTTATTAAACTATTTAAAAAACAACAACAACAATATTATAAAACCAAAACCAAACATTGAAAGAAAACTTAAGGGGTACTACTATTAATCTTTGGGCCTGTCCCCCGGAACTTGGGGGAAAGGCAGAAGGCGCTAGTGCGCAGCACAGGACTGAGGGGTGGCCACCCTGTGCTCTGCCATTTCATAGCTGTGGGCCAAGGCAAACTCCATGACCCCTTCCACGTCTGCTTGCCACCTGGAGACCACCTGGTGGTAGAGTTCCAGCCTCTCCATCTCGGCGGAGATGAACTGGGAGTACGCCTCCACCTGCTTCTTCTCCACCTCGAGAGCCTGGAACTTTCCCATCAGGCAGTTCTCCATGGTGTGTATTCCCATCATCATCTGGCGACCAGGCCTCTACACTTTGGCCTGAAACGCCTTTGCTGCAGCAGACTCCCAGGGCCCGGGGGACTCCACATCAGGGCTGGAGGGGGGGAAGGGCTTCGATGGCGTCGCTTTTGGGTTGCCTTCCCCCCCTTCTTCTGGTGCTGATACTCCAGCTCCATGGCCATACCAGAGTCCTCCTGCCACCTCACCGCCTGGCCATGGAGCCTTTCAATATCGGTGATTAGCCCCAATGTGGTCCCCTCTCTCTGACTCCTGAATCTTTTCTTGCAGATCTAAAGAGCATAAAAAGATAGGAACAAAAGAAGTGCCATACTGCATCAGACCAATGGTTTGTGTCAAGCCCTGCCTGTATTCTGTCTCCAAAAGTGGGTGGGTGGCCAATCTCACTCTGCAGGGGGACTTCCATTCCTAACAGGTCATAGAGGGCAATGCATATTGCATACCCTGTTGTTCCAGCCCCCATGCCTTACCTTGCAGACGGCAAACCTGTTCTCCTTATCAGACCACCTCCAGACATTGGACCTTGTCCGCCCACTATCTGGGGATGGCACTGGCAACCTCCACCTTGTCCTGCGCGGCATGGCACCAGCAGCAGCATCCATTCCTCTTTGAAACAGGAACACATAAACAACACCTAAGTAATATCATGCATTTATGATGATGTCTCTAGTCCTCCCTCCTTGGGGTGCTAGGGATGGNCTCTAGTCCTCCCTCCTTGGGGTGCTAGGGATGGCAATGGGAGATGGTGACCCTGGCTGGCACATTCAAATCCTGCCCTCCTTGGGGCGCTAGGGATGGCAACAAGAAAGACCCTGGCTGGGACGTGCAAATTCTGCCCTCCTTGGGGTGCTAGGGGATGCTAGGGATGGCAAATGGAGAGACCCTGGCTGGCATGTGCAAATTCTGCCCTCCTTGGGGTGCTAGGGGATGCTAGGGATGGCAAATGGAGAGACCCTGGCTTGTACGTGCAAATCCTGCCCTCCCCTGGGGCACTAGGGATGGCAACTGGAAAGACCCTGGCTGGCATGTGCACATCCTGCCCTTATTTGAGAGGGCTAGGTAGGGATGGCAACTAGAGAGTGGCGACCCTTGCTAAGGATGACTGGAAGGCACATGTTTGAGTGGGGGTGCTGCTCGTGCTCATGCCTGACTGCTGGAAGAGCCCCCCACACTACAGTACCCTCTCTCTCTGTGGCAGACATCTGCTGCTACCTGATGATGCCCAATTTTGTGCCTGACTGATGCCCACCACCCACGCATCCACCTGCACACCAGTGAGCTCACTCTAATGAATAGAGCCTTTCTTGTCCTCAAAGTAAAAACAAAGTTTACAAACCTGGCAGCACCTCCTGTGCCCGCCACTTGCTCCTCATCAGAGGAGCCGGCCACCACCACTGAAGGTCCAGGGGCTGGGGCAGTGACCTCTTCCTTCTCCTCCACCACCACCGGCTCCAGGAGCATGATGTTGGCCCCCAGGCGTTGAATTAAGACAATAGTCTTCGTCATTTTTTTAAACAGCCACTCACTCCAACACAGAGACCAACAACAGTCACCCACCAACACTCACCAACCAGCCAAAAAAACACAGCCAAATCAAACACAAACAGCCAAAACACACAAACCGAACAGCCAGCCAGCCAAACACACACTCTTTTGCCACACAGCTCCGCACGCACTCGAATTTCCGGTTTCCAACGCGATCACGGGATCTCGCGATACCTTTTTCCGAACGCCTGAACCGAACCAAACACAACCAAACCAAGCGGCCAAACCCGAACTTGGTGACCGACCCGAACCGAACACCCGAACTGAACCGGACCGAACCCAATGACTGAACCTGAACCGCGATCTGTTTGCACATCCGTAGTCTTAAAATACCTGGATAGTTGAACTCTTTTTAATCTAGTTTCCTATGGAAAGAAGGCTAATGGCATCAGGGTGAGTGCATGTGTCCCCCTTTAATAACTTAGTTTGGCTTGCTAATTGCAGCCAGATTTGGAAGAGAAGTAAAGGCCCAAAGATATATGGAGCTCCTATGTGTCGTATCAATAGGTGTACCTGAGGGGAGATATGGCCTTCTACATAACTGGAAAATCCTATAAACTTGCATTGACCCTATAAGATTAATTAGTTCAGGTGCTTCTTGCCCAGAACTATCGACTTTAAATTGCTATTCCTGTTACTATAGTACTTTCAGTATCTGAAGGGCTTTAAGATCCCCATCTTGTTCACCCTCAGAACAAGTCCATGAGGTATGTGTTTATTGTTTCCATTTTACAGATGGAAATCTGAGACTAAGAGGGTACAAACAAACATGACCGTGACCCACTCTGGCCAGCTTTGTCCCGTGGGTCACGGTCATGTTTGTTCTCGGGGCCCAAGATGTTTGCCCTGGACTGACCTTGGGCATATCAGTGGCCAGCTCAGGCTGTTACTTGGCAAAGTGCCAAAGACACGACCTGGGTTACCGCCCCCTCATCAGGTTCAGTCTGGGCCAAAGCAGTCCACAATGTATGTTCTGATCCACCATAGCCCATCCTGGATGCAATTGGCCACCATGGCTGCTTGTCATGGCAGGGGTGGGCAGGCTGCTGGGTGCAGCATGGGGCTTGGTTGAGATGGATCCCCAGCTGGGGTCATGTGTGCTTGGTTCCCTGACCTGACCCCGGCGGTGTCAGTAGGGTGGTGGTGACGTGACGCAGCCAGGGTTGCCATGATGCCACTGTCACTTCTGTTTTCACCCAGAGTGCCTTGCCCAAGGTTACCTGGTGAGTTCATTCATGGCTAAGGCAAGATTTGAACCCCAGTCTCCCAGAAGTCAATTTGAATGCCTTATTTATTAGGCTATGTCATCTTCTAGGCCAGGGGTGGGGAACCTTTTCTATCCCAGGAGCCACTCTGAAAATCAGTACAAGCTCTGAGGGGATGAGGGGCACTTAAGAAGTGCACTCAAGAAAAGAAGGGTCCCGATCATGAATTTGTGCCATGGATCTGTCCCCTATTCCTGTGTGCACACCCTCATTTCTGCTCAGTTTTTCAGTAGTTAGAGGTAGGAGCTGGATCCAGGGGCTGGATCCAGGAACTGGAACTCTTAGGTTCTTATGCCAGACAGGATCAGGGAACATGACGGGAGCTGGGGGAAAACAACAGGGAATGGATTATTAATTATTATTATTATTATTATTAAAAGACATTTATATAGCACCAGCAGTGTACCTGGCACTTTACAAAGTAATAAAATAGACATGGTCCCTGCCCCTAGGGCTTACAATCTGAGAGACAGGAGCTGGGGGAGAGACTTAGGAAGGGGAACAGAGGGAGAGACAAGGGGTCTAACATTCATGAAGATGCGAGGTCTCAAGTGCACGTACTTGGCTTGGTTACGATGAGAATGACAGCAGGCAGGTCCATGTTGCAAGGATAAGGGTAAACCGATCGTAGGTATAGGAATAGTGGCTCAGCAGGATAAAGAGTCAGACAGAGCAGAGCGAAAGAGGTGAGTTTTAAGGAGAGATTTGAAGGTATGAAGGGAGGGGGCAAGGCGGATGTGGACAGGGAGGGAGTTCCAGGCATGGGGGGCAGCAAGTGAGAAGGGACGAAGGTGCTTAGGGGAGCAGGGAAGGTGTGGAAGGGTGAGAGAAGGGACAGAGGAGGAGCGAAGTGCACGGGCTGGAGTATGGAGGGCGATAAGTGCAGAGAGGTAGCGGGGAGCAAGTGGGGATCCCCCATTGTGACCTGTTGGGTGCTTCTCCCAAGCCACCGTGATTGGTCACTGTCGGAGACAGGATGCTGGGCTAGATGGACCATTGGTCGGACCCAGTATGGCACTTCTTATGTTCTTAAAGGGCCTGTGCCTGGCGTTTCCCACCCCTGACTTTGGTGGCAGCAGAAGACTGCACCTTCAGACAATGAAATGAAGGTTCTTTCCAGTTCATTCAACCCAGTGCCCAAGGGAGACAAAAGTATTCCTCGGGGTCTGGACCATGTAAGAGCCCAGTCATGTGACTAGTGCTCAGTCCCATAAATACAGTGATGCCACTGACTTCAAAAGGGACTACTCATATGAGAGGGGAAAAAACCAAACCAACTATAGGGGCCAGTCCTATATTTGAGTGAAAGACCCTCGGGAGGTTGGGGGGGGGGCGGGGTGGATAAGAGAAGTCTTTTCTCATTTCCCTTTGTATGGACTAACTTTCAATCTTCTTTTAAAAACGAACAGAAAAAAATTAAACAGCTGTTCTTTATCAGATCTCAGCATTGGATCGGAATACAATTTTATGCTGTCAGCTGTAATATTTTATAGTAGTTGATAAAAATGTTTTTAATAGAGATAAAAGAAAAAAAAATCCAGTTCCCTTTAATGAAAAGGGGGATTTTACTTATCATAGCTCCATTTTTAAATTAAAATGTATAAGGCTTGTTGGGGGGGCGGGCACCTAGCACTTATGAGAAATACAGGTTGCAGGGCTGCATTGGTTCCAATGCAGTCCTACAACCTGCAGTTCTCATAGGTGCCCTCTAAAGATTTGCATATATGGCAACTCTAGAGACAACTTCTTAAGTATACTCGGTGTCTGAGCTGCTGGTAAGTAGGGCTGGCTCTACCACAGTGTGACCTGGGGTGAGTGCCTCAGGCCCCACTGTAAGGGGGTGGAGCCACAGGGAAGGGGGTGGGATCACCAGCCCCCCCATGTATTTTCACCCTGGCCCCACAAATTCTAAAGCCGGACCTTCTGGTAAGTGCAGTAAAAAGAGGGGTAGTTCCAGAAACTGAATACTAATCAACACATGTAGAGCATTACTTGGCCTTATTTCCATTCTGGATGGAATGGAATAAATATTAATACTATCCTAGAGCAGAGGACTTGGAAGGAATTTTTTTTAAAAAAAAAATCACATTGGTTTGAATGAGCAGTGTAACAAAGAGATGATTGTTAGGTCTTAAATAACTTAAGAGACCAACTTAATCAGGAAATGCTCAGAGGCTTTGCCACAAAGGAACGTTTCAAGCATTCTGCAGCATAGGAAGCAGTCTCCGAATTTCCATGCTACCCACATGATGGATCGGTGCCAATCCCACCAAGTTCCCTAGACTACCTGGACTCTAGTGAACAGATGGCAAGCAGCCAAAGGACACAGCTTCATTCATGAAAACGCCTGATGAAAGTGAATGAAAATCATGTCAAAACAGCACACAACTTCATTATTCTCACTTCCCACATCAACAATCCCTTGTTTATTTGCTGCTTTATTGTTTTACATCCTCAGTCCTGTGCTAAACAGTGGGATGGGTTATTTTTGGTGTCTTCTAAGGAGGGAACGTGACAGGCGTAGGGCAACTTTTGAACTGAGTGGGTTGAAACTGGTTGAATTTATGGTCTGGAAGCAATGCATTTTTCTTCTGCAAAGTCGACTTTGCAGCAAGCAAGAACATTTTGGATGTGTAAGAGGAAGAACATTTGGAAACTAGATGGCAGGCTTTCAGTAGTCAGTCTACAGGAAGTTGGTATAACTTAGTTCTTATTACAGGATAACCTCCCATGTCCAGACACCTAAAGGGACATGCTTTCTGTCTGGATTAAATAGTAGAACTAGAAGTAGGATTGAAACAGATGTACAAATTCATATTTGCAGATTTTCATATTAGCTATATTTATGAAATTCACATATTGATTTTGGTCATTAATTTTTCTTCATTGTTCACTTTGTTATTTTATATTTGGTGATGTGTTTATTCATTAACTTGACTAGTCCTAAATAGCACTAAATTAAATAGTGCTAAAATAGCACTAAATAGCATGAGGAACTCACTGCCAGGGGATATTGTGAAGACCAAGAGCACAGCTGGGTTCAAGAAAAGATAAGGCACGTTCTTAGAGAGTAGGTCCATCAATGGCTAGTATGACTGAATTAAAAAGCATTTTTACTTCTCACAAGAAATACTGAGAACTGGAATCAAGATCTTGATGAGTTCTTGGTCCTGATATAAATTCTTGGTATAATAAAAAATAAAATTAAAAAATCACTACACATCCACAAATAGCTGCTGAGCCATTAGCACTTGTACAGCCCTTTTCCAAAATGGTGGTGGCAGTGTCGCTGTCATTTTGGAAAAGGGAAGCCATTCTGCATATGTGTCAATGGCCATCACACATGTGATGCTGCTTCCGCCATTTTGAAAAAGGGCTGCACATGTGCAGAATGGCCTGATAACCATTTTGTGTATGCACAGTGATTTTTAAATTTTTCTTTCATTCTTATCAAGTATTAAATTGAGATGCTGCCAGTTCTCTGCTTATTCTCAGTTCCCGGAATGAACTGGCATTCTCGACAAGACTGGAAAAAAAAACCCAAACAAACTTTCAGCCCTAATGGCTAGTAGTCAATTTGATCAGGGGATGAGACCTCTAATTGTCAGGGTGGGAAATAATTTAACAGGAAGGGATCAACTCCATTATGACCTGTTGTGCACTTCTATGAAGTAACTGAAGTTAGCTACTCTTGAAGACACAATACTGGGCTAGTTGGAGCATTGGTGTGACCAAACATGGCACTCCTGTAGTGAAAAGATTGCAGGAAGACCTTTGTGCACCAGTGGAGCCAGATTAGTGGGCATTTATATATCTTATTTTGGCCTGCATATGCTGTAGAATCCATCTTGATTGACGTGTGTGTAAAAACATATATGTAATGTAAAAATTGAGAACGGACAACTCATTTCATGCAATGGATGTATGTTATGTAAACCTCTTTGGCAACTTTTCTGTATTGTATAAGTTGTTGTTTAGAATGTCAAGGCCGGTGGGCGATGTTATAGGAAGCTCTTATCAGTTGAGCTTGCTATTAAGGTTTTTTAATTGGATGACTCAGGCAGAAAGGCTGCGCTAGCTAGAATTGGCCACACATGTGCAGGATTTGTAAGAGTGAGTGTGCAATATCAGAATGCTATAAGAGACAGCAGCTGGGGTCCCATCTTTGGTACTTCACTGCTAACCGATGTCACACAGATGCTGAGGGGTGTAGCAGAACCTGGGGACCACCTGGGAATAATCTCACAGCTGGTTTAGGAGTTCCCCGGCGTGCGTAAAGGGATGTGAGATGCTTTTATTATCTTTTGTATGCTTGTATATAATAAAATAGCTTTAATGGCACCATTCGTCTGAGTTATCACTATTCTGATCTCAAAGAGTACACATTTGCACAACTTTGGCGTAGTTGGCAGGATCAGATGGTGCCAACAATCTAATGGGTTGGAGACAACCTGGATCCCGGGATCCAATGGCTCAAATGTTGTGCCGGTTATCCCCATCAGTGAGTTGGACAGAGCTGCTTTGCCCTGGGGGAGCCCATGCCTCAGGCAATTGGAAAAATGCCTGTAGAAGTGGGGGGTCCCGGGTTGGGCAAGGAAGTGGTATCTGAAGTAAGTTGGGAGGAGCTGTGTTGTCCTGGAGGGGCCCCTGCCTAAGGGAAAAAATGCCTACAGTGGGGGACCCCAAAGGGGGGGGGGCAAAAAAGAAATATAGCAGTCTCCAAAATTGATTGAATGCTCTTCACAGCAAAATAGGGCTGTGGAGAGGATAGAAGACTAGGTTAGAAATTATTTGTCTAGCAGCTGTGATATAGCTGAATGAAGTAATGTTGAAAACAGCTCTGGAGTGAGGGCAGAGAGCAAAGCTAGAAATCATTTTGCTTCCACAGGCATGTGGCATTTTTTGCTGTTGAGGTTTTTTTATATATATAAAGTTATGTTGATTATTCAACATTAAGGAAATTATTGATTGCTTGTTTGGGGAAATAACACACATGTTGCTATAGGATTCTGCCCAGCGCAGGGCAAAGTCAGGAAAAGCATATGTTTTAAAAAAGACTTACCTTGCTTGGTAGAGCAAAGTTAATTAAGTTAACTGGGTAGATAGTTTTCCAATGATGTGTTTAGTTGAAAAAGTATGTGAGTAAAGGGTTAAGTGAATGTTGCACTGATGAGAAACGGGGAGAGAATGGAATGTATTAGCTGTGATGCAGTGTTTGGCATGTACTTCCCTGCCTGTCATCATAAACTATGCAGATAAAGGCAATCAGAAAACCTGATTGGACGTTAGGAGTAAGGAGCTGAACAACGCAAGTGATTTTAAGCAATTGAAGAATTTAAGACGATATAAAAGTAAAATTGTGTTTATGTTTTGTGATTTATGCATTGGGAAATATGAGGGTTTTTTAGTTAAATTCATAGATAGAAATACATTGTGGTGTTTGTAGATTAGTGACTAGTGAGAGACACCAGAACAGGATCTGCAGCTGTGCTAATAAGGCAGTTGCTTCTCTTACACTGCTCTTGCAGTAAAAATGAGCAGTAGTGTAAGCCACCTGGGGGAAAAAATGGCAGCGAGCTGCAGTTTCATTTTAGTCTTGTCATTTTGTTTGTGTTTAAATGCGGAAGTTAACTGGAATGTTAGGGCAGATTAAGCTGTCAAAGAAGGGAAGCAGTACTATTGGACCCTACTGCTTCCACAGTGCCACAGGTGGAGCCCCTTCCCCCAAGAGCCGAGTGGAGAGTTCCTTTTGAGTAGCTGCCAGAGGGGGACAAATATTATGCGTGGTTCCCGAATGGCTCGGTGAAATATCTCAAGGGGGAGCGAGTGTGGAAAGAAGCTGTTTTACAACCAATTAAGGGCACTGTTTCATTCAGCATGGGCAGATTGGGGCATCCCCCACTACCCAATACAGCAGTGTTGTGGATCAGATGATCCAGCCCTCAGGGGTGGAAACCCCTAATGACATCTTGGGGGAGATGAAGAAAGATTCCCATACTCTATGCTAATGGGCTACAGCCAGAGGCACTCCCTGTCCTGTGAATACTGTGAGCTGTAGAAACACACTGCTCAAACAGTGAATGAGACAGCTTACCCCTGTGGGTAATTTGCAGTGGTGGGCTGAGGCGGGGCAATTAAGGCACCTGATTGTGGTGGAAATGAGATCACCTCGACAGACTCAGGTTTCCATTTACCCTGTATTGAAATAAACAAAGTTGTGATGGGGCAAACTTAATATCCCGGATAGCTTTAACTCCTACACAACTTTGTTGATTGGACTCATGGAGGTGACTTGCACTGGGATATCACTGGTCATCTTCATGCCCAGCAACATCTACAGTGTAAATGGCCTGACCCTCTAGGGTACACTCCCCTAGTAGAAAGATGTTGTGATTGGAGGTCACACAGGGCAGGATGTGTGATTTGGCAAAAATATTGATCTGTCATGGAGGTAATAGCCACAGTGAAGAAAATACATGCTGGGTAATGAAAACGAATGACTTAATACCCATTTGTCTCAACAGAGGCAAACTGAGACAGCAGGAGTAATCAACAACCTGATTCCTGCACCTTTGAACGCAGTCATGAGTTTTTATGTCAGAGTTGTAGTGCTTTGCTAGAAAATAGCTTTTACGTATGGTTTTAACATTTATGTTTATATTTTGCAGAAAGCTTACTGTTCCTTTTGGTCTCGCACCAACATGGCTTTCTACTTCCTGGTGGGGGCTACTGAATTTGTTGAAGGAACTGAAATTCTTGTATTAGTTTTGTATGTTGGTAGCAATTAAAGTATAACATTGTAGTGATTTAGAGCTTTGGTGTGAGTCTACTCCTTTGCCCCATTTATTTGGCCATCATTTTTGGACACCTATGTTTTATAGAACTCATGTAGATAATAAGAGCAGAACACACGAGGTCACCAGATGTGAAGTGTGGGTCTATGGATTGGTATGCCCGAGTGATACCCTGATATATGAACCCTGTACGTTGGAACATAGTTCAGGTGCTTGTAAATGGTGCCCATCTCCACTGAATTATACGATCCTTCATGAGATAGGGCCCCAAAGTATGTGTGTAGCATCAACACATGCCATTAGATGGAATGGAGGGCAGGTGAGTTGGCCCCCTGTTTTGGAATATCGACATAATGTTGACAGATTGACTGACATTGTGGACAGGCTGACCTATTACCCTACCACTAAGGATTCATACACTGTGAATTACACCTTGCTAGGTCCACAGATTCCCTCTCTCACCATTACTTATTACAAACTTGAAAAGTTTTTGAAGAATAATGCTTTGGTCACACAATATTTGAAAGTTACTGCTCATAATTTGTTGCATGACAAAGTTGTCATGACTTATGAAGGAGATAATCTTGTAAGAATAGCAACAGAAGAAACCCATCTTACTGTCCATTCTTGGTGGGATATATTTTATGGTTGGTCCCCCTCGGCAGATGCATTTTTGAATTTGGTATTGAACCCTATTGTAATTGTATTATGCTATTAATTTTTTGTTGAATGTTTTACATGTGCCATCGCATGCATAAGATGTGCCGTCATTTGAAGAAATGTGGAAGAGGATTACAGACTTCAGTTGGAAGAATATAAATGTCCAGGGGGGGAGTGTAGTGAAAAGATTGTGAGAAGACCTTTGTGCACCAGTGGAGCCAGATTAGTGGGCATTTATATATCTTATTTTGGCCTACATATGCTGTAGAATCCATCTTGATTGATATGTGTGTAAAAACATAAATGTAATGTAAAAATTGAAAACTGACAACTCATTTCATGCAATAGATGTATCTTATGTAAACCTCTTTGGCAACTTTTCTGTATTGTATAAGTTGTTGTTTAGAATGTCAAGGCTCGTTGGCAATGTTATGGGAAGCTCTTATCAGTTGAGCTTGCTAGTAACATTTTTAATTGGATGACTCAGGCAGAAAGGATGCAGCCGCACTAGCTAGAATTGGTCACACGTGCAGGATTTGTAAGAGTGAGTGTGTAATATCAGAATGCTATAAAAGACAGCAGCTGGGGTCCCATCTTTGGAACTTCACTGCTAACCCGTGTCGCACAGATGCTGAGGGGCGTAGCAGAACCTGGGGTCCACCTGGGGATCATCTTGCAGCCAGTGTAGGAGTTCCCCAGCGTGCAGATAGTGATGTGTGAGAAGTCTCTTTTACTTTCTGCATTCATTGGGGTTATTGTTTTTATCTTTATGCTTTAATATAGCATTTAATATAGGTCCAGGACTTGTGGGAGGGTAGGGTGAGGTTTTTTTTATCTCCCCCACCTGACTTGTTATTTATTATACATTATTTATGATATTTAGCCCTGTTTTAATATTTTAATATTATTGTTATGAAATGTTTTAAATTGTTTTTATTGTATTTTATTGTTGGAAACTGCCCCAGACTGCTTTGCAGGAGGGGAAGGGTACAAATCCATTAAATAAATAAATAAATAAATTTAATAAAACAGCTTTTTGGCACCCATTGTTAAGCTATCACTGAAACTGATCTAAACGAAAAATACTTGCGAGACACTTCCTATGTTCTTAGTATCATCTGTCTCCATTTGCCCAGGCTCAAATATATAATACAATGAACCACACAGACCCCAAGTCAGGGACACCAACAAATAATTAATGGGAAAATTTACATGGCTGAGGGTCCATTCTTTTAGTGTAGCATATAATGATACTTATCATTTGCATAGCACTTTCAACATACAAAGAGTTTTACAATCAGCTTGGTAATCATTCTGCACAATTTACTGGTGAGGTAGGTAGGTCAACGTTATACTGGAAGACAATGGGTGAAAACAAATGTGTTGCCAGTGCACCGGCTACGTGGCTAAGGGATGGGAGAGGGTCTGGCCCTGCCCAGGTCAGGTCAGGGCGCTGAATGGATGTGCACCTGACCAGGCTGGCTAATGAGTTCTCCCTCGTCCCACCCCCGTCAGGGGAAAAGAAGAAATTCACAGCCATTGAGCCCGCTTGGTGACTCTCTGGCTGTCTATCATCTGTCCTGCTCTCTGACCCATGTGTCATTTCCCAGTTTGCTCCTGGTGCTCTTGGACCCCATTCTGAACTACTCTTTTGGACCAGATCCTGCACGACTTTCCAGCCCTTTATTATTATTATTATTATTATTATTATTATTATTAACAAACATTATATAGCGCCAGCAGTGTACCTGGCACTTTACAAAGTAATAAAATAGACACGGTCCCTGCCCCTAGGGCTTACAATCTGAGAGACAGGAGCTGGGGGAGAGACTTAGGAAAGGGAACAGAGGGAGAGACAAGGGGTCTAACATTCATGAAGATGAGAGGTCTCAAGTGCACGTACTTGGCTTGGTTACGATGAGAATGACAGCAGGCAGGTCCATGTTGCAAGGATAAGGGTAAACCGATCGTAGGTATAGGAATAGTGGCTCAGCAGGATAAAGAGTCAGACAGAGCAGAGCGAAAGAGGTGAGTTTTAAGGAGAGATTTGAAGGTCTGAAGGGAGGGTGCAAGGCGGATGTGGACAGGGAGGGAGTTCCAGGCATGGGGGGCAGCAAGTGAGAAGGGACGAAGGCGCTTAGGGGAGCAGGGAAGGAATGGAAGGGTGAGAGAAGGGACAGAGGAGGAGTGAAGTGCACGAGCTGGAGTATGGAGGGCGATAAGTGCAGAGAGGTAGGGGGGAGCAAGGTTGTGAAGAGCCCTTATCTAGACCCCATTCCCTACTGTGTTCCTGACACCTTGTCTTAGTAATCATTTTGCAAGGTTCAGCTGTGACTCACATGTTGGCTGAGGAAAGTTAATACCTTGCCTCTGAAATGGAGATTGGTTTCGTTTTACTAGGACTCCATTTGCCCAGTAACACTCTAAATTCTGCCTTTTAGCTTCAGCACAACAATCGGCAATTAGAGCAACTCAGTCAATTGTAACACTTTATAGACATTAGTGTATTTAAAGCACTTCAGGAACACACCATGATTCCCATTCCAGTTAAACAGATTCAACTAACGGTTTCATTATACAGGTTTGGGATACGCCGCCCCCCCTTCCCCCAAGTCTCCTTAGAAGAAACTAAAATCTAAAGAAGGGGAAAAAAGTTAACAAGTGAAAACAGAACCTGAACGTGTGCCCTGAAATTTTCCCTCAGGGAAAGGAGGTTGCAGGAAATAAATACACTACTCTTCATGCATTCCAGTTGGATTTCCAGTCTATAAAGCAGAAGCTCCCAAACTTAGCGAATGGGACACTAAGTAGTAGGGAGGTCTAATTTATTTTCATCATTTTAATTACTAAAATAAACAAAGCTTCGTTCATTTTAGTAGCTAAAATACAAAAATGGATGCCAAACGTAACCTGAAATGGATTAAAATGAACCAAAAAGCACCCATTTTCATTATAATATTAAAAAATGACACATGCACAAAATGGCCACTGGGACCATTCTGCGCATGTGCAGCCCTTTCCCAATATGGCATCAGCAGCATCAGCGCCATTTTGAAAAAAGGCAGCCAGTCTGCACATGTGCAGTGGCTATTTTGCGCATGCACTGACTGGCTTTTCTTTTCCAAAATGGCACCAACACTGATGACACCATTTTGGAAAAGGGCTGCACATGCATAAATGGTCCGGCAGCCATTTGAGAATGTGCAGTGATTTATTTTATTTTTTAAAGTATTATTAGTAAATTATTAATACAATAAGTATTAAGTAAATTATTAATACAATAAAAAAAACAAAAACAAAAAAAATGAGATAGCTCACTGGCCAGCCTGGTTGGGTGCATGACCCCCCCACCAAAACCCACCCCCAATGGACTTTTAAAACAAAAACTAAAAAAATTATGTGCCTGCTGCACACCCCTACCAAGTAGAGCTACATCATTGCTAAGTGCCGGGATCATGACAAGACTGGATCTGAAACTAAGAAAGTTTTTTTTTCGGTAGGGTCTTGAGACTGGAATGGAGAAGTCTGTCCACTGGGAAAGGCCAGAGCTTCTGCCTCCTGATCGAAGAAACCCTTGGATTCTTGGTCCAATGATTTTGGTCTATAGGCATAAGAGGCAGAAAAGAACTATCAGCTCAGCTTGCCTTGTCTAGATGTCTATGGTCTAGGTTCTCAAACTAGACTACAGGTCTGCCCAGGGAGGATGCAGAAGACAGTCTGCAGTGTAGGAGGGGCACAAGAAGGATCCCATCTGTCAAACATCTAGCGCCACACTCTCACTGAGCTAAGTGGAGTCGCCATAATAACAATGCAGCAATGGGGAGAGAGAGAGTCAAAGAATAAGGGGCAGAGAAAGGGGAAGCAATAGGAGGATATTAAGGGGGAGAGGAGTTATGTGTGTCTGATGGGTGGAAGGGCTTAGCTACCCCATGCAAACAGGACGGTGGGTGATGGCTCAAAAACGTTTGAGAACCACTGAGCTACGGTGTCCTGCAAACACAGACAGATGGTTGAGTCAGCTATTGACAGTAACACCACCAGCATGCACACAACCCCTTTGGAGTTAGTATTTTTAGGCCCTTTTTACATGGACTGCAGCATGGGGGGTGTACGCTGTGGTCCGTGTGCGGTGGGTGGATCGAGGGTGTAGATGGGTGCAAACCCATCTACACACACCTCCACCCATCAACACGCATGGAGGAACCGCCGTTTTCACAGATTGCTCCGTGCGTGGGGGATGGGTGGAGGTGGGTGTGCATGTGTATGCGCGGGAGTATGCACACACATCCGCCCACCCACCCGACTGCCGTGGGACTTACATGGGCGGCACCCAAGCAGAGCCTTAGACTCTAAAAAAGAAAGTCACCAAAGGACTATTTTGGTTTGTTGTTTTGGAGATGTGGTCATTGCAGATGGAGCTATCAGTGCAGAGGAGGAAAGAAACCAAAAGAGTAGCATTTCCAGTCCACAAAGAGGCCAGAGACACTCAGACTGAAAAGTAGACCAAGGAACAGGGAAGTCTGCACAGAACCAGAGGACGGCTCATTCATTTTTTTCTTTATACTCCCATTTTCCTTAAATGAGATTTACTGGGGTTTTTTTAACCGACTATGAAGCCTGTTTGAAGTGTTCTCTGAACTAGACATATTCCTTGTATCTACCCTGTATTGTGACAAGGGCAATGAAATGTGCAGTGAATTCTTTACACACAAAATATCATGGATACAGGGGAGAACAATTGCCTCTCTCTCTCTCTCTCTCTCTCTCTCTCTCTGAAAGCAAGGTGGAAATAAAATTTGCAACTCATTTTTTCCACTATAGTTGATTTTGAAACAGGGTACATCTGAGAGCCACAGCCAAACAAATTTTTCCATGATATTCTACAGAACAACTATTTGTCTGCTTTAAAAACATAAGAAGTGCCATACTGAGTCAGACCAATGGTCCATCAAACCCAGCATCCTGTCCTTCGACAGTGGCCAATCTCGATCTTATGGGAGAAGAACCAACAGTCACAATGGGCAATCCATTCCCCATTGTTCATTCCCAGCTCCCGACAGGAAGAAGTTCATCCTGTAAGCTACTTGGTTAATAGCCATTAATGGACCTAATTTCCAAGAACTTATCCAGTCCTTTTTAAAACCCAACTATACTACTGGCCGTGACAATGTCCTCTGGCAACAAATTCCATAAGTTAATTATGTGTTGAGTGAAAAAGTACTTCCTTTTATTTGTTTTAAATCTGCTGGCATCTAGTTTCATGGCATGCCCCCTAGTTCTAGTACTATTTGAGAGGATAAATAACCATTCCCTATCTACTCGTTCCACAAGACTAAAGGTTTTATTTATTTATTTATTTATTTGCATTTATTGACCGCCCCCTCATGCCCATGGCATCTCAGGGTGGCTTACAATAGAAATAACAACAATTTAAAACAACAATCAACACAAAGATTAAAACATCTAAAAATCACCTAACCCCCCGCCCAAACTTTTATCCCACCCCCCTCCCCTCCTCCGAAGGCCTGGGAGAACAGTCACATCTTGTAGGCCCGGTGGAAGGCCAACAGACTTGGGGCCATATGGGCTTCCTCCAGGAGGAAGTTCCATAATTGCAGCCCGGCCACCAAGAATGCCCTCTCCATTGTGGCCCCCCGCTTTACGTGGGGGACCTCCAACAAGGCGCGCCCGGTGGACCAAAGGGACCGTTCTGGGGCATGGAAAGCGAGGCAGTCTGAGATATCTGGGGCCAAGACCATGTAGGGTTTATAGGCCAAAACCAACACCTTGAATCTGGCTCGGTACATTATAGGCAGCCAGTGAAGCGCGCGGAGCATGGGAGTGATATGCTCCCATCAGCTCGTCCCCATCAGGAGACGAGCTGCCACGTTCTGCACCAGATGAAACCTCTGAACCAGCATCAGGGAAGCCCCACGTAAAGCGCGTTGCAGTAGTCCAGCCTCGAGGTGATGAAGGTATGAATGAGGGTGGCCAGGTGGGGTCTGGAAATATATGGACACAGCCTCCGCACCAGATACAGCTGACGGAAGGCAGCCTTTGCCACCATCTCCACCTGCTGATCTAGGTGGAGACCTGAGTCCAATAACACTCCCAGATTCCGAACCTGCTAGGCTACGGGAGGGCAGACCCCCTCTACGAGGGGAGCCGACACCTCCCTCACCCTACCCACTGCCATCACCTCCATCTTATCAGGATTGAGCTTCAGTCTGCTCTGCCATAACCTATCTGCCACAGCCTCCAGACATTGGGACAGTACTGAGATGGTGGGACCTGGGTCAGTTGAAAAAGAGAGGTTAAGCTGGGTGTCATCAGCATATTGGTGGCAACACACCAAACCCTCTCATGATCTCCCCCAAGGGCTGCATGTACACATTAAGCAATAGTGGAGACAGAACTGAACCTTGCGGAATGCCACAACCCACTGGCTTCTCCCCAAGAGGAATGATCGGAACCATCCAAGGACAATCCTGTCCAGACCCCCCAGGGCTCACAATCATCTCAACAGCAGCCCATGGTCCACTGTGTCAAAAGCAGCCGAGACATCTAGCAGGGTCAGAAGTGTTGAATGTCCTGCGTCCATCTCCCAGCGGAGATCGTCCACTAAGACCACCAACACTGTCTCTGTACCATAGCCGGGGTGGAACCCTGATTGAAATGGGTCAAGGAAACCAACTCTGTCAAGATGAGCCTGGATCTGCAGTGCCACCACCCGTTCAATAACCTTCCCTAAAAAGGGAAGTTTAGAGACAGGTCAGTAGCTGGCGAGTGCGTCCACATCCAAGGATGTCTTCTTTAGCAGCGGGTGCACCACGGCCTCCTTGAGACCGAGGGGCAGTCTCCCCTGCCGAAGGGACACGTTGATTACCCCCACCAGCACTGTCCCCAATGTCTCGCTGGAGGCTTTCACCAACCAGGACAGGCATGGATCTAATTCACAACTGGTGGCTCTAACTGACCCCAGGACATCCACAGCATTGGCTGGCGTCACTTCCTGAAAGTCAGCCCCAAAAGATGGACCAGACGGGGCCTCCATCACCTCGTGCTCCATCTCTACTGTTCCTAATCCAGTGTCAAAGTTTCTCTGGATCCGAGCGATCTTGTCTACAAAGTAGGTGGCAAACTCCTCACAGCAGGCCTGGCGCAAGTTCCCATCCAGGTGGAGGGAGGCCGGACTGACCATCCCCCACACCACCTGGAAGCACTCCGCTGGACATGACTTTGCAGATGCTATGAGGGCAGAAAAGAATTCTTTCTTTGCTGACCTCACAGCCTCAACATAGGACCGCAAATGGGCCCTATGGAGACATTGATCGGATTCAGCGCGATTCCGACATCAGCGTCACTCTAGTTGCCTACCTGCCTGTTTTATTTCATACACCGCAGCCCCTCAGTGAACCAAGGGGCCCTGCGGTGATGAGACAAGGGCAGAATACTAGGGGCGGGAAACCGGTAAAATCCGGTATCCGATAATGCCGGTACCGGGCCTACGGGCATTATCGGATTCGACACGGTAATCCGGACCGGGTACCGGATTCCGGGGTACCGGATTTTTTTTACATTGCAGCCATTTAAAAATGGCTGCAATGTAAAAAACCTTAAAGCCCCAGGAAAAAAGTTTTTTTAAAAAAACCCCTCCCCGAGTCCAGGCTGCACGGGTGGAAGGGGGGACACCCTCCACCCACCCTGCCCAGCCTGGATTTTTGTTTTAAAAAAGACCCAGAGGTGAGCCCACCCCCCAGCACCAGCGGCCGCGGCGTCCCCGCAGCCGCCGGTAAGTATGACCCGATCCCTGGGGTGTGTGTGTGTGT
>QEPC01010552.1:2637782-2671345 GCA_003113815.1 Sphenodon punctatus | reverse complement strand
CCAGGCTGGGCAGGGTGGGTGGGGGGTGTCCCCCCTTCCACCCGCGCAGCCTGGGAGGGGGAGGGGGAGGGAATTAATTTATTTCATTGGTTTCAATGGGGACACAGCGCCCCATTGAAACCAATGAAATAAAACCGGTACCGGTATACCGGATTTAATCCGGGAATCCGGTTTTCGTAGAACCGGTAACCGGTAAATCCGGTAGCCGGTAATGGGCCCGGGGTCCCACCACTACAGAATACGTCTCGGACTTCCCTGAGCAAGATGTTCCAAGCCTAGACGAGTTCATCAACAGAGTGGCCATCAGGGTCTAAGGTTAAGTCCCCCAGGGCCTTCTGGAACCATTGAGGTTCCATCAGCCTCTAGGAGCAGACCATCCTAACTGGTCCATTCCCCTTTTGGAGGAATGGACCAGTTAGAATGGACTTCTATCATGTCATGTGCCCTCTCAGTCTTTTCTTCTCTAAGCTGAAGAGACCTAGTTTGTCAAGCCTCTCTTTGTACGGAAGCCATTCCATACCCTTGATAATTGTCATTGCCCTTCTCTGTACCTTTTCTAGTTCCGCTATGTCTTTTTTGAGATGGGGTGACCAGAACTGCACACAATATTCAAGGTGCGGTCGCATCATCGATTTGTATAGAGGCATTATGACAGCCTCAGTTTTATTCTCTATCCCTTTGCAAATAAATCCTAACATTCTGTTCACTTTTTTGACTGCTGTTGCACATTGGACTGAGGATTTCAGTGTACTGTCCACAATCACTCCCAGATCCTTTTCCTGAGTGGTAACTCCTAGCTTAGTACCCAGCATTGTGTACTCATAGTTTGGGTTATTTTCCCCTATGTGCATCACTTTGCACATATCCACATTAAATCTCATTTGCCATTTAGATGCCCAGGCACCCAGTCTCATAAGATCCTGTTGCAGTTCTTCACAGTCTGCTCGTGTTTTAACTACCTTGAATAATTTGGTGTCATCTGCAAATTTGATCATCCCACTCTTAGTGTTCTTTTCCAGATAATTAATGAATACATTAAACAGCACCGGTTTCAATACAGATCCCTGAGGCACACCACTTTTAACATCTCTCCATTGTGAAAACTGACCATTTAGTCCTACTCTTTGTTTCCTATCCTTTAACCAGTTACCGATCCATTGTAAGACACTACCTCCTATCCCATGACTTTTTAATTTTCTCAGGAGTCTTTTATGTGGGAGCTTATCAAATGCTTTCTGGAAATCCAGGTACACTATATCTATCGAGTCTCCCTTGTCCACATGCTTATTTACACACACAAGTAGTTCCAACAGATTAGTGAGGCATGACTTTACCTTTGCTAAATCCATGTTGACTCTTCCCGATTAAGCCATGTTAATCAACATGCCCAGCGATTCTGTTCTTAATGATAGTTTCCACCATTTTGTCCAGCGCAGATGTCAAGCTTACTGGTCTGTAGTCAGACCAATGGTCCATCAAACTTAGTATCCTGTCTCCAACAGGTCACTTCAGAGAAATATCTATCTATCTATCTATCTATCTATCTATCTATGTGTGTGTACATCACACATATATTAAATGTATATGTATAAAAATGCCAAAAATATAAAATAAATAAAATCCAGTATAATTAACCCCACCCCCATCTCCTGCCCCCAGAGCATATCCCCACCCACCAAACAGAAAGGTTTTACACTGTCTTGGGAAGATGTTCAGGCTTGGCCTTTGGCAAACTTCAGCCTATCCCTTTGGCACCCCCACTGCCACTTCCTGATAACAAAAGCCTCAGACTAAGGTGGAGGCTCTCTTCTATTATAACGTGTGCATTTATTGCTTTCTGGCATTCCTCTTCCCTCACCCTTATTTTAGACTGTGAGTTGTCATGAGCAGGGTTGTGACTTATTAAGAGTTTGTGGAGTGCCCAGAACACCAGGAACACTACTGCAAATTAAAAAAAAGACTAATAAAAGAAGCAAAGCACAGATGAAGCCACGAGTCAATTATACAAGCTGGCATCCCTATCAAGCGAAAATAGATGGGCTCTTCCAACCCCCACGGGTTGTGTGTCAGATTAATATCATACCCAGCTCTTCTCATATATATCATTAGTAATTTATATAGCACTTTCAGCATTCAAAGTTCTTTGCCATCCTTCTCAAACTCACCTTCACAGCAACCCTGTGAGGTAGACTGTTATTAGTCACATTTTACAGATGGCAAACTGAGGGTGAGGAATAGCAACTTGCCCAAGGCTGTCCAGCGAAAACAGAACTTGATCCCTGGTCTCCACATTCAAGCCAAACACCTTATCCTCTAGGCTATGCTGGCCTATTGATCTCAGCATTTTGAAGTGTCTGTACTCAGTACTTTGAATGTCCTTGGTTTGGTACCTACCATGGCTTCATGTCCAGTCTCTAGCAGAATAACTGCAGAGGTTTTTGGCATTAGTAAGAAATCCTGTTATATAAGACTCTGTGGCCTCCAGCCCATACAGATATTTTCCTTAGACATAAGAGGGGTGCATCTTAATGTTCATCACACTGCTGAACCTCTCCCAACTCTCAGCCGGGACAGGGGTTGTTTCTCTCTCCTGGATTTAACCCTCAGCCCCCTTTAGGGTTTACTGTCAGGCTCCAGCTGCATTTGGCAGGACACACACAAGCACCCTTAGCATTTCCTCCTGTGTGGATTCTCTGATGCATATTGAGTGTCATACTTCTAAGGAGCTTTGCTCACACTCTTGGCATGCATACAGCTTTTGTCTTATGAAGGACATGTTCTTAGGGCTGTAATGAAATTCTGACTTGGATTTGATTTTCAATGGACCTGGCTGTTCCAATCATTATGGCGAAACTGCTGACTGGATTATGTGCTGGTTCATGTTTTGCCATAACCTTTAGATTGATTTCTCCCTGTACCACGCCTACATGAAATGGTGGCACCCCTACTGCACAACTGCAAAATGGAACCATGGCGCCATTTTTTCTTCATCTGCAGGGGGCCAAATGGTGGCACCGTGCAGCTGAAGCTTTGAATAGAATTCCACTGCAGCTTGAATCCACGCACCAGAATTCTGACCAATGTTCCAAAAATGTGGAAATTTTCTGTGAAGAAGTAGTTTCTGGTTTTAGTTTTGCAGGCAGTATTAAGAAATCTATCAGTGATTGAAAATTCAAGTGTGGCCTGAATGGATTTTTTTTTTGGTCAGTTTTTTGAAAATAGTTTCATATAGTTTTTAAGTTCTGATGTTCTGAAGGGCCCATTATGGCAAATGGGGAGAGTGAGATTTTCTTTATGAGTAGGCTTTATTGACAAGGTCTTGCTGTCTGACTGTGAGGGGCTTTTATTGATGGGCCTTTGCTCTATGACCGTGAGCATTGCTGTAGGATCACAAGGAGGCTTTAAGGATGGCCCATTGTTGTACGTACCCGAGAAGGCTTTTTTTGCAGTGCCACTCCCCAGCAGGTGAAACTGACAAGGCACAAGGTATGGTGACTGAAATGATGAGGATGGGGACACCGGGAGCATCTGGAATGATGGGGAGCTGGGCAGAATGATGGATGCAAGGACACATTCCCCCCTCACCATCTTTTCATTTTTTCTTTGTGGCTTCCTTACTTTCTTCCCCTGCCTGGTGAAGGGATAAGGTAAAGAGAAAGGCTAACTATATGTAGTTATGTGCATTGAGGAATTTAAGGTGAGTTGGAGAGAATTCCTTTAGCCCCATAATGGACAAAGATTGTGGCTGCAAGAGAAATGCTCCAGTGAGGAGGGATCTGCAAAGCAATACCCCCCTGCAATCCTTCTCCCCCTGATGGTGAAATTGATGAAGTTGCTCCCAGGTGTAAAATAATCCCACTAGTGAAACTGAAAAAGTTTGGGCTGAAAGGGAAACTTACTGGCTGGCTGGCTGGCAAGTTGATACTGTAGCAGCAGGTGGAATTTAGTACAATCCCCTTTCCCAAAACAGGGAAATTCTTAGATTATTATTATTATTATAAACATTTATATAGCGCCAGCCATGTGCCTGGTGCTGTACAAAAAACCCTTAGTTTAAGGGAAGAATTAATGCTCTTACAAATGCAGCCATACTCCACAAAGCATGGAAATTGTAAGTTAAGGCTCCCACCTTAACTTGCACTCCGTGTAAGCAGTAAAGACATTGTACGGTCTGACATGCTGTGCTCACTCACAGCTTAGGCCGCGTTCACATCCGTATGAACGGGTCATTAGAAGGTCGGAAGAGGGGACACATACAAATCAGTCACCGGTCTTGGATCAGGTGTGAATGGCCCGAGGTAGGTGATTGAAGCTTTTATGCGCGTTTACAAAGATGACTGACAGAGCTGGATTTCGCGCAGGTGTAAAAGCAGCCTTAGGTTCAATGTACCCACACTTTGCCTTGGACCACTTACACACCTTACAGTCCGTGCATGTTTTGGCTCTGGGAAAGAATCCGGAAGCCAAAACGTGTGGGGTTCGACGGGTGCAAACACCACCACCCTGCCCTCGCGTGCAGCTTTGCCTGTGATCATCCTGGAGATTGCAGAGCAGATTTCCCCTACTTTGCAATCGCCTGGATGATTGCCGGCAAAGCTGCGCGAGGGGCATTCGCACCTGACGAACTCCACATATGTTTTGGCTTTCCAAATCATTCCTGGAGCCAAAACGTGTGTGGAGAGTAAAGTGAATAAGTGACCTTAGTCTGTCAGCCCCAATATTCTTCTGGTGTTGCTCCTAACTTGCAGAGAAGCTTGCTGTCCCGTACCCACAGCCCCTGTTTTCCCTATATCTTTTAATTTGGTTTGGGGAGAATGGGAGTACTGTGGACAGCAGAGGCTACTTTCAGTTTACATCTAGACCATAATGATCAGGGTCAGCCTCGATGAAACCTGGAACTGGAAAGATTTGGGAGGCAGGGCTAACCTGTTTCCTGCCTTGATGATATCCCTAGTCTGTAAGATTGAGGCAGTGTTGTGGTTATATAATATTTGAGCAGTACACCTCCACAAAGATGGAGTTCAGGAAGTATAAAAAGGACTGATAATAACATGTTTAAGAATCTTGGAGCAAGAGGGCAGGTACACGTGTACCAAAAACCATTTCTAGACAGTAGGGATGGGAATTTCAGATTTGGTTAGAACCGAATTGACTCAAAAATGGCCATTTAAGTTCTCCCAAAATTTTAGTTCTTGATTTGGTTTTTGGGCGATGTGGGTTTGTTTGTTTTTGCCATTGATCCTTTTCAGTTTTTTTTCCCAATGGAAAATAAAACAGAAAAAATTCAATGCAATCAACTTTTCCAAAATTGCTCCGTGGTATAGGTATTGGATCCCGGGTGTTGGGGGAGCTTGTTATCTGATTACCTTATCTTCAACAGCATCGGGGAAAGCGTGCATACGGCAGTGGTACAGGGCTGGTATTTAGGGCTGGGTTATACACTAAGGCCATATGTATGCGGAGAGGGTTCAGTGGGGGACTTGGCTAATTATCTTTTGTTTTGCCCCCTTTATGATGAACCTCATAGGAGCTTGTTCACCACGTTGAAAGTGGATGTTTCTAGGCCCACCAGAAAACCGTTTTCTTATTTGCTGAATTACTCAAGAGAAAGGCAGTTGCCGCTTTTGCAGTTACAGCAGCTAAAATCTGGAGAACAATAAGTCGGGCTTTATAGGTCAGTGCCTAGCCCCCTGGTAAAAAGTTCTGTTTTTGAGCTGATTTTACGCACGGTTTTATGTGTCATCAAGATACATTGTTTATAATGTTTGAATTGTATGGTATTGTTTGGTATGACACAGCCCTGTGACTGGTTCAATAAATAAAATAAATAAATAATAATAATAATGCAAACAACCACAAATCCAAAAACAAATCAAGTACCGAAATTCTCAGAGAACCGAGTTAAAAAAAGGGAATCCCAAATTTGCCCTGAAGTCCCATTCCTACTAGATAGAGATATGTGCTTACCAGAGTCTTAGGCCAGGAGGCTTCAGGAAGCAGGGAGCAAAGGAGACGTAGTATAGGAGTGCCCAAAATATGCTGTGTCACTGTCCACAATTATTTCTCAAGAGTGACCGCTTGCTTACCTTTAGACTTATTAGAAAAGCAGATTTTCTGAGGTTAGAGTTTGCTACATTGTAGAAATGATACACTAAAAACGTGTGGCAAGGAAAGCCTTTCCAAAATAAAAACAGCTTTATTGAGTCCCAGGTTATGGTTTTTGTGAGTACTGAGCATGGGGGACTATGGAACGAAGGGGAGTAAGTTCAGAAGCAAGGGGATCCAATTGTACGCAGCAGTATTACCGCCAGTTCTCCCACAATACCGTATAATACTCCGATGCATGGCATACTAGGACAAATATTCGCCTTCCCTTATTCACCTGTGCAGTGAGCAGATGCACTTGAGCCTGCTTCCTCAAAGAAGCTATACATGAAGGAGAAATTGTAGCCATAGTAAAGACGAAGCTCAAGTACATCATGTTAAGGCAGGGAGGAGCTTGCTGTCCCCAGTTGCCCACAGCCTGCAGAGGAAGAATATTGGGACTGAAAGACCAAGGCAAAGTGTGGGTGTATGAAGTAGGGCTGAACTCAGTCTCAGTATTCTTGCTTTTCTCAATGAGAATCCCGGTTCTCGGCTCATTCATGCAAAGAAAAATGAGCCGAGAGTTGCCTGGATTCTTGCTGAGAAAGGCAAGAATATCGAGAACGGTCTACTACTCCCTTCCCCGCACTTGCAAAAGGGGGGGGGGGCATTTTACTCACCTGGCTGCTTCTCCGAGTCTGGGGGGAACTGCTCCAGTCATTGGGGCCTCTCCCCACTAGGCTTCTCTGCAAGGGAAGGAGGCGGGGAAGCCTTCAAGGAGGAGGCAAAACATTTATTTTTTTCAATGACTCCAAAGTGCACATGCTCAAAATGGAAATTGTGACTGTATTTTTTATTCTTTTGTCTCCTCCTCAGAGGTTTCCCCCTTTCCCCGCAGAGAGGTTGAGTGGGGAGAGACCCAGCGGCGAGACCCAGCAGCTGGAGCAGTCCTCTCCGGACTCAGAAAGGCAGCCAGATGAGTAAAATGGGCTCTTTCCTTCCTTTCCCTTCAGTTTTACCTATATTTTTTCACGAGGTAGCTCACGAGATTTCACACGAAGGTTGAGATCTCAGCGAGATCTCAATCCCAAACCAATGTCTCACAAGAATCAATTCAGATTCTCATTTCAGCCTAAATTCTAAACAAGCACAATATGCGAGACTGTACAACGTCATCTTTACTGCTTCCATGGCACGGATGTTAAGGCAAGAGCCTTAACTTGCAATTTCCATGCTATTTGGAGTATGGCTGAATTTGTAAGAGCCTTAATTCCACTCTTAAACCAAAGGTTTATTGATCTTCGAATACTTGCTATCGTTTCACCTTTCTATAAAGAGATTATTAATTATCCAAATCTTTTATTCTCAACGTTTGCATCTCCCCCGCTCTCTAAGTCCCTCTCCCCTCCTTTATAATGTAACCATTCTCTTCCTTCAGTTAGCTGACTAGCATTGCTGTTCATCTTACACTGACCGTAGCTAGATACCGCATCTCCTTTTTGGAGCTTAGTCTCTTTGTGAAGACTTGGCTGAACTTCGCTAGCTTTACCGAAGGGAGAAACCTATTGCACAGTTCTTTTCAAGGCCCAACCCCCTTGATGTCACAGCTGGCTCAAGTAAACTAATTTCCTCCTTTGCTAAATGTAACTCTGATGCAATTTTGGGAAGTCCTTTCTCTCCTCTCCCACTCTCTTGTTGCTGCCTGTCTGGAAATATGGCCAAGTGCAATGTTTAATGCAAATGTTTGGTTTGGCCTGAACAGAGCTAAATCATCTGTGCTTTGTTTCACTGGTAAACCCTATTATAGTTTGTATATGCAGGAGTATCTATAGTGAGGTACAGATGCGCCTTTTCTCTTCCTTTTAAAGTAGCTGGCTCCACATGGTTTCAGTTTATTCCTGTGGTTTACTCCACCCTAAATCAGTAAATTATCTTCCGGCTTCTTCCCGCAATTAAGAAAGGGCAATTCTAAAAAATCCCAAAGGGAATGGGGACACTGGATTATTGCAGCATTCAGACTTGGAAGGTGGCTATTTCTGTGGTATATCAATTGCAAAACCATAGAATACTGGAAGTCATCAAATCAAGCCTTGAAAAAGGTGGGTGTGGCCTTATGCTCTCCACCTCTGCTACTCTCTCTCTCTCTCTCTCTCTCCATCTGCTCAGCATCTATTGCTGGTCTGGGAAAGAAAACCTTCTGCTTTTTTCTCATCAGGGTGACAAACTGCAACTACAACCTTTAGTCCTCTTGCTTTAAAACCAACTGCGCAGCTGCTATCTGGCCTGTGAACCACAGCGTCTGGCTACGATAACATTCCATTCAGAGAGATTAAATGATGTATTTTAGAATCAGAGTCTTATAGGCACTGTGACCAGTTTGGAGCTTTTCTGGGGCAAGTAGTTGCAGGATCAGGGTGAAACACGCTAGTACTGACATACCCCGGTTCACGGTCCACAGTGCTCATTTTTTTATACAACAGAACAGTGAAAAGTCCCAAACCTGGCAACTTAAACACAACAAAGCCTTCTTTGGTGAGAAACTCCTCACTGGGAATGTATTACTATGGGATCGCTGATCGTCATTAAACAAAACTTAATCTGATACAAAACAGATTTTATTTCTAGAACGGCACACCTCGGTTTTTATTCTTGGTAGTATTACAGCTACACACACATTATCATACAATAGTTCCCAGATAAAGATATCTTACTCATCCTAGGCTGGCCGGATCCTGGAGTACGCAGGCTGGTTCAGGGATAGTCAGAAGAGGGCCCAAGGTGATGCTGGAGAGCAAAGCTCTGTTCCTGGAGGTTGTTGAGATGGATGGGAGAAAGACCACGACCCTCACTAGGCAAAGCCCTAGTAGAGCCAAGCTCTATGCCAAAGACATCATGGTGGTGCCTGTCTTTATATACAGTTCTGAGGTGATGTTTCAGCAATAGCAAGATGTCAAGTCATGATGATTTCAGACAGTCCTTAGCACAACAAAAGGGTCTTTCTGGAAGGGTGGGCTGTGAGCACGTCATCATCTTTATCTTCGATAGATTGTTCTTGCCTGACCCTGGAAATGGCCTCTATCAAGACCAAAATGTTTGTGGGTTTCAGGATGCTTATGAAAGTTCTTTGGTAGTTTCCAGCTCTCAGAGGTGCAAATTGGCCCACCTGGTTTCAGGATGGTTTGTCTGGCAAATCAGGATGTTTGTCAACAGGATGTTTCTTAAGCATACGTGCATATGTCAGGAACAGATATTCAAGTGTCTGGTGTCTGGATAGGCCAGGGCTTTCATGGCCTACGGTCCTTTTGTTAGTATGCTGATCGAGTACATCCCTGGACCATTCCACACTTTGAGTCTCTTTGCGTTCTCTGACCTTTTCACAGTCTCTGGGCCTACATCTCCTTTGGGTCTATCTCTCCTTTATAGTGTTATTCTTAGAGCAGTTTTTAATACAGAGTAACGAAGTGTGCTCGCTTCATAATGCAGTTTGTAGGCTTCGGGCCTAGTCCTTTCTATCTTCCTTTCTTTGTACCAGGACAACATAAGATATTAATATAAAAACAGGTTCCATTACTACAGAGACAAGCCTCCTCCCTAGACTCCCAGCCCTCTGGCAGCTCCTTGCCACTTGATTTGACCTCCCTGGCCATGCCAGATACTTGGCAACTCTGCAGACAGCAGGGAGGGACTGGACTAGACTTCTAGCTCCCTTCTCGTTGGAGTCAGCCCAGAGGCAAACTCACAGCCTCCTTGCCTCTCCCTGGTGCTCCAGAACCATGGACGTTCCAGCTCAGTTGAGTTGCAGATCCACATTCAGCTGAAGCCACTTAGCTCCCCTCAATTGACTTCCTAGTAGGACTGAAACTTGCCCTTACGGTTTTCAAACATTTCTGCAAGAACCGGGTTCTCGCCACGATTTTTGAAAATGAAAACAGGTAGAGAATTGGCCGGTTCTCAACCCGTTCTCACAAGATTCTTGCGCAGCTGAAAACCAACTCTGTGCATATGCAAAATGGCCACCGTGGCCATTCTATGCATGTGTGAGACACCCCCCCCCCCGTGGCCATTTTGTCCATGCACGGACAGAAGTACCCAACAGGTCTAAATGGGACAATCCATTCCCTGTTGTTCCTCTGGCTTTCAGAGTTAAACCATGAATGCAGCCAGTCACACCTTTCATGGTGTTTAATAACAACATCCTTTCTCCTAAATGTTCATTAGTTGTGCACCCCCGTAGTACAGCTGGTGCTGTATTAGTAATAATATAATAAAAAAAAATGTTTTAAAGCCTGATAAAAGTAACATTCTCCTCCCAGTTGTCATATTTATAGCACACATTTACAAGTCTTCGGACATTGTGTAGACAATATCTAAATGTCTAACACAATGCGTTCCTTATCTGTTGTTAGGAAGCAAAGAAAGGACACATTCTCCCCATCCAAGTCACCTTTAGTAAGAATTCAAATAATTGTAATAAAAATGTCCTCAGTTATTCTTCTAGGAGATAAAGGATTAAGACTCTTTCAGATGTCTGTGACTGTAAGATTAATGCAATAATCCCATTTGTTATCCTACTTCTCCTTGTACATAGGATAAGTCAATAGAGCTTAACTTTTCTAATTGAAATCAGTTCACTGACTGAGTCTGCCATGGACACATGGACTGGGCTGTAATCATCCATTCCGTGGAGAAATTAATCTCTCTCCAGAGAGCAAGGCAGACTCAGACTTATTGCGGGTGTCATTATGACACTGTTGTCGTGGTTGAAGCACGATCTTCTGAGGGCCCAGATCCCTGCCCTGCTTTGCCCCTGTCTAGGTGGTGGACCAGTTAGGATGGTCTGCCCCTGAAGGTGAATGGATCCAATAGGATTCCAGAATTCTTGGGGGGGGGGGATTTACCCACTGACCTTGATGGCCTAACTATTGATGTCTTGGTCAGTCTGTGGTAGAGTATATTGATGTGGGCCATTGACTCAGGGGCCCCCAGGAATTTGTTTCCTCCGCTGTGGCAGCACAGGTCTCCTTGGTACGCGGAGGACCTGAGGCTGCTAAAGCAGGAGGGTAGGCACTTTGGGCACAGGTGGCACATGACTTGTGCCTAAGTCGACCGACTGTGGCACAGATTGTTATGGAAGGACTATGCTGTGGCCATGGCAGAGGTAAAGAAAACTTTTTTTGTTTGTTCCTGCCACAGCATTTATAAAGTGCCATCCAGCGGAGCTCTTCTGGGTGCTGAATAACCTGTTAAATCCTGGTAGACTTCACCTTGAGTTAGAGTCATTAGCTGCCTGCTGTGATGAGTTTGCCACCTAGTTTACAGACAATGTTGCTCATGTTTGGCACAACTTGGGAACTGACAGTTTGGGTGCAGAGTCCGAGTTTGGGGAGGCTTGGTCCTGTCTGGTTTGCTTGGATCAGCTTAAATTAGTCTTGCCTACTAATGCAGAGGGTGTGCTTGGAGTGGTGCGGATGACCAGTTGTGAATTAGATCCATGCCTGTCTTTAGAGACTTTAGGGCTGCTGCTGGCTGGGGTTGGCAGTGCCTCCCTTTGGGAGGGCAGGGTGCCAGAGGACCTCAAAACCACAGTCATTTGATCCCTGCTCAAGAAACCATCTCCTGACGTTGACTCCCCTACCAGCTATTACCTTGTCTTTAGTCTCCTCTTTTTAGGGAAGGTGATTGTATGGGTGGACACCTTAGTGCTTGAGGCACATCTCAATGCTATGGGATTCCTGGACCCGACCCATGCCACGCAGGATTTTCTCCTGGGCATGGCACCGAGACAGTACTTGTGACGTTGGTTGATGATCTATGCTTGGAAATTGACTGGGGTAACTGTACTGCTGATTTTGTTAGATCTTTCAGAGGCCAGTTCATCATGGGGTGTTGTTGATGCGTCTGCAGGACCTGGCAGAGGTTCATGGGACATCTCTTGAATGGTTCCATTCTTTCCTGTCTGGGAGAACCTAGAGAATGGTGATGGGTGGTAGCTTGTCCCCTTCAATGTGGATCTGAGGCCCCTGGGCAAGGTCGTGTGTAGAGTTGGAATGAAACGTAGAGGGAGGGCCCTGGTTCATGACTTGCCTTAGCCAGGAACTCACTGGGTGATGTTGGGCCTGTCACCGATCTCTCAGCTTAACCTACCTCACAGGGTTGTTTGAGGATTACTAGTTGAGTTAATTAGTTTAATGTTAATTGTTTAATGTTAATTGTTAAAGTTAATAAGTTGAAATGTATGCCACCCTGAGCCTAAATAAAAGGGTGGGATACAAATTGAAATTGAAATAAATGAAAAATGACACCCAGCTCTATCTTTCTTTTTCACTTGACCCAGGTCCTGCAGTCTTGGTGCTTACCCTCTGCCTGGCTGCTGTTGGGGACTGGATGCAGGCAACTCAATTGAAGCTGAATCCAGACAAGACTGAAGTGATGGTTGGCTGGCCTTGTAACCTGGTAGATATAGGGACCCCTGTCATTGATGGGGTTCCGCTTCCTTTGGTCACTCAGGTTCAAAGCTTTGGGGTTTTCCATTGCTGAGCCTGGATCACCAGGTGGCGGCGGTGGCCAGGAGAGCTTTTCACCAATTACATCTGGTGAGAAGGCTACAACCTTATTTTTATCAGATTTGGACTTGGCCACGGCCACCATTGTTCATGCCTTCGTAACCTCGAGGCTAGACTACTGCAATGTGCTCTACATGGGGCTGCCCTTGATGGCTGTTCAGAAGCTGTAGTTGGTTCAGAACAGTGACTCATCTTCTGTTGGGAGCCGGTCACTGGGAACACATTACAGCAGCGGTCCAGAGTCTGGACTGGCTACTAATAGCTCTCCGAGCACAGTACAATTCAAGGTGCTGGTTTTGGCCAATAAAGCCCTAAACAGCCCAGGTATCTGAAAAACCACCTCTTCCCTTATGTCCTGGCCACCACAGCCTCTGATGTGAGCACCCTCTTGCATCTACCAGCTCCCCGTGAAGTTTCTACAAGGGTGCCCAGAGAGGTCTTCTCAGTGGCTGCCTCACAATTCTAGAACTCTCTCCCCTTGGAGGTTTGTCTAAGCCTGAACCTCCTCATCTTCCAGAAATGATATTAGACTTTTTTGTTTGGCTGGGCATTTGGCAGGCAGGGATAGGGTTGGATGGGATGGGTGTGTGGGGGTGGGGGGGACTGGAAGAAGGGTTGTAAGGGGTTAAGGGGATTTTTTATCTGTTTGTAAGTTCCCTCTTTTTATATGTTGTAAGTTGCCTGTAGCCTCATTGGGAAGGGTGGCCTATACCTTTGAATGAATAAATAAATAAATACCGCCCCGGTGGAAAAGTTTGGGTTTGCTTTTGCTGCTTGTGTTCCAAACTAGAGGAAAGGAGACAACACCACACTAGCTAGCTAACAGGGACATAGCTAGAATAGGTGCAGCCTTACCACGGCCTACAACTCTGGGGGCTTCATACATGTAGAATCCATGTGCACACTGGAGTGGAGTGCCCAAACTGGAGACTCATTCCATCTTCTGCACCAGGGCTAATGCCATCCTAGCTACGCTTCTGCTAGCTGATTTCTTTGCAAAATGTTTGCCCCCGCGTTTGCTGTTAGACCCCATTCCCTAGATGGGGCTGCCTATATAACAAGTCCTCCTCTGCCCCAGGAACTGTTTCTAGAAGAGGGAAATGGGGAAAGGTCAAGTTCAGGCACCATCTTGGACACCCCAGTCACAGGAAAGGACCCCATGAGCTACCAGACCCTTTAAAGTCTCTGTCATGGCATTGGGGGGGTGTCAGCGCACAGGGATACAGAAGGGGAGACGTGGAACAGAGAGTGCAACTTGCAGGGACTGGAGCAGGGTAGCAACAGGGTAGGGGAAACCTCTCCACCAGTCTCTGATCCCAGGAAACGAATGCTCAGCATGAGAGGCCGAGGGAACCCAGCCTAAGAGAGCTCACGCGAGGTTGAGGAAAGGGAACAAAGAACCAGGACTGGGAAACAGGGAGCTGAGGGATCAGAGAAACCAGAGCTAGGAGGGAAAATCAGGGAACAAGGAAGCATAGAATCAAACAAGGACTGAGAAAGGGGCTAGAGAATGACAAGGGGAACAGGGAGCCTGGGAACAAAGGGATACAAGGGATCAGAACTAGGCAACACAACTAAGGCCACTAGGCCAGAAAAGGAGGGGGGGCAGGGGGGAAGCATATAACAAGGTGGAAATACATATAACACACACAGGACACAAGCACAGAACAAGGCACCACACAAGGGGCTAAAGCAGGGTTGTAACACAAATGGAATCAAGGCACAGAGTGGAGACAAAAGCAGTTACTCCACCCAACTTCCTGTGGTTGCCAGAAGGCTTAAGTATTGGCTGGTAGCCAATCAGGAAGTTGGGACGCAGGACTGAGGCAATGGGACACCGCTGGGGAAGGAGGTGGTAGAGCAAGGAGCGGGAAACTGGAGCCATAGGGAGGAGGGAACAAGGCTGCGATCAGACCCAAGGGGTGGCATTAGCAGCTAAGGCAGCACGCCAAAGTGCCAAGGATTCAAGACCCGAGGCCTGACAGCCTGTAGCCTCACCTGATCTCACTCCAGCAGGGTTGCTACTTCTCACAGTTTGATGAGGACTTTGGGGGTCAAACCGCAAGAGGAGACATGGGCAACTCTAGTTCCAGCTGATCCTACTCCAGTCTGACTCTAAACCTGAACCTACTTCCCAATCCTACGTGACTTCCAGCCCCGAACCTTATTCCCTGTGCCCCTGACAACTCTAGAAAGCAAATGAAACACTGAATATCAAGGAATGAAAGGGTTGTTTAAAAAAAATTTAAAAAATTTGATATTTTGCAAAAAGCTTTGAATCTGGACTCCATATTTGCTTTTCAAATAAAGACAAATAGGTTGAATTTGACAAATTAGTTGCTCATTTGAATTATTCATTTAATCTCTGTTGGTAATATTTGTGCGTTTCTATTGGTCTGGGACAGCTTCACCTGGCTTGGTACATAAATATGCCTTTAGCTTGGACGGCTCTCCTAAGAGTCTTGCCTTCTGAGCAGATTCAGATTGTGAACTTGAAAGTCTACGCCATGTCCCTGTCTACCATGCAAGGACCTATTTTGAATCCATACAGCAATGACTCACAAGAGGAGGGGGCTTCAAAGTCAAAAAGGAAAATTGAAGAAACATGCTCAGAACTTGAAGGTCACTGCAACTAATTGGCTTAACTATTCATGGAGATCCATTAGCCTGAGGCACTACTGAGTCAGAAACTACCGTGCACAGCTATTAATGCAGTTAGAGATTCTTCAACATGTTTTGTTACAATTACTGACTTGCTCAGGTGCTGTAATGTTACAGCATAGCTAGTACGGATCGGACTGGCTCTACCAATGAACAGGAAGTTGGTCAATGAGTAGGGCTTCTGGGCGTCAAGGCACACTTGTCCCTACCTTTCCACCTATTCTCCATTCTCCCCAGCAAAATTCTCAAGTTTAAAACCTGGCCTTATTGGGTCACATTGGACAAACTGTTATCTATCGGTACATTGAGGAGTCAGCAACTGGCCTGGCCAGCCTGTGTATAATTTAGCTAGTTTGTTTGATTTTTATCTCACCCTTCCCTGAAGGCTTAGAGTGACTAACAACATCATAAAAATAAACACATGAAGATAAACCCATAATCGGCCACCCCATCCTCCTCCTAAATCTTAACCTCATCTATTAAATGGCGCACCAAATAAATGGACCTTAAACTGCCTCTTGAAGATGCTCAGACTAGGACTTTGATGAACCTCTAAGGGAAGGAAGTTCCAGAACTGAGGAGCAGCCACCAAGAAACCTCTCTGTGGACCTGGGTTGTATGCACCTGGGCCAATGATGGAACTTGCAAAAGAGCACTCTTGACTGATCTTAGAGGTCACAAATATGGGACCCCCGAAGGCAGTCTCTGGTGCTCTTAACCACCAGCTCTGAGGGTAAGGTGTGGGCAATACCCGGAGTTTACCTTGTCTATCTAACATAGCTTAGGATTTTCCTTGCCATCTTAACCCTAGGATGCCTACACAGAAAGTTAATGTAACATTGGTAACACCACATTTGCTTTCCTAGCAAAGCCACAACTAACTTTCCATCTCCCCACCCAGCAATGAAGTACCTGTGTTCCGTCTAGTTATTATTTCCCACCACCAATTGATTCAGGGGCATGAGGTGATAATAGACATGATGGGGGTCTGCTATTTATTTAATGTATTTATTTAAAAAAATATTCATTATTTGTTGATTTAAAAATGTATTTAAATTTGTATCCCACCCTTCCCCAAAAGGGACTCACCATCATGTCTATTTACGAACCGCCAGATGTGGGCATGCTGCTGCCCCAGCCCAGGTAGGCGGCTGGCCCCGATGTGGTCCCCCAGAAGATCCCAGGCCCACAGCCTAGGCCAAGGGTTGCCCAGGGAGGTCAACATGGGTCACAGCGGACCAGTGCATCTATTTGTGACCCCATCCTCTGCTGGGAATTGAGGACTGCCATGGTGGCCCATCATGGTGGGGGTGGGGCTCTGGGAGGGGTGTGTGGGTGGGGCCACCCACTTGTGTGTTTGTTCTCTTTCTCTGCTAGGGGTGGGGGCGTGGCTTGCCAGCCGTCCCGGTAGGGGACACGTTTTGTCTGTGCCCCAACCTGACCCGGCCTCCCCTCCTGAGCATGTAGCTGGTGCACTGGCTGCATGTTTATTTTTACCCATGGTTTCAACATGTAACCTTCCCTCTGTTGCTGATTAGCAAAGTCTGGATAACACTTATGCGCCAGTTCAAAAAATAATAACGGGCTATCAGAAGGAAGTGGCAAACAAAACTGATCTGTGGTACAGGCACAGAAGGGGGAGTGAGGAAATGGAACCATATTTCCTCCTTTTTCATTTCTTTTGTTCCCCTTTGGAAACAACTTCAGCTGTGAAGCTGATGATAGAAACGCTTATCAAGGACTCTGAAAGTGCTTGCGATTCATGGCTGTCTCCCTGAGAGGGAGAAAAAATAAATAAATTCCATGGTAATCCACCTTATATAAAATGCTCCAATGTATGTAATGCCAATTATTGCCACCTGCTCAGTCTCCTCTATGTTACAAGCCTCCTGGGACAAGCACACTTAAGGGTCTTGTCAAAAAAATGTCAACTTTACTTTTCACCAGATGCAATAACTTTTCTTGAAGACCGCCTGCTTTGGATCCCATGTGAAAATACCATTTAGCCTTCAGGAGGGGGGGCTTTGAAGATGCCAATCAATTTTGGCTTCTTTACAGTTGTTGTAGAGCTTTGAAGCTAGTCCCCCTATTTCCCAAAAGAATTGGGGGGGGGGGGAAATCTAGAAAGTATTCACATCCGTTTCTTCATTATTAAATATAAATCATTTGGTTTGATTACATGTATTTGATTTTAATTAAAGCCCTCTAGACACCCTTCTGCCAAAGGCTAATGCTGTCAAGATAATCCTTAACAATATATATGTGCGATAGAGAAGTGGCAATTTAATCACTTTTCAATTGTGGTTAGCATGTCACAAATGGGTTGACAGCTGGTATTAAGAAGTACCTCCGGTGAGATGGGAAGGATATTTTGAAAAAATAAAAGAGTCAGGCGTGTTTTGTTGGCCTGAATGGCTGTCAAGACACAGGAGAGTAATGTTATCAGGATTTCCGACAGGAGAATTAGCTGTCAATATTTGCAGTTTAACTATATCTTTAGTGCAAATCCCAATAAAATCTACTGAACAAGAATCAAGGACTCATGTTCGCTGTGTTTCTCCCATTGACAGCAATGGATAAAATGCGGTGAATACAGGTTCCTGACAGGGGTGTCATTCATTTTGTTTCCAAAAACCCATTTGTTTTTTTTTTGGGGGGTGGGTGGGTTCATAAAGGACTCTACTGTTTTAGTTTATTTTCTGTTTTATTAATCACTGCACACGTAAAATGGCCACTAGGGCTGTTCTGTGCATATACGGCTCTTTTCCAAAATGGCTCCGACAGCATTGGTGCCATTTTGGAAAAAAGTGAGCATGCGCAAAACATCCTCAGTGGCCATTTTGTATATGCACAGTGATTAATTAATTTATTATTATTATTATTATTATTATTATTATTAATAACAAAAAAATAAAATGAAAACAAATGAAATTAAATGAATGCCATTTGCTTATTCATTTGATTTCATTACCTAAGTTATGAAAATGAATGTCTCCATTCTTTTTCGTAATTAAATGATACAAAATTACACACCCCTAGTTCTTGACTATAATCTCTTTCTTTCTTTCTTTCTTTTGATCATGTCAATTCAAATAATTTAATATAATCAGAGAGTTAGATGGCACTTTCAGGGTCACCTAGTCCAAGCCCCCGTTCGAAGGGAGGAGCCCGTTACTGTCTACACCAGTACAGTCGGCCAGTTTTTTAAAACATCCAGTGAAGGAGATTCCACTACTCCCAAGATAACCTATTCCGTTCCTCAGCTGTTCTTTCCACTTAAGGAAGACTTAGCATAACTATTTAACCAAAATCGACAGTGCTGCAGTTTAATCTCATTCCCTCCATCTTTGGGACAACATTTTAGATGTTTGAAAACTGTGACCATATTACCACCACCCCCACCCCCTTTTCTTTTCTCTAGGCTAAACATATCTTTCCTCATATGCATTCTAGTCCTTTTATCATCAATGGGTATCTTTAGACAGACATGGGGGAGCTCAACCCCAAAGCAAGTCCGGGGGTGCACCCCCATGTCTGCTCACTTGCATCAGCACCAGGGTCCATTTTAAATGGACCTGGTGCTGCCATGGCCCATGGTCTGCCTACATGACAAGCCCCTCTCCGACATCATAGAGCTGCGGTTGGATCGGCGATTGCTTTAGGCTGCTGCCCACAGATCTCTGTCATTTCCTGAGACAACCCCATGTTGGGAGTGGAGCTTCAGTTGCTGTCCACCCAGTAGACATACTGCTGCTCCACCTCTGACTGGTGCCTCAGGTTTGGATGGACTGTTCCACTGGTGGTTCATTGCTCCCCATGGCTTAGATGTGACCCTTCTGCTAATGAAGCCCAAAATGGCATTTGTCTTTCCCCCCAAGTGTCACATTTTTGACTCTGTCAACTGACATTGGGCCCTATCCAATGTGGGCCCAATGTATGCAGCCGCACACGCACACAGCTACACAGGAGCTGGGCACATATCCATTGCTGGCACATTGTGCCACACGGAAACTGTGTGCATGTGCACACGCATGACATGTGTGCGAGGATCCGAGGGCCATGGGATTAACCCCCCTGACATTCCATGCTATAGTAGACAAGAGCAGTTTCATTATGCTATATGCCTGAGGAAGTGCCCTGTGTGGCCCAAAAGCTTGCACCTTCTCCCCAGCAGAAGTTGGTCTTATACAAGATATCATTTGAACTACTTTGTCTCCATCTCTTATATTTGGGACCAACACGGCAACCATACACTCTCCATATTATTAGTACAGCAGAAACCCCTTTAAATGTATCGGTAATCTGCATCATTCCCTACTTACTTACTGAGAAGGCCAACAAAAATGATCCAAGGCTTAGAGCGACTTTCTTATGAGGAAAGTCTTGAAAGCTTAGGGTTCTTCAACTTGGAAAATAGACAGGTGAGAGAGGAAATGACAGAAGTTTACAAGATCATGTAAGGTGTGGAACAGATAAATAGGGAGCTGCTATTTACCCCAACAGAACCAGGGGTCACTCTATGAAAATAATATGGACCAGATTTAAAACAAGTAAAGCGAAGTGCTTTTCCCCCTATGTATAGTAAAATTGTGGAACTCATTCCCAGAGGATGTTTTTCAGGCCAGTAGTGTAACAGGCTTCAAAAAGGACCAGGATTAATTTTTGGAAGCCAGATCCATTAAGAGCTACTCGTTGGGTTGGTCAGGAGTACCAGTCCCTTAACAGTTGGAATTTGGAGGAGGATGGCAAGAAATTGATTACTCCATTGTACCCCCCTGCGGCAACTGAGGCTAACCACTGTCAGAGATAAAATTCTGGGCTGGATGGACCATTGATCTGACCCAGTAAATGTCCATTTTTACACAGATGGAGTGGAAGGGGGGTAGGAATGGGTGAACAGATCGCAGTTCGGGTTCGTCCGTTCGGTTCGGCTGCGTTCGGTTCGTCCGTTCGGTTCGTCCATTTGGTTCGGCTGCATTCGGTTCGTCCGTTCGGTTCAGAAGTTCAGTTAGTTCGCCTGGTTCGGGTTCAGCCGTTCGGTTCTGCTGTTCGGTTCGGCTGTTCACTCATTCGATTTGGCTGCGTTCGGCCATTCGGGAAATGTTGTTATGGGTGGTTTTTTTGTTTTTTATATGGTTTTTTGGTTTTTTATTGGGTTTTATATGGTTTTCTTTTGTTTTTTATTTGGTTTTTTTGTTTTTATATGGGTGTTTTATATCACTAAGCTAGCTCCTACAACTACTATCCCTAACCTATCTCTCTATATATGGGATGGGGAGGGGGAATCACAAACACAAGGTTTCAGTTTAAGGTTTAAGTTTCATTTCAGTACAAAACTGAAATGAAACTTAAAGCAATCGAATAATCCTACTCAACGCCTGCTGTTCAGGAACAGCGACTAGCTCAGCAGGTGTTGGGTAGGGGGGAGGCAGATAGTTTCATTTCTTGCAAGCCTCTCTACCCCTGGTGCCTGGAAGTCTGCTCCTCAGTGACTAGTACTACCCCTCCCTGTCACGTTTGACCTTACAGTGAACCTTTTTTTGCCAGATCCGAACTGACCGAACTGTTCGGTCATTTTGCCGTTCGGATTGAGTTCGGTTCGGCCAGTTCATGTTCGGAAGTTTGGTTCGGTCGTCCGAACAGGCCGAGTTCAGGCCTAACTCTGAACTTCCGAACCGCGTTCGCCCATCCCTAATGGGGGGATGGATGGGCAGCTGTGGTGGGTGGATGGGCAGCTGCGGTGTGTCCCTTTACATGGACACACACCTACCTCCACTCCTCTGGTTTGCTGGATGGCCCCATGAGTGGAGATGGGTGGGTGATGGGTGTGAGCTGGGAGCGTGCACGCCGCACGCACAAACACCCACCGCTCATGGTGTTGACACGGGCACACACCCATCCCCCACCCACCCACCAGCAGCCTGTTTCCATGGACGCCCCCCCCCACACACCCGCCAGAACACCGAGTGGTGGGTGGGGCCATCTGTGTGAAAACAGCCATTGACACTTATGTTCTTATTCCAAACAGGTGTTATGATGCCTGAAACATTCTCACAGACTGTATTTCTGTAGCAAGAGCTCTCCTCTTCTCCTTTCAAACCTGAATGAGAAGTACAAACATGTATTTGCATATTTGTCCTGCTTGGCATTGTTGCTTTGATTCCTTCTTATATCTGGAGGCATCTAGACTTTTTTCATTATTTGGATGGTTAATTTTTAATGTTACATGCATTTGAAATATGGGTCATGGCAAGTCCATTGCTGGTAACTGACTCTAAGCCCTCTGTAGGCGAAAACCGTTGCAGTCACTGACTTTAAAAAGCTCAATTTTTTAACTCCTCAGAGGTGGCCACAAATAGATTCCATTACTAGCTCAAGATTTTTATTTATTTTATTTATAAAAGATTTCGATCCCGCCCCTCCAGCCCACAGGGCAGCTCGGGGCATCGAACAACAACTCAAAACATTAAAACAATTCACAATTAAAACCCCCATATACATAAAAAAGACACACACAGGAACAATGCACCCTACCCCCCCCCCCTTCCTTGCCAAAAGCCTGGCAGAACAGCCAGGTCTTACACAAATGTCAAAACGACAGGAGAGTGGGGGCCAACTGAGCCTCCTCTGGGAGTGAGTTCCACAGCATGGGGCAGCCATCAAAAAAGATCTCACATCAGTGGTCACCCATCTCACCCGGGGAACCTCCAAAAAGGCCCCCACGGATGATCTCAAGGGTTGCATGGGCACATGGGGAGTAAGACGGTCCTGCAGATAAGCAGGGCCCAGGCCGTGAAGGACTTTAAAGGTCAAAACCAGCACCTTGAACCTGGCCTGGTGCTTTATAGGCAGCCAGTGCAAAGTCCAGAGCACAGGTGTCATGTGCTCCCTGAGACCCGCCCCAGTAAAGAGACAGACCGCGGCATTCTGCACCAGCTGCAGCCTCCAGACCAGCTTCTCGGGCAGCCCCACGTAGAGCGTGTTGCAGTAATCCAGCCTCGAGGTGATGAAGGCATAGATGATGGTGGCGAGGTCAGAGTCTGAGAGATACGGCCGAAGCCGCCAGACAAAATTTAACTTCCAAAACGCACTCCCCACCACAGCGGCAATCTGAGATTCCAGGCTGAGCTGTGAATTGAGGAGCACACTCAGACTCCATACCTGCGAGACCATGGGAGGGCAAACCCCCCTACAAGAGGAGCTTCAACCACTCTCAGGCCCCCCAGACCCTCACCCACCAACATCACCTCCGTCTTGTCAGGATTCAGCTGCAGATGGCTCAACCTCATCCAAGCCCCCACAGCCAACAGCACTGGGAAAATAAAGAAACTGCATGGCCTGGGTCGATGGAAAAAGAGAGGTAGAGCTGAGTGTCATCAGCATACTGATGACACTGTATGCCCTGAAACCCTCTCACGATCTCCCCTAACGGCTGCATATAGATGTTAAACAAGAGGGGGGACAGAATGGCACCCTGCAGGACTCCACATGTGAGGTCCCGGGGGGAAGACGTACACTCCGCCAAGACCACCTGGTGAGTTCTCCTGGCCAGGAACTAGAACAACCAGTCCAAGACCATCCCACCAATCCTGGCACAGTCCCACAGGTGAGTCACCAACACCTCATGATCAACTGTGTTGAATGCAGCCGAATTCATGTGTTCAACTGTGTTGAATGCGGTCTAGCAGGACCAGTAAGGTCTGACGACCCTGGTCCAATGCCAGACGGAGATCGTCAACCAAGGCCACCAATGCCGTCTCCGTACAATACCCAGGCCAAAACCCAGACTGGAAGGGATCAAGGAAACCAGTGCGGTCCAGATGTTACTGGAGCTGCCGTGCCACAGCCCATTCAATAACCTTTTAGAGACCGGCTGATAACTGGCAGGAGCATCAGTGTCAAGAGATGGTTTCTTGAGCAGGGGTCTAACCACAGTCTCCTTCAGGCATTCAGGTACCCTGCCCTCCCAAACGGAGGCACTAGCCACCCCAGCCAACAATGGCCGTAACATCTCCAGCCAGGATGGACAAGGATCTTGTTCACAAGTGGTGGCATGAATAGATCCCAACCACTCCACATCTGCAGGTGACACCATCTGAAACCGATCCCACAAAACAGGACAGGATGGGGCATCCATAGCCTCAAGATGATCCTCTGCAATAACTGCAGTACCGAAATCGTGGCGGATGTGAGTGATCTTATCTACAAAGTACTCGATAAACCGGTCACAGCAGTCACTGAATTGCTCCAGGTTCAGGCGGAAGCAGACAGGACTGACCAAATCTTTCACCACCTGGAAAAGCTCAGCTGGACGTGACTTTGCAGATGCAATAAGGGCAGCAAAGAACTGCTTCTTTGCTGCCTGCACTGCCACAGCATAGGCCTTTAAACTGCTCTTATTCTGCGATCGATCATACTCATCGCAAGTCTGATGCCACCATTGCGCCAACCGCCTGCTGTCATGGGCAGGGGGAGAAAGGGAAGGGGGTCCTAGGAAAGGAGAAAAGGAGAGGGGGACACCACACTCAGACAAGGGTGATGAGGCAGCTTGCTCTCACTAGTAGGGAGGCCTCTGGTAATAATGTCCCTCAGGTTGGTGGGTGGGCTTTCCCTCATTACTGGAAGGCAACCCTTTTCATCACAGGGACTCTGAGAGCAAGCCAATTGCCCCAAGGGGAAGGGGAAGGGGATACACAAGGGAACCACGTAATCAGGGGAATACTCAGGACCCAGGAAACCGTGCCAAGAGGTGGGGGGAAATATACACAGGGAAGGGGGTGCAAGGGACAGGGTCACGGGGCAGTTGAAGGGGGGGAAGGAGGGGCTCTCAATCCAGGGGTGGGGGCAAGGATAGAGGGGAAATCCTACAGACAAGACACGTGAAGGTATTATCACCCCACCAGGAAATCACGTAACAGCAATGCTTTCTCTCTCTGGGATATTAGGGTAATCACTCACTCACCTCTCACTTTACACGTTTTCTCAGGACCAGGGAAGGGAACCAGGCACTCATGCACACTCACTCGCTTTTCACTCTCTTTCTCAATGTCTCAGGGATCTAGGGGCCAGTCTCTCGAAATCGATTACCGGCGGGGGTGCCAAGCCCCGCCAGCACTATTTATCCTTTTCCTCTGTCCCCAACCCAGAATGAGGCTCCCCTCTCCACGCCCCTGTCAGGGCGTGCTGGGAGTGACCGACGGTGTGTGGAGGGGGGCGGGACCCCGCCCCCGTCCCGTGCCGTGGTGTGGCCCCGCCCCCCGTCACCTGCCCCGACGCAGCTCCACCCCCCGCGAGGCCCTGCCAACCCGGGCCGCCACCGCTGTGAGCCTGGGCCTCTTCCTTACACCTGCTCTCCCGCTCCAAGCACCGCAGGCCCTCAGTAAACCAAGGAGACCTGCGGGAGACTCGTGAGGGCAGCGGACGCCTGGGAGCCACTCTGTCAATGGTCTTGGTCAACAAGGTGTTCCAGAAGGCTACGAGATCATCGACCAAGCGGGTGTCAAGTTCCAGGGGAAACTCCCCAGAGCATTTTGGAACCGATCCAGTTCCATAAGTCTCTGGGGGTGGACCGATCTAATAAGTTCTGTATCCTGTTGGGGGCTGACATGCGCCAGGATGCACGCCTTAAGGAGGTAATGGTCGGAAGATGGTGCCATGCACTCTGGCCTGATCCCACAGAACACTTGATCTCAAGCACATGAGTAGCCCCATCAAAGCCAATGAGATTACCTGTAGATCTGAAGCTAGTACTGGCAGAACAGTATACCAGTACTAGTGTCAGTACCTGAATGAACCCGACCACACTGGATACTGATTCGTACCAGATTGCAACCCAATTTCGGTAACTGATATCCCAGAATGTCGACTTTCAGTCCCAGAATACCAACATCTGGTAAAGTTTTTTTTTTAGTTCTGTACTAATATTTCAACTTCTGACACCTATTTATTGATTTTCCATCCTGGAAAGATGGCAGAAAAGATAGAGTTGGTGGTGGGGTGGTTCTATATGTAAAAGACAACATTGAATCAAGTACAATTAACATTTTAAAGGATGCAAACTTTCCCCTAGAATCTCTATGGATAGAAATTCCAGGTATAATTTATTTATTTATTTAAATTTTTATCCTGCCCTTCCCTAAAGAAGGCTCAGGCAGCTTGCAACATATATAAAACATATAAAAACAATCTATAAAAACAGGTAAAATACAAAAACAACCCCAAACCCCCATAAAACCCACCCAATACCACCTCCCCATTTCCCACATCCAACCCCTCACATTTTATTTTCCCAACCCCCCCTCCCAACCCCCCAAACTTTTATTCCATCCCCCCCTCCCCTCCTCTGAAGGCCTGGGAGAACAGCCAAGTCCAGCAGGCCTGGTGGAAGGCCGACAGACTTGGGACCAAATAAGCTTCCTCCAGGAGGGAGTTCCATAATCACGACCCAGCCACCAAGAACGCCCTCTCCATTATGGTCCCCCACTTTACGCGGGGGACCTCCAAGAAGGCTCCCCCAGCGGACCGAAGGGGTCGCTCTGGGGAGCGGAGGGTGAGGCGGTCCCTGACATATGAGGGGCCAAGACCTTGTAGGGCTTTGTAGGCCAAGACCAAAACCTTGAATCTGGTTCGGTACGCTATAGGCAGCCAGTGCAGTGCGTGGAGCATGGGAGTAATATGTTCCTGTAGGTTCGTCCCCATAAGGAGACAAGCCACTGCATTCTGTACTAGCTGCAGCCTCTGAAGTAGCGTCAAGGGAAGCCCCACGTACAGTGCGTTACAGTAGTCCAGTCTCAAGGTGATGAAGGCATGGATGAGGGTGGCCAGGTCGGGTCTGGAAATATATGGACGCAGCCTCCACACCAGATACAGCTGGTGGTAGGCAGTCTTCGCCACCATCTCCACCTGCTGATCTAGGCGGAGATCTGAGTCCAATAATACTCCCAGATTCTGAACCTGCTGGGTTACGGAAGTGCGGACCCGCTCTATGAGGGAATCTGACACCCCCCTCACCCTACCCACCACCATCGCTTCCGTCTTATCAGGATTGAGCTTCAGTCTGCTCTGCCGTAACCAATCCACCACGGTCTCCAAACATTGGGACAGTAGTGAGACGGCAGGACCTGGGTCGGTTGAAAAAGAGAGGTAAAGCTGGGTGTCATCAGCATATTGGTGACAGCGCACACCAAACCCTCTCACGATCTCCCCCAAGGGCTGCATATATACATTGGTTATCCTCGTTCCACCATGTCTCCATGATGCCTATAATGTCTAGATCTTCATTTAGCGCCATACACTCTAATTCTCCCATCTTAGGCTTCTAGCATTTGCATATACAAATTTATGTGTATTATTTTTATTCTTCTTACTGTGCACATTATAGGTGACTGTATCAGGTACCCTGGAATTGTTATTTATCTGTTCTCCAGCGAATTCCACCTGACGTCCCTTAATTTTTATCCCTTCCTCAGTCTTAAGCAACTCTAAATCCCCTAAGTTAACATCATCCTGCATAGATGCCACAGTCTGAACTATGCACTCCACAGTGCCCACTGCCCATTGGCTTTCCCCCAGGTTCTAGTTTAAAAACTGCTCTATTGCATTTTTAATGTTTAGTGCCAGCAGCCGGGTTCCTTTCTGGTCAAGGTGGAGCCCATCCCATTTGTATAGGCTCCCCCCTCCACAGAAGGCTGCCTAGTTCCTGATAAATCTAAAGCCTTTTTCCTTGCACCATTGTCTCATCCACACATTGAGATGTTGGAGCTCCGCCTGCCTCTGGGGCCCTGTGCGTGGAACAGGCAGCACTGCCGAGAAGGGTACCCTGGAGGTTCTGCACTTGAATCTACTACCTAGAAGCCTAAATTTGGCCTCCAGAACCTCCATCCTACATCTCTCTATGTCATTGGTACCAACATGGACCACGACAACAGGTTCCTCCCCAGCACTCGCTAGGATTCTATGTGTCATGTAAGGTCCGCTACCTTCACACCAGGCAGGCAAGTTACCATGTGGTCCTCACGGCCACCAGCAACACAGCTGTCTACATTCCTAATAATTGAATCCCCAACTACCACAGCTGTCCTATTCCCACCCTTCTGGGCACACACCCCTGGAGAAATATCCTTGGTGCGAGAGGATAACACATCACCCGGAAGGCAGGTCCCAGCTACGGGATTGCTTCCTGCCATTTCACATCTGTGCTCCAACTTCTTATGTTCTTATCAGTACTAGAACGAGAGGACACTCCATGAAATTAACTGGCAGCAGATTTAAAACAGGTAGGAGATTTCACTCAGCGCACAATGGAACTTACTGCCAGAGAAGTGGTCATAACCGGTAGTGTAGCTAGTTTTAAAAAGGGATTAGATAAGTTCTTAGAGGATAGGTCCATTAACAGCTGTTAGCCAAGTAGGTTTCGGGGATGTAACCTGTTACTGTTAGGGGCTGGAACAACAGGGGATGGCTTGCCCATTGTGACCCGCGTTGGGTATTTCTCCCAAGAGAAAGAGATTGGCCATGGAAGGAAACAGAATGCTGACCCAGTATGGCACTACAATGTTCTTACATTCTTAAGTGAAGGGATTAATCCTGCTGTCAGTCTGTCTGTCCCATAGAGTTAGTGCAGAGCCAAATGGCATTTTTGGATTTCTAGCAGCGGCAATAGGGGGTAACTTGTAAAGCAGGGGGGTGAAAGGTGAGAATAGTGAAAGCACAGGTTTACTATCTCCTGCAAAAGATTGAAGAGGTGAGAGAAAAGGCTCATGTAAATGCATTCTAAGCCACAGCTCCTCATCTGTAAAATGGGAATAATAATGACCTAAACCTCACAGGGTTGTTGCGAGGGTGAGCTAGATAAGGATCATTTTGCACACTGAAATTGCTATAGAAATACGAAATAATACCTGGGACTCAGTAGATCTGAGCTCATTTCCTGTCGCTTCTACAGACTCCCTCTGTCATCATGGTCAAGTCACTTAGCTCCTCTCTGCCTCAGTTCCCCATCTGTCAATGAGGATAATGTTTCTTCCCTGCTCCCCATCCCCCCTTTGCCTTGTTTAAATTTCTAGCCAAGACTGTCTATTGCCATTTACCTATACTGACCCAGATCTTAATGTTGGGGTGGGGGGAATAGTGCTTAGCTATTACTCTGATACAAATAGCTACAAGTAGAAAATAATAATGGGAGGGTTAAGGAGTTGCAACATACAATACATGGCGATTGAATTAATTTCCATGAATTTCCCCATCTCTGTCAAGCTCATCAATGGGACTTCTTGACCTTGTACATCATTCAGCCTGTCTCCAACGTAACCAGTATATATGCAATGTGATGGGACCACTATCTGATATTTCTGCTAAGGACAAATATCGTTTCTGCTACAGCTAAGACTGTAAACAGTGGTTGAGTAAAGTGTTTATATGTCTGTACTGCAGTACTTTTTATTGTTGTGATAATGTATATAATATATCCTATGGATGAAGTTAGGCACTATTCACAGACACATGGATGTAAAAAGACTCTGGGGCCAATCTCATGCCCCGCATGCCCCGTGCGCATCCCACGCATACTGGCCCTTTAAGCCTAGCTGCCTGGTGGCAGTCATGCCCAGTCGCCAACACCAGAGATAGAAAAGACTGAACTTCAGGTGTGTGAGCCAGCCTATCGGGGATTCTTTGGGAGACAGATCGCTCAGGGCTCTGCCTGACCTCTGCCAGGAGCTAGAGCTGAAATGGGCAGCAAATCTTATACCCGTGAGTAATACCTGAAATTAACCAAAATACCGAGACCGGTACCCGACTGCTTAAAATACTGAGTATTACCTTTATTGAGTTGCTGACTATCTATTGAACCATTTTGCCATTTACCATGATAGTGGCCCATTCCGACTTACTCGGTTGGTGTTTTAGTGCCTTTCTGACATGGAACCATCAACAGATGAATGGAAATGGACAGAATGGCAAACGGTAATAGGTAAAAATGGTGCATGTGGTGAAACCTTTAGGGCTAGCCTGCTCCAGCAGTCACAGGGTTAACGTGGCTCACCACCTGAACATTCTGTTGACAACTTCAGCCATTCCGTTCAAACCAGTTGAGGCTGGGGTGGATTTCAGTGAGGAGAGGCCAGAAACGGTCTCTAGGGAAGATTGCCGAGGGCGGGTTGGTACAGACAAGCTGATGAAGGCGCCAGCACGTATTTTGAAGAGACTACTCATGGATTGCCTAAAACGGATATTGTAGTGGTTGCTCAAGGAGGCAGACTGGCGCCTGCTGGGACCTCAGCCCACCTATTCAGCGGATAACGATTTGGGAGAGACTGCAAACCTGATCTTCCGTCTTGGGGTATTTTCCTACCCCAAGTGCACGTCTCTTGCAAAATATTAAATATTAAATAATATAAAAACCTGAAAGTTAGTGGCTCTCCAACTTTGCCCTTTTAGGACAGTGGTTGTTTTTACACACAGCTTAAAGAGCTAGACGTTCAGTCCTCCGGGTTTACAAGTCCACAAGTCAGCTCCTGGATGCATTCTTCACACACACTCACAGACACACACACATACGCTGCCCTGAGGCAGCCTGCAGCAGTGGCTCAGGGCCTAGGGGCTCAGTTGTAGAGAAGAGGGGTTGCCATGGAAATAATGTGACCATGGCTGCCAGGAGCAAAGCAGTTTATCAGGAGAACTTTTTACACACACAAGTTCTGGGAGACCCAGAATAATGGGTGTCAGGAAGCGGCCTGGGATCGCAGCGGCGGCGGCCCGGGCCGGCAGGGCCTTGCGGGGGTGGAGCTACGTCGGGGCTGGTGACGGGGGCGGGGCCACACCCGCCCCCGTCACACCGTCGGTTGCTCCCAGCATGCCCTGCCATGGGCGTGGGGAGGGGAGCCTCATTCTGGGTTGGGGACAGAGGGAGAGGCTAAATAGTGCCGGCGGGGCTTGGCACCCCTGCCGGTAATCGATTCCGAGAGACCGGCCCCTGGATTCCTGAGATATTGAGAGAGAGAGAGAGAGAGAGAGTGAGCGAGCGTGTGAGCGTGTACGAGTGCCTGGTTCCCTTCCCTGGTCCTGTGAGAGCGTGGAGAGTGAGAGATGAGTGAGTGACTACCCTATTTATCCCTGCGAGAGAGAAAGGATTGCTGTGACGTGGTTTCCTGGTGGGGTGATAATACCTGCACGTGTCTTGTCTATTGGAGTTCCCCCCTATCCTTGCCCCTACCCCTGGATTGAGAGCCCCTCCTTCCCCCCCTTCGACTGTCCCTTGCCCCTGCCTCCGGCACCACCTCCCCTGGGCTTATTTCCCCCCACCTCTTGGCACGGTTCCCCGGACCCCGAGTATCCCCCTGATTACGTGGTTCCCTTGTGTATCCCTTTTTCCCTCCCCTTGGGGCAATTGGCTTGTTCCCAAAGTCCCTGTGATGAAAAGGATTGCCTTCCATTAACGAGGGAAAGCCCACCCAACAACCTGAGGGACATTATTACCAGAGGCCAACCCACTAGCGAGAGCAAGCCGCCTCATATTCCTAGTCTGAGTGTGGTGTCCCACCTCCCTCCAACCCCCTCCCTGAGAACCCCCTTCCATACTCCCCCTACCCGTGACACCCCTGGTAAGAGAAAAATGAAGGCATCATAAATAGATATCTCTCTCACACACATGTACCCCATGCATCTCACTAAAAGCGACTCGGGGTGACTCACAAAATTCATAATTAAAACACAATATACATATAAAACACATTAAAACTCTAACTATGCGCAAAACAATAAAGCATCCACGGTGCAGAAAATACCCTACTTTTACCAACATACTCATCCCATCCTCCCCTCCTCCCCAGTTCGGAAAAGTTCAGATGAGTTTGGGCTTGGGAAAAAAACATGGCTGGAAGGCGGGAAAAACATGACTGGAAGTGGGAGGAAGCTGAGGAGCAGACTTCCTGGCACCAGGGGTGGAGACCAGGGGCGGTTTCAGGGTCAAACAAACAAACAAAAAATCGAATTCGGTTTCGGTATCGATAGCGCTATTTTTGGTTGTTTGGCCAAGTTTGGCCAAACCGAACTCTGCCGAACCAAATAGCTGAACCCAAACTCAAATTTCAGACCGAACGACCGAATGTCCGAACATCCGAACCACGTTCTATTCGCCCATCCCTACCAGGTCTTACAATTTCATCAGAAGGCGAGAAGATTTAGGCTGAGGCAAACCTCCACCACAAGGGAGTTCCAAAGCAATAATGCAGGCACCAAGAATGCCCTCCTGTCCATCTGAACTCATTGGTTACATGGGACTTCCAGGACGGCACCCCTGGATGATGGCAGGGGCTGACCATGGGCCCAGAGGGTGAGGTGATCACTCAGATAAGTGGGGCCTAGACCGTGAAGGGCTTTAAAAGGTCAATACCAGCACCTTGAATTGGGTCCAGAAGACCATAGGCAGCCAGTGCAGTACTCGTAGCACAGGTATTATGTGCTCCCTGTGGCCCATCCCAGTAAGGAGACAGGCCACCGCATTCTGCACTAGCTGCAGCTTCTGAACTGTCATCATGGGCAGTCCCACGTAGAGCACATTGCAATAGTTTAGCCTCAAGATGACAAACGCATGGATGATAGTGGCAAGATCTGAGTCTGAGACATATGAGTGGAGCCTTTTTTTCACCAGATGTAATTGGCGAAAGGCACCCCATGCCATAGCCAATACCTAAGAATCTAGTCATATCTGCGAGTTGAGAAGCACCCCTAGACTCTGCACAGATGAACCAAAGGAAGATGGACATCCCAATAACTGGGAAGACCTTCTCACCCAGTTCACCAGTCTCGCCAACTACCATTACCTTTGTTTTATCAGAATTGATCTTAAATCGCCTTGACCTCATCCAATATTCCACAGCAGCCAGGCACTGAGACAGCAGGGCCTGAGTCAGATGAAAATGAAGATTACATTAAGGTGATTAAATTGGCAACCAATACCTTTAAAGACAGATAAATCTCTGCTATGCATATCACTGCTCTGCTTTTCCAGTACTATTTATACAATCCTCTTTCACTGTAGATTGGTGCTTATTGTTCACCCAATTAGAATCAGACACCCAAAATTGGCATTTGGCCACCCCCATATTTTAGAAATTAGCACAGCTGAACAGCCTGGTTCCAGGGGGTAAAGTTCCTCTGTCACCTATGAAAATAAAAGATTAAAGATTATGCCAGTGGTTGAGACAGTAGAGTGGATCTCAGGAGACTTATGCTTAGTTCTCAGCCTTGCCATAGATTCCCCTTTAATTTTGGGCAAATCACTTTGTGTCCCTATGTCTTGGTTCCCTATCTGTAATCTGGAGACAATGGCTGTTGCAGGGGGTCTTCCCAGGGCCACACAGGGGAGCTGGGTTGTCTCAAAGGAAATTAGCTCTACCCCTCTGCCACAACTATTCAGCCCGAGCCTTGGCTGAATCCCCCTCTGAGGAAGGGGGTACCTTCCTATAGGACCCAATACAGGCAGTCCAGAGTTAACCAGTTCACAGTCCTTTATTAGTACAGTCCCATGTGCACAATCCCTGGGGCTGCTGGCTCAGTCACCTCCACCCTGCAGGTCTGGGTCAGTCTCTTACAGGCTCAGGAGCAACCTAACATCAACCCCCCAAAGTCCATCCAGTCAGACCTCAAAGCCCCAGGCTCTGGCCAAGCCTTCCCCAGGCACGAGGCTTCCTCCTAGGCATAGCCTCTCCCAGCACCTGGTTCTCCTCTTCAGTACCCTGGAGAGCGTAGCGTGGCTAGGTTTTGTCAGGGCAATGTGGCCCCTTCAATTCCCAGGTAGAGACTGCCCTCCTCTCTGCCTTGCCTCTCCTTATATCTCAGCAGAGTGGGCGTAGCCAGGCGTCTACTCCTCAGCCTTAAAATGCCAGTGTCCTGCCCACTCTGTCCCTGGAGTTATCAGCCTGTTCTCACCACAGGCTGATCGTAGCTATGGGATGGCTCACCCAGGTCCAGGATCAGGCCCATGTGCATGTGCTTAGTCCTCTGGCTGATCTCTTCTCAGTCCCCTCTTAAAGGGGCAGCAGCTCCGCAGGACTGCTCCCTGCTACAATGGCACTTTACCTCACAGAGATAGTTTTGGATATAACCATGTTAAAGGTTGTGAAATGCTCCGATACTATTGTAATGGGGGCTGTTGAAGTAGAATAGGTATACAGAAAAAGGAGCAGATCTCCTCTAGGGACATGTGTATGGGGGAGTGGTGTGCCACAGTTCACACTCCTCTCCCCCCCCCCCCCC
>QEPC01010552.1:2592847-2612892 GCA_003113815.1 Sphenodon punctatus | reverse complement strand
TCTCAGCTAGTACTAGAACTAGCGGACACTCCATGAAAATCATGGGTGGAAATATTTTTTCACTCAGCGTATAATTGAGTTGTGGAATCTACTGCCAGAGGCTGTGGTAAGGGCCAGTACTATAGCTGAGTTTAAAAGAGGTTTGGACAAGTTTCTGGATGATAGGTCCATTACCAGCCATTAGCCAGACAGGATCAGGGAACATGATGGGAGCTGGGGGAAAACAACCAGGAATGGATCCCCCATTGTGACCTGTTGGGTGGTTCTGCCAAGCCACCATGATTGGCCACTGTCGGAGACAGGATGCTGGGCTAGATGGACCATTGGTCTGACCCGGTATGGCACTTCTTATGTTCTTACGTTCTTATGTTCACACCATCCCTCAGAAGGGAGGGACCCCTTAGCACCAGGTGGCTGGGGCAATAATTTTTTACAAGTCTGTAAAGGCAAGGCCAATTGGTATTAGACCTGGCATGCACCATTGCTGGAGAATGAAGGTTTCACCAGTCCCAGATGGTTCAGGCAACCAGATAAGCTATGTCACATTCCCCAGTAGTCTTATGCACCCCTCCCAAAGAGATGATGTTCTTGGTCGAGTCAACTTATCAACACTAGTTAATTAAGCTGTTTCACCCAGGGCAGTCCCCGGCATGGCAACACGCAGGAGGGTTGGGCACCACATTGCTATTGAGTGGAAGCAGAAGAGCTGACCTACTCCTGGTATCTGAACAAACAAGCAAGGTGCTTCTTAAGGCCGCTAGTGGCAATGCCATTTACACTTACCGACAAAAAATGGTGAGTTACAGCATAGGTCCCCATACCCTCTGAACTTGATAACGGACTGTACCTTAACCCTCATGTCCCCGATAGGGTCTGTGTTTTAAGTCTCTCACTGCAGGGTAGCAAAAGGGTCATTGAATACCAGTGGCAGCATAGACTCTGATAGGTGGGCTTGTTAATCAGGCACTCAACTTAGCAAATCAGGATTTCTGGGATGCTCAGCAGAATAAGCTACTAGGTAGCACGTAATGCTCGGTGACACCCCCCTGCCCCCCCAGTTACTGGACCTTTCAGTAGGGGTTATCACGGGGGTAAGGGGCACACTAGTTCTGTCACAATCCAGCTGGTACGAAAGGGTACCACAGGGAACTTCCAGGGCCCCCAGGAAGCAGATCCAGCTCAGGTAGGAACAAATGCTGAGGAACAAGGCACATAGGGCAGGTAGGGGTGCCCTTAAGGGACCCCATGCCAAAAACTCCAATTAGGCCACTCAGTTGCCAGATTTGCATGAAATGGCAGAAGGTTTTGCAGCCTAGAGGGCTGTATCTCAGAGACCGCCCTACAGGCATAGTTCAAAAGGCGATTATCCCTATTCATTCCAGTATCAGCACCTACAAATGCCAAACCGGAAAAATTAGCAGGACCAGGTTACATTCCCCTTCAGGGTCAAAGTGGGACTGGAGACCAACCAGACAGGCCCATCAGCATGCAGTAGTTTCACAGTTTCTCGAGGGCAACCTTGTCTCTAGAACCTTTCCTTATTACAACCTATATGCAACTCTGCCCAACTGAACATGTACTGGTAATACACGGGTGTGGCTTGTCGCCATGGGATAGGACCTCGCATGATAACCATGCCTCAGCGCCCCCATAAGCAAGGGCATGAAGGTTTTATGCAAGCCAGCTGGTAGGGTTTGCTCGGCTCCCAAGGGAACATGCAAGGGCAGCCAGGGGGAGTAGGATGGACCAGCATCGGGAACTATAGGGCATGTAAGGAACCGCTAGCTTTGTAGTTTACACAATGTGTTCATGAGGCATCTCATCCAGAATGTTGGGTGGCTGAAAAATGCATGTGGGGACATACATTGTGAGCTTACATTGTTGTGTCCAATGAACTTCTTTTCCAGGGTTGAATCCCCCTCTCATCTGGGACAACAGGCACCAGCGACAGGTCCATCAGGGTGGGAGAACCCGGGATCCCCAGCAGCCCACCCACCAACTAGTCACAGGTATAGGGTGCCCGACTGCCCGTCTGGAGGTCACAAGTGTTGTGGAAGCCTCATCATTCCGGCAGCTAGTGAGCACATCCAGGTGATGCATGTGCCCTGATGGGGGCCATGCATGCCACACTTCCCCCCATATGTACCAGTGGGTGACCACCACCTCCCCATGTACCAGCATCAATGCCTAATCAGTTGAATGTTATACCAGGGGGTTTTATGGTCACCCGAGATGCCGTCAGATTCTGGGGCACTCATAACACTTCAGATGTGGTAGTTCTCGCGGCCATGTGGGGTGCGGGAAATCCAGCCCCCCCCCTCCCCCGGGTGGTATTCAGGGTGGAAATCATGGCTGTGTGCTTGTATTTTTCTGGGGTGCGGGACAATGGGCAATCTATTCCCTCTTGTTCCAGCTCCCTCCCAGCAGTACAAGGTTATGTCCCCCAAACTAACTTGGCTACTAGCCATTAATGGACCTTTCCTCCAAGAACTTATCTAATCCCTTTTTAAAATTAACTACACTACTGATCGTGACCACTTCCTCTAGGTATCTGGATTGGTACCCAAATACCGTTTGAGTACTTCAATGCTGAAATAATGACAACTAGAATATCAAAATACTGAAAACTAGTATACCAAAATTACCCACCCACCCCCCAATCCTGAAATCTGGGCCAAAATTGGGATGAAATTGGTATTTTGGTACATCAGATGCTGGTATTTCAATATACTGGTTGTTGGTATTTCACGTACTCAATTTAAAAAAAAAATGGTTTGGTAACAGAAAACTACCTGAAGTATTCGGTTCGATTCAGTTACTGTAAATTCAGCAGATATATCCATTTTTTGCAGGTACTCGTTCAGCTCTGTTCTTGAGGTATCTTCCAGCTCTATGACTCTATAGGGAACAGAGAGGGGTGTGGCAGAGAGAAACTCCACTTGTGGACTCTGTTCCAGTACTGCAGTTTAGAGCTGTGTCTAGACAGACTTAATTTCATTCAAGGCCATGGCCAACGCTCAACTCTCTGTCTCTGTCTTTCTCTCTCTGTCTCTCTCGCTCTCTCACACACACACACACACACACACACACACACACCCCAATGGAATCTTAGCTACGCTAGCAGAAAGTTAATGTACTCACAAGCATATTCTCTTAGTGTTTCTTTGGGAGCTGACGAGAATCTCTCTTAAAAAAATAAATAAAACAGTGTAGGGAGCAGGAGGCTAGACACCCTCTCCTGTGTTTGCAGCCGCCGTCCTCAATAAATCTGTTCCTGTAATTTATAACCCTTCCCTGTTTGTATCTCTTCGTAGTAATCTTAGCACTGCCATCTTGGAAAGTGATATATGTGAATCAATTATTAACTGAGGTTACCGGGATAACAGAACCTGAGGAAATGTATTGTCTGAGGCAGGGAGGTAAGCACCCTGGAACCTGACCAGAGAACAAATAAAAGAGAAAGAGAGAGAAGAAAAAAGCTGAGTTGGGAGCTGAAGAGGATGTGGGAGGTTAATAGGGTTTGGTAAGGCAGGTCTCTACACCTCTAACATGAATGTGCATATTTCACCAAGAAACAATTAAATGAACCTCCCAAATAAACCTGACCCTGGCATCTTACCTGAATAATAATAATGGTCTGTGCTGGTGCTTCCCAGACTTACATGACACCGATAAGCCTCTCTGATATTTATTTATTTATTTATTTTATTTATTTATTTCATTGTATTTATATGCAGCCCCCCATGGCTACAGCATCTCGGGGCGGCTTCCAGCACAATATAAAACAATTTTTAAACATAAAAAATCTACAATATCATAATTAAAAACAAATGTAAAACACCCCCCACAAAAATTTACCCACCTCCCCACCCTCTCCTCCAAAGGCCTGGGTGAACAGCCAAGTCTTACAGATACATCAAAAGGTCAACAGGCCTGGGGCCAGGTGAGCCTCCTCCAGGAGGGAGTTCCACAACCGCGGCCCAGCCACCGAGAACGCCCTCTGCATTGTGGCTCCCCGTCTTACACGGGCGACCTCCAGAAAGGCGCCCCTGGTGGACCGAAGGGATCGCTCTGAGCCGCAGAGTGCGAGGTGGTCCCCGAGATATGAGGGGCCCAGACTGTGCAGGGCTTTGTAAATCAATACTAACACCTTGAATCTGGCTCTGTATGCTATAGGCAGCCAGTGCAGAGCACGGCGCACCGGTGTTATATGCTCATGCCGCCCCATCCCCAACAGGAGACAGGCTGCCGCATTCTGCACTAGCTGCAGCCTCTGAACCAGAAACAAGGGAAGCCACACGTAGAGCGCGTTGCAGTAGTCTAGCCTCGAGGTGATGAAGGCATGGACGAGAGTGGCCAGATCAGGCCCGGAGAGGTAACGTCGAAGCCCCCGTACCAGATACAGCTGGCAAAAGGCGGCTTTAGCTACCGCCTCCACCTGCCGATCCAGACGGAGACTCAAATCCAAAACCACCCCCAGACTCCGAACCTGAAGAGCAACAGGCGGGTGAATCCCCCCTATCAAGGGGGGCCAGCACCTCCCCCGCCCTTCCCACCACCATCACCTCTGTCTTATCGGGATTGAGCTTCAGTCTGCTCTGCCGCATCCAATCCGCCATGGCCTCCAAACATTGGGAGAGTAACAAGACAGCAGAACCTGGGTCAGTTGAAAATGAGAGGTACAGCTGAGTATCATCAGCATATTGGTGACATCGCACCCCGAACCCTCTCACGATCTCCTCACGATATGGCTTGCAGTCCTGCAGGCATGGGAAGAGTGAGCAGTGTGGGTATCTGGTTCCCTCTCCAGGGCCAGCCTTAGAATTTGTGGGGCCCATGGTGAAAATAAAATGCAGCCCCCTCATGGCACCGCTCTCCGTAGCTCCACCTTTTCACCTTTCCTGCCAGGTCCTGCTCCCCCAACCTAGGAGGAAGGGGGGGAGGCAAGGCAACACTCTGCGGGAAGCAGGTCCCCCAAGCATTGAGAGTTGCAGACAAGGAGAAGGCCTGCAGAAATAGCCCTTGGCCGTTTCAGGGCTTCAGAAGTTCTCATCCTGAGGCTATCATGAATGGCCTCCCTGCACAGCACTCTCCAACTGCAGGTCCTGTGCCATGAGCCCTACTGGCCATGCTTAAGTCCAGCCCTGCCAAAAGAGGAGATTGGGTGGAAGACCCTTGGTTCAAGGTCCGTAGGGTCTTCCACCCCATCTTCTCTGTTAGCAGGGAAAAGCAGGGCCAGCAGGGCCCATGGCCCAGGAAGTGCATTGGAGGGTACCACACAAGGAAGCCATTCCTGGTAGCCTCAGGATCAGAACTTCTGAAGCGGGCTATTTCTGCAGACCCTCTCCCTGCCTGCAACTATGGACCTTGAACCCAGGAGTGTCAGGTGGGTTCTCTGGCTTTGTGCCACATTACAGCTGTCTATAAGCCAGTCCCCTCAGGAATACCACTGTTCTGCACCAATGGCCCTGGTGTCTGACTGGCCGGGCCTGCTCCCTCTTGGCAACCAGAGGGAAGAAATAGAAATAGAAATAGAAAACAGAAAGTGTGAGGTGTCCATGCAATGTGATGGCTTCCTAGAGCATGTGAGGAGCCTGAGCTCACAGCCCTGCTCCTGGCCTCACCATCAATCCTGCATAAGTCCTATTTGCTTGGCTACCTGGCTTCCAATCTCATCCTGGCTACTATCCACCACCTCTTGGCAGTGATTTAGCGTAGGCTCCTGGATTAAAACCCCTGACTTCAACACTGGTTCAGCAACTGAACTTTAGACTCCTGATCTGGCTTAGTCTCAGACTCTGACCTTCTGACTCAGTTCCAGTCCTCGACTGCTAATCCAGTAACTTGACCCTTGGCCCCCAACCTGGGTTCTTGACATGGCAACACACACAGTAAGTCACAAACAAGTGTTTTAAACAAAGCAAGTACAAATATTTACTTCCTGCTTCATTTTCAGGTTGAATATTTGTTTCGGTTACTTTGTGCATTTGGCACTCCATGGTCAGTATTTCCATTCCTTCTGTAACTTGGTACTCTGCTCACCTCAGTGGTAAGTGACCAAAGTGCCGAACACCAAACCTGAAGCAATTGAAAAAATGAAGTTCCAAATTTCACAATAGTGGTGAATCAAATTTGAATATAAATTTGAATAGTCATTTGTGGAACAAAACTGTGAATTTTCTTTGCATATGAAAAGTCATATTTGTTTCAGCCCTTGTTGTAAAGGAGAAAAGTATTGTATGCATGAATGGTATATAATAGGAGTGGTGGCAAAATTCTCAAGGCCAACAGTTGCCAAGCCAAATGTTGACATACCAACATTTTCATATCACTGAGAGCCACAAGACATTTTCATTGATCATTGGCTTCCCCTGATCCTAGAAAAGCTCTACTATATTGGAACGGCTGTTGAAATTCTGACCGGAATTCCGATCAGGTTAAATATCCAATTGGAATTATTAATTATTATTATTATTATAAATATTTATATAGCGCCAGATATGTGACCTGGTGCTGTACAAAACATAGAAATAGACGCGGTCCCTGCGTGTGGCTTACAATCTAAAAGACAAGGGGGGGGGAGACAGGGAGAGGGGACAGTGGGAGAGACAGGGGAGAAGACTAACAAACATTCAAGCGGAATTCCCATCGGACAGTTTTGTGCATGCCCAGAATGGCAGCCACCACTTTGTGCATGCGCCAATGGCCATTTTGTTTTTTCGTTTGGTCCAATCGTAATTTTGACCAAACAATAGCTCAGTCCAAATTCCGAATGGCCTGAATGAAATGCTCGGTTCTGTCGGAGGCAGAATCTGGGTGAAAACTTTGATTCAACCCTACTCCTCACATCAAAGCTCCAGATCCCAGGTGGTCTCAGTTCAGGCAGCAGCAATAGTGGATCATGACACACTACTCCTGCTCCCATGTGCCCCCTTTTCCCCCCAGCTGGTTCCAGCAGTAGCAGCATTGGAAATGGCTACTTGGCTTCTCTTGCTCCTGAGGGAGCCACATGGACACATCCCAAGTCAGCCACTTCTCGGTGAGAACCAGATGTTATTCCTGAGCCACCATTTCACCACCTCTGGTAAAGAAAGTAGAAATTACCATCCAAGGCACTTTGAAAACAGTTCGACTGAAACAATTAATTTTTGGAGGTCGTTCTTTGCTCTCATTCTTTCTTTTGCTAGCTGTACAATTAAGCCACATGGCTTCACTTCTAAATTAGTTCTCTTCTTCTTCATCAAGAGCATGAGGGTATTCATAGACCCCCCAATATACAAAAGATAAGTGTTCACCTGTGGGCTAACCCTTCTGTGGGCACTTCCCCTTTCTTCTCTCTTGCTCAACGTCCCCACAAGAGGGTTTCCCCCACCCGTGAGACGCTGAGACGCTTTGCACCTGTTCTCTGCAGAAGGCATTTCCTTCGGAGCAAGACTGTGAGAAATAACCCTGAGAACCCTTTCTCCGAGCATCCTTCTTAGCTATTACCCTGACACAATTGCTGTGTTCTGGGTACTTAACCTGGGAGATTAAATCTTTATGCCCCAGTGCGAAAAGATCATATCCCTGTAATTTTTCATATATATAATTTCTCAGCTGCCTTAGTTTAAGCCTGTCATATTTATGGCACAACGGTAATTTAGGGGAACACTTTAAAATGCCATTCTCCAAAGGACATTTCTCTCAAACTGCTACAACAAATGCCTTTCCCAGCAAGTGTAGCGAACTGTGGTGGAACTGATCGCTAAAGGCAGTTATATTTCTCAGCCGGTGACTTCTTAGTATTCTCTAAGAGAAAAAAATCATTAGCGAGCCTGTATCAATAAATTACATGCCAGGGTAATTAGAGGAGGAACGAATACAAGGGAGCAATATTTTACCATGTTTCCTGCAGAAGTGTACTAGACAGGAGCAATTCACCTCATACAAATGGAGAAATTGGTCTGAAGGAAGTGTACATCATAGTCATCATAGTAGTTGCCCTTCTGTATTTGGCATTTCTGTATCCAGTCATTGTTCCCCCTAAAAAAAACTCCCCCTGGTTGGATTACATTTAAACTTCTTGTCCTCACCTTTCAGACTCTTCATCATATTTTGTGGGGCTGGAGATTCCAAACGTGTCCCTTTTAAATGGACACCTTTTGGTTTAAGGGACTGTCCCAATAGGAGGTTTTTCAGGAACAGGATTACCAAGTTCTCCCCCTTGCACAGTTTAAAAAATAAAATAAATAAATAAATAAATAAATAAATAAATAATAATAATAATAATAATAAATAATTAATAATTAATAAAGCATTTATATAGTGCAAGCAATGTACCTGGCACTTTACAATTGTAAGAAAGAGACATGGTCCCTGCACCAGCGGGCCTACAATCTAAGAGAGATGCGGGGGGGAGGAGCAAACGGTGGGGGAAAGAGAGGAAGAGACAAGGATACATACATGAACTCATGAGTCTCAGGTGCACGTGCTTGGCTTAGTTACAAAGGTGTAGTTACTCATTTAATGTTACACAAGATATGATGATTCAGGATAAGCCAGCGAGGGGAACGAGGAGCCAAGGAAAGCTTGACAGAAGAGGTGGGTTTTGAGGAGGGATTAGAAGATTTGGAAGGAGGAAGCCAAACGAAGTGTTCAGGGAGGGAGTTCCGGGCATGGGGGGCTGCCAGGGAGAAGGGGCGGATGCGTTTTGAGGAACAGGGCAGCTGTGAGCAGGGGAGGGTGGTGGCAGAGAAGAAGCGGAGCTCCCGGATAGGAGTGTAGCGGGAAATGGGTGCTGAGAGATAGGAGGGAGCAAGGCTATGAAGAGCCTTGCACCCCACTATTTCATGGCTTGATATTTAAAATATCAAGCCAACAATTACAATCCTGGTCTTTCCTTGCTTAGGCCTCTGTATCTTGGCAATCCCCTTTCTGAGGCAAACCCCTTGTCAGAGTTCCCAGTCTCTTCTCGTACGAGGCAGACACCTCCCTACGCTTAGCCTCTGGTCTTCCAGTCAGTGTCTTCCTGCTGGAGTCTTCTCCACTGTGCCCAACATTCAGCTTTATGAAGGCTCCTCCCTATTCAGCCGAAGTCAACTAGGCCCAGGGCCAGGTGTGACTAATGTTACTGCTGACCCAACAAGGACCCACCCTTCCAGGGACATTCAGAACATTACAGCCCCATACACCTCTACTGCACAGACACCATCATTCCATATTGGAGATGAAATAAATATTTTGATATCTAAAAGTACAGTTTTGTGGAGCATTTACTTAAGCTACAAATCCATGGAAACCGGTAGTTAAGGCAATTGCCGTACCTTGTGCACCGTATAAGCACTGCAGTAAAGACATTGGGTACTTTCCCACAGACGCGGGAGTGCACAGCCCCCAAGCAAGTCCAGAGGTTCACCCCTGCGTCTCCCTACTTGCAGCCACGCCTGGGTCTGTTTTAAATGGACCCGGCAGCTGCCGGGGCCCACGGTCTGCCTGCGTGGCACCCCTCCTCCACACCATAGCATTGTGGGTGAATTTCCCACAACATTATGGTGTTTCTGGGAAGGGAGCGGGGCTGCAGTGACCGTCTGCCAAGCAGACAGTTGGCAGTCCCGCCTCCAGCAGCTGCCCCAGGGTTGGGATGCCTGGTCTACTGATGGTGCTCCAGGATGTTCCAGATCAACACCGGTGGGACAGCCTGCCCTGCTTCTGCTCTGCCACTATGTCCGGTGGGCCACTTTTAAATGGATGGCCCACCCACGAGTGAGGCGGGGCTGAGGTGGGGCAGCTGTTCATGTGAAGACACCCATTGTATATTCTTACCCATTACATTTGCTTATAACTCAGGCTCCATGCATCCACACTTTGGGTGTTTTCAGACAAGAGTTTCCCCATGCATTACCCACTGGTTACCCATGACAAGCAGTGGGTAATATGTGGAGAGGTGCTTGTCTGAAAATGCCCTTTGATTTGCTCTTTCAGCCCCAGTTCTCTTCCTCTGCAGATTATTATTTTTTAATTATTTATTTAATAGATTTATATCCCGCCCCTCCTGCCATGCAGCCCGGGGCGGCTTACAACAATAAAATACAATAAAAATTTAAAACATTCAGTACAAAAAAATATTTAAAATATTTAAAACAGGGCTAGCAATATATAAATATAGGTTATAAGTTAGGTGGGGGAGATAAAACCCCTCACCCCACCACCCACCCTCCCCAAAGGCCTGGGCAAACAGCCAGGTTTTACAACATCGCCGGAATATCAACAGGCTTGGGACCAGGCGAGCTTCTTCCGGAAGGGAGTTCCAAAGGCGCGGCCCAGCCACCGAGAATGCCCTCTCCATTGTGGCCCCCCGCTTAACATGGGGGACCTCCAAGAAGGCACCCCTGGAAGACCGCAGAAGCCGCCTTGGGGCACGGAGGGCAAGGCAGTCCCTGAGGTATGAGGGGCCCAGACCGTATAGGGCTTTATAGATCAACACCAACACCTTGAACCTGGCTCGGCACGCTATCGGCAGCCAGCGCAGAGCTCGGAGCACAGGTGTAATATGCTCCCGACGGCCCGCCCCCGTAAGGAGGCGAGCCGCCGCATTCTGCACCAGCTGCAGCCTCCGGACCAGGAACAAGGGAAGCCCAACGTAGAGCGCGTTACAATAGTCCAGCCTCGAGGTGATGAAGGCATGGATGAGGGTGGCCATTTGAGGAGGGATTAGAAGATTTGGAAGGCGGAAGCCAAGCAAAGTGTTCAGGGAGGGAGATTAGTGGCAACACTAAGGGTGGGGTCATCAGTGAGGCACAAACCTCACCAAATAGTATGTTTAGAAAGGACCTCAAGGGTCATCGAGTCCAGCTCTCTGCTCCAAGGCAGGTGATTCTCTATCTACAGCACCACAGACAGGTGATCGTCCAGCTTGCTTTTCAAAAGCTCCAAGGAGAAGGATTCCACAGCCTCATGGGCAACTTATCCCATGGCCAACCATTCTTACAGCTAAGATGTTTTTTCTAATATCTAACCAAAATCTACATTGCTACAATGTAAGCCCATTCCATCTTGTTCTGTGTTCTGTGACAGTGGAGAATAAATGTTAACCATAACATTTGGGGCATCCTTTGAGATGTTTGAAGCTGCTAGGATGTCCTCTCCTTAGTCTTCTTGATTCTAGAGGAACATTCCCATTTCTTTCAGCCTTTCCTCATCTGGTTTTTCTTCCATCCCCATTGTCATCTTTAGTTGAGCTTCTCCGACTCTTCTCCAATTTGTCTACATTATGCTTGAAGAGGGGTTCCCCAAACTGAAGATAATATTTCAGGTGAGGTGTCTCCTTTCTGAGTAAAGTGGCACCATCAACACCTCCTGTGCCTTGGGACTGATGTTTTCATGTTTATACCTGAAACTCATGTCCTCACTTAAATAAACCCAAACCCAGCTACATCTAGGAGAAAATATTAGGGCTGCTTTTTTGTACTCATGGAGAAAACTTGCATATTTTCTCCCATAAATGAATCTCCCAATTAAGCTTTGTAATGTTGCCATCATGAAATACTCTTCTTTGTGTTGCCATTTCCTCAGTATTTTGGTATTTGGCACTCCACTTCCGTTGCATCATTCTTCATTATTTGGGACTTTCCAGACTTTCTGCTGCATTATGTCATACAGGTCGGCCAAGGCTATTCACATTCAAAAATTCAAGCCCTCCACCCTGACAAATACTCAATTTACTGAATAACAAAATATCATAGCAAAGCAACTGAATTACTAAAGTGACCAATATGAAGATTAAACACCGCAAATTAAGATAGACATGAATTCTGCTTTTGTGTTTGCTTCACAAAAACAGATGACAAATTTGCTGCATTCACAGATTCATACTGAATATTTATTTCAGCTCTAGAAAACACTCCTCAAAAATGCCCAGTAAGCCAGCATCAGGGCCAGAGGTCATATTTGGATATGAACATGAAGAGCAGATTGCCAACCTGAAGACAGGGTCTGCCCAGTTAAACACTATTATGCGGTGCCAGCAATATATCTGACTCTGTACAGTCATGATAAGAGACAGGGCCTTCCCCTGAAGGGCTTACAGTCTAAAGCATCCCCCATTGTCCAAAGGGAAGGGAAGGGAAGAAGACCAGAGGATATTAGGGATGAGAATTTTGATTTTGGATTAACCCAAAGCAACTCGTAATTTAGGCCCTCCCAGTTACGGATCTGAGCCATGAAGTATACTTCCCAGCCTCAGAGAGCTTGCCTGAAGCACTGCCACTGCTGTGGGGGCTCCAGAAGGCTCCCTTGCCATGATGTCCTCCTTGCTCTGGATCATGTATGTACAAAATGATCGCTGCCTTTAACCAAAATGGTGGTAATGTCATTTTGGCCGCTGCTGTATTGGTTAAGAGTGGCGGCCATTTTGCACATGTAGAAAATGGCCCCAGTGGCCATTTTGTGTATGTGTGATAGGGAGAAGGGAGGACACCACATTAGGGAGCCTGCCAAAGCCCCCACAGCAGCAGCAGTGCTTCAATCAAGTCCTCCAAGGCCAGTAAGTAACTAAGTACCACTCTGGGGCCCTGGGGAATGGTGGTGGGGGAGGGTGGACCCACTGCCCCAGGACTGATGTGAGTATGGATCAGTTTCCCATTGACTTCAATGGCAAAATTTCCCATTGACTTCAGTGGGAAAAATCCACGTTTTTAGAAGATCTGAAACTAGAAAAACATAACTGAAATTCCATTCACAGTACCACCCCTAGAAGATATAGGGAGCAGTGGGGATATATACATGATGCTGAGAAGCTGCAGTTGCATGCACTTGGCTTAATTACAGATAGATGGTCCAAAGAAAGCATAATGTTGGAAACTATGGGGCTGAGGAGAAAGGGAAAACCTGACAGAAGAGGTAGGTTTTTAGCAGGGTTTTAAAGGTCGGGAAGGAGCAGAGTGTATCCAGTCAGGGAGAGAGTTCCAGGATAGGGGGCAGCAGGGATTCAATGGTTTAGGGAGCAGGATAGTCTGGTCACTGTGGGCAATGGTGATGGCAGAGGAGGAGCAAAGTTCCCATGTAGAAGATAAGGGCAGAAAGAAAGGGAGGAGCAAGCCCACCTACAGCCTTAAAGATGAACACAAGAAGTTTGTGCTGGATGAAAAGAGGAAAAGGGAGCTAGTGGAGGGAGGCAAAAAGAGGTCGGGATCATTACTAAAGCAATGGGAAAGGTAAAGAACCTTAGCAGCAGGGGGCTGAAAGGAACTGAAAGGGTTAAGATGAGAGTGTGGGGGGGGGGAAGGTCAGAAGAAGAAGGTTACAGGAGTCAAGACGAGAGATGATAAGAAAACACAAGAACATAAGTAGTGTCATGCTGGGTCAGACCAATGGTCCATCGAACCCAGCATCCAGTGGCCAATCTCGGTCGCTTGGAAGATGTACCCAATAGGTCACAATGGGGCGATCTATTCCTAGTTGTTCACTCCCAGCTCCCGACAGTAAGAGGTTACATTTCCCCAAACCTACCTGGCTAATGGCTGCTAATGAAGCTAGCCTCTAGAACCACATCCCATGCTTTTTTAATGAGTACATTAAATACTGGTTCCAGTACAGATCCCTGGGGCACTCCACTATAAGAGCATGGAAGAATCTTGAATGGAAAAGGCAGTGGGAAACGGTAGGGAAGGGTCAAATTTTTAACCTTGCATTTCCAAGCTCACCTTTTATGTCCTAGACCCCCTGCTCTGCCAAAGTGTCACACGTTTCCCCATGTTACCTCGAAGCGCTGACAAGCCACTAACCTGCTGGTTGGTCAACAGATACCTGAGAGTTCTTGGGGGCGGGTGGTAGTGAGGAATACCAGTCTCAGGGAGCACAGGGCAGTGGAAACAGGAGAAGCAACGGGAGACGCATCACAGCTCCTACCACTGCTGCCAGTGTTTCCATGGTACTGCAGGAAGCACAAGAAGCAGCAGTAGCAAGACAGGTGTGGGGCTCACCACTTATCTGGTGACTGCTGCTCTTGTTTCCTGGGAAGTTGTACATAGCTGGTGTGAGGATCTGTTTCCACTAGGGTGTACAATTTTTTTAATCGTTTAATTAATTACAAAAATGAATGGCGCTCCATTTGTTTTCATAACTAAGGCAATGAAAATAAATCAATAAGGAAATGATATTTGTTTGATTTAATTAATTTCCATTTAAAAAAAATAATATTAAAATAATAAAAAATAAAAAATAAAAAAATGACTGCGCACGCTGCCAGGGCCATTCTGCGCATGCACTCCCTTTCCCAAAATGGCATAGATGCTGCGGTGTCATTTTGGAAAAGGGCAGCGCATGCAGAGAACAGCCTTGGGGGTCATTTTTCCGCATGCTCAGTGATTTTTAAAATTGTTTTTAATAAAATAAATTTTTAATAATAAACTAAAATGGTAGAGTCCTTCATGAAACCATCTGAAAACTGAAGGGATTTTGAAAACAAAATTTAGACTGGAACTGAAACTGGTAGTTCATTTGCTACCAATGGGTAATGTCTACTATTCTGAGTACTGTCTTGGGTTCTCAGTGAGCTACCCAATCACCAATCAAGTACCCAGATGTCCCAAAATTTGGTAATTTCCAGTATCAGTTTTTCTATTTTCCAGTTACCATTTGGTAAATTGAGATGGAAACCCAACAATCAGGACTGGAAATCAAAATTCTGGAACTTCAGGTACCCGAACCAGGTCAAAATCAGGTACCAATCAGTACCTGATATTTTCAAGTCAATTCAGATACCATAAATGCCTGTTGGTTGGGGCTTAAATCCCTGGCTACTAGTAGTTGGGAGTAGGGATGGGTGAACAGAACTGAGGATGAAAACAGACATGACGCTAACCACCCTTTAACCACCCTTGGTGGTTATTTATGTATGTTGCGGGGCTGTATTGGTGCCCTATGCAGCCCTGAAATATGCATAAATGACCACCAAGGGTGGTTAAAGGGTGGTTAGCGTCATGTCTGTTTTCACCCTGAGTTAGGAAATTTGGTTCGGTTTGGTTCAGTTCAGAAATTCGTTTTGGTTCGGAAGTTCAGTTCGGTTGACCGAACTATTCGAGTTCGGTCCGAACTCCGAACTTCCAAACAAAGTTCAGAAATTGAAACCCCATTGAATTAAATGGAATATTATCTTTTAGGGATGGGTGAACAGAGCCAAGTTCGGAAATTCGGTTCAGTTCGGTTCGAAAATCGAGTTTGGTTCGAAAGTTCGGTTCGGTTGACCAAACTGGTCGAGTTCGGTCCGAACTCTGAACTTCCGAACCGTGTTCGCCCATCCCTAGTTGGGAGTGTTTAGCAGAAGATCGGTCTCACCTCCAGGATCCATACTTGTAACTCCTCTTGAGCTACTGCAGCTGGCCACCTTCAGAGACAGAATGCTGGGCTCGATGGACTATGGGCATGACCCAGTATGACACTACTTATGTTATTAAATTCAGTGAGTATACCCTTTTTGCGTGTACTCTTTTCAGCTGTAGTTTAGACCACACATCAGCTATGTGCAACTATCGTGTCCACATGGTGGGCCCACGACAGGCCCAGTACCTCCTGTGCTGGAGTGAAGCACAGTTGTAATGTAGCCACCATGCGTCTACATTTGGTGGCAGTGATAACACATTATGGTAAATACTCACAAGTGGTTGCCAAAATGTGTAAAAAACCACCACAAATCCATCCTCTTTGCATATACTCACTAATAGGTTTCTTGACTTAGCACAAACCGAGTTCCAAGCCAAAGCCTACCCACCCCTTCCTAGATACACAAAAGATTACCATTATGGAAAAGAACAACTTTGTTCATCCCTTGTTTTCTTGCCCTGAAGATCCACAAGTACAGTTTACATTGTAGTAACTGTTGGAAACCATTTCCCAAAAAAGGTAAATGCTCAGTTAATGCATTAAATACCTCTTAGTACTGAAAATTTCAAATAAAACTGTAGATGGACAATTGTAAATGTATAGGCCCTGGTAAGTGGCTGCAAGATCCAGCCCCCAAAACAGCAATCCAAAAACACTCTTCTTTCACCGACATGCCAATTTATCTACAGTGAGAAGTCCTTATTCCATACATAGACAACACGGTCCACAACAATTCAGTTCTATTCTCTTGAAAGTGTCAATTGAGCCATCATCCTGCATCCAAGCAGGGGGTTGGACTTTATGATCTTTGAGGTTCCTTCCAACTCTATGATTCTGTGTCCCTGGTTCCCCTTGGGGGTTTTGTGGGTACCTGTTAGTACAGGCCCCCTGGACAGTCCCCTTGTCAGCTGGTTCCCAGGCTATGACCTCTCGCCTGTCCTTTTTTGCCAGCTGGGACAGGTCCCTGGCCCCTTCCAATAGGCCCTCTTAGGCAAGCCTCATGCCTCTGAGGCACAGCCTTCTGGCCTCTTCCTGGTGGTCTATAATTGGGAGCTTTCCAGCTCAGGTTTTTATAGCTGAGGCTTGCCCCAGCTGGGGCCAATCAGCCACTTCCCAACAGGCTCCTAAACCACTTGGCTACTTTAAAGGGCCAGAAGCTTGTTGGATCCCAGCCTATTCCCTTAGGGGCTGCTTCCCTGCCAGGACATAGCCCGGCCCCATGGGTCTGACCCTTCAGGCATTAGTGTGTCCATTACAAAAATACAGAACATTTGTGTTATATTCATGTTTGTTTTTTTGTTTTTTTAGGGGAAATTGCGTCATTTTAAGATACACAAAGCATGTGCAAATAGACCGCCATGACTCCCGCAGTGAGCTCTTACAAATTTACCAGTGCTATTTCTCAAATACCACTTGTGTCATCAAGCTTCCCTGTACCACAGCCCTCACTTTACCTTGCAATTAGGACCCTTTGAGGGCTTCGGGAATTCCAGCCTCATAAAGACAACCGTCTTTATCCACTTGAGCAATGTGGGCAGCTGCTAAGCAGCAAAATGCATTTCTTAAAGCATGTTACCAGTTTGTAGAATGTTTCTGGTTAGGTTGCTGTAATGGTTTAACAAGCATTCGAATTTCCAAGAATACATGGAGTCTAGAAAGTGCCAATACTTTCAGAACAGTAGAGCGAGTACACCACATCACACAAACCACCATTGCAATCGGCATCCTCGTTGTTAGTCTTGAAAGGCAGCCCAAGTACTGAACAGACTTGAACTCCTCCTCCTCCCTCCTGCCTCGATTGAGGATGAAGGTGCACATGAAGAGCAGAGAGAGGATGCTAATACTGTAGAACTGAAATTATTATTATTTATTATTTATTATTATTATTATTAATAAGCATTTATATAGCGCCAGCAATGCACCTGGCGGTTTACAAAGTAATGGAATAGACACGGTCCCTGCCCTAGAGCTTATAATCTGAGAGACAAGGGGGCAGGGGGAATACGATAGGAAGGAGAGATAAGGAGTGTAACATTCACAAAGATGAGAGGTCCTAGGTGCATGTGCTTGGCTTGGTTACATCGAAATGAATAGTAAGTTCATTATCTGTAGCTAATATCTGCAATTCTGGATAGTTTGGGGGTCATGCAGTTGTAAATTAATTACTGTGATGACTGACTGATAAACTGAATAATCAGATAATGCCACAAGAGTTGACAGGGTGTCCTTTGACTGTAGAGTTCGTCAGGGTCAGGGGTCCAATGAACCACAGCCTCCAACCAATTTCCACCACCAAGTGCAGGTTTATTTACAGCACAAATGTCCAAACATACCAAAATCCCAGGATAAAGTCCAAAACCTCTCATTGAGAAGCTACAGTGAGCCAGTCTCCAGGCATCAAGCCTGTTCTCTCACCAAACTCCTCTCAAGCAAAACCTTAGCCAGTTTCTAAGCTCCTTCTCCAGTCCCAGTTAGACACAGGGTAATTTTAGACGTTATGAGACCACGGTCAACCACAGTGAAACCCCTGTGGTGACCAAAAGTCCCGTAACGTGTAAATGATTTCCGCCAGATGTTCACCATGGTGAACCTTCAGCAGGAATAATTTTGACCACGATTCTGGACCTCGGCCACCCGGAGGTCCAGAATCGTGGTGGGATTGGACCCAAGCTGTGCCCACGGTGGCCACGGTCTGGAATTGGTGGAAAGTAACATGCGGCCACATGTGTGGCCACACATCGTGCCACACAGCCCCGCCCCCTCCCCGATCCTCTGTAGGAATCAGCCAGCACGTCTAATGGATGGCCAGACTGATTCTTGTCCAGGATCCGGAACGGATTCTGGACCATGGTTCAGCATGGTGGGCCGATCGTCCCATGACATCTGAAATTACCCACAGACTGACCTTACTACAGAGTCTCCTGCTTTTATATCCTGAAGAAGGGTGTGACCTTTTGAAGCAATCAACTCCCTTAAAGAGACAGTCATTCCCAGCCCTCACCAGGATTTACCGAGGCCCCAGTTCTGTAGTCACTTAGGGCCAATTGTCACAACCATATTACTATTACTGTATTACTGCAAAAACTGAATGTTACTTTTACTAGTCTGAAACCAGGTCCAGAGTGAGTGAGTGAGTAAAGCTGAAAGGAATTATGGGCAGATGGTAAATGACAATATGGTAATACAGTAACTGGCGATCTGGTAAATAGCACTGCGAGATATTACGCAGTAACACAGTAAATAAGTAAGACAGCTAATCAGCTACCTTGCGGAGGTAGGAACCAGGCCCATATCTGGCCAGCTACAAACAGACAGCCTGCCGTGATGCTGGTCCAGCCGGATTGAGCCAGGCCTAGCTGCGCCAGCGTCATGTATGTTTTTACCCATTGGCAAAGGGAGGAGGAGGGAGGAGCAGGTGAGAACGAACCCCAGGTAGGAGGTTTGCAATTCAAAATAGTGGAATACAACAAGATGGGAAGAGGAAGAGCTGCTGATAGTGGAAAATGGAAAAGACAATGAAGAGTTTGGGGGGGGGGAGGGGTAATTGTGAAAAGTTAATATCTTTTTTCTAACAACTTATTTTTCACTAAAGTTTCTGCATTTAACAAATAAAAAGTGATCATTTTTATATAGTAAAGTTAGCCATTCCAGGTATTTAAAAATGTGTGCTGGGGGGGTGGGGGGTATACGTTTTGGAAATGTCTGTAAGTATGAGAAATTGAGACAAAGGGGGGTCTCAAAAGTGGCTTTAAGAGTCTTACATACTTTATAGAGAGCCCATAAGAAGCGGCTACGTACTCAACTGCCCTTTTCCTATGTGTCATTTGTTTTACATACAAATTTTCATGTATATTTTTAAACTCCCCTTCTTCTTCATTTTTCCAATGGGGGAAATGGATGGAGAAAGGGGGGGGCGGAATTTGAATTTTAAAAAATAATAATTAAAGACCCTGAAATTTATTTCCCTGACCACGATATTGAAAGCCTTCATTTTTCTCTAATTTCCAACACTTTAAGAGCAAAATTTTGCATAGAAAACATTTCCCCCAGAGAGACTAATGAAACGATGTTCTGAAGAAAACACCATATTTTGAGCCTCTGCACTAATTAATTTTTTATTTTCATTTAATTATTCCAATGTTTACCCCACCCTTCCCAAATGGCTCAGGGTGGCTTACAAAACAAATAAAAACAAAACATATAACACAGCATAAAAAAATGCAAACCCCCAAATTCCCCTCATTAAAATGTTGATTCTTGTTCTTAAAGATATTTTTAATTTATTATTATTATTATTATTATTAACATTTATATAGCACCAGCCATGTGCCTGGCGCTGTACAGAACATAGAAATAGACGCGGTGGCTTACAATCTAAAAGACAAGGACGGGGAGACAGGGAGAGGGGACAGCGGGAGAGACACGGGAGAAGACAAACAAACATTCAAGTGGATGCGAAGTCTCAGGTGCGTGTGCTTGGCTTGGTTACCATCAGGTTGGTTGCAGCAGTCTGCAGAGGAGGGCAGACAGTAAGTATATGGGGAACGACTAGCAGGCATTGGGAAAGGCGGCGAGGAAAAAGTGGGTCTTGAGGAGGGATTTGAAGGAGTGGAGGGAGGGGGCAAGGCGGATGTGGGTAGGGAGGGAGTTCCAGGCATGGGGGGCAGCAAGGGAGAAGGGTTGAAGGC
>QEPC01010552.1:2576704-2591838 GCA_003113815.1 Sphenodon punctatus | reverse complement strand
GAGGACAAGAATGGAGTAGTGGCGCTTAGATTTAGCGACAAGTAGATCATTGGTGATCTTGGCCAGGGCAGTTTCAGTAGAGTGGAGGGAGCGGAAGCCGGATTGGAGAGGGTCCAGGGAGGAGTTGGCAGAGAGGAGGTCCAGGCAGCGGGAGTAGACGACATGTTCCAGAGGTTTTGAGGCAAAGGGAAGGAGGGAGACTGGCCGGTAACTAGAGGGGTCAGATGGGTCCAGGATGGGCTTTTTGAGGATGGGGGAGACAGTGGCATGCTTGAAGGCAGAGGAGAAGAAGCCTGTAGAAAGGGAGAGATTGATGACATGTAGAAGTGGGGGGGCGACAGTGGGAGCAATAGAGGTCAGGAGGTGGGAGGGGATTGGGTATGATCAATATGGACTGAGATCAAGCTAAATGCTGGGGAGTGTATCATTAGCACTGGTGGAACCCAACAAAAATCAGGAATAAAGGCAGCAGCACCATGCTCTGCATTCAGCTGAGACAAATGCACCGGCGCTGCAAGAAACAAGGCACGGCAACAGAGGGGATAGCCATCATCAGGAAGAGACACAGCAAACAGCAGGGAACAGAGGCAGGATACCATCAGCACAGCGCAGGTGCGGCTCCCCCTGCAGGAAATTTGGGGCACTGCCCCCCTAGCGCGCCCTGGGGGACCCCCACCGTGCTGTCAAAAAACCCACAAAAAATCCCCCACCGCCGCTTCTGACAGCCGCAGCAGCCTCTGACTGGCTTCAGAGCCTGCTGCAGCTGTCAGACTTTATCTCCCTTCCAGGACCCACTCTCAGAGTCGCTCTGAGAGTGGGTCCCGGAAGGGACAAAAAGGCTGAGCTGGCTCAGCCACCCAAACCACGTTTCCTATTGAAAACGCAATTTGGGCGGCTGAGCCCCTCAGTCCACAGCACGCATATGCGTGCTGTGGAGGGAGGGGCTACCCTTTCCATTGCGCCTAATGGGCGCAATGGAGCTTCTCGCCTGGGCGCTTGTTACAAATGCCCAGGTGGGAAGCTTCGTGCCGGGTGGCTGAGGCAGGGACCAGTGCGCTCCCTGCCTCATGGGTCACTCAGGGACATGGCTGGAGGCACGCTCTCAACAGCCAGCGTGCCTCCAGCCAGCCCGCTTCCTGGACCCTGCACTGCTGCTCTCCCCCGCAATCTGCCGCTCAGAGCAGTGGGGGATGGGGGGCGTCAAGGCAGAAGCCTGGGAACTTTTTTTATTTTCATTTTAAATTGCCCATGCGTCCTGGCTCTGGAGGAGCATGACACGTGGGCAATTTAAAGCAAGTAACGTCCCCCCCTCCCTCACCTCTGACTGCAGCTTGGGCCGTCAGGGACCGCCGAAGCATCAGCCAGGTAAGTTATCCCTCCCTACACCCTGCTCCCACCCGCTGAGGGTCCCCCCACTCCTTGAGGGTCACCCACCCTCCCCCCTTCTACCATTGCCCTGGCTCCGCCCACCAGCCGGCCCGGCCTTACTGCCCCTCCAAACTCAACACCCACCAGCCGCCCCTGGCACAGTGGCAGAAGAGAGCCAGGTCAACCAAGGCCCACCCACGAACACAAACGACACAGAGGAACCAGCACTGTGAAACCCAAAGGGCAGATGGCAACCAAGGTAAAATTAGGAAGGAAACAGAACAAAAAAGTAATGCTTCAAGTGAATGATTTATTAAGAATCACAGGAACACAGAGGTGCAGAGGAGAGCCCCGAAACCCACAAGAGGGGATTCCAGCAGTCCCATTCTGATCAGTAAGGACAGACGATAACTCGGAGCAGGTGCTTGAAAACAGTGGAACTGGGGTCCGCCGGAGGGAATCAGAGGGAGGTGCTATCATCGGAACCATAACCTTCATCAGGCCCACAGGTAGGGGGAACAGCCGGCAGGGCGGGAGGGTTGTCAGGGTTATGGACGGCACAATTAACCAGCACACCAGAGATGCCATGTCAGCCATGTTGCGTTGTTTGCACTATCAGTGAGTTATTAACTTTGTAATATATATGTTGCGGTACTTTAGGCTACTCTTTGGTGACTGCAAGGCTTGGCTTATATATGTCTGTCTTTGCAGGAAGGATTATGGGATGGGGACGCGTGAGTGGAGCACCTGTGAGCGCTTTGCAGCAGCGGCACAGCTCATCGAGTGAGATGGATGTGATGTGCGTATAACCCCCACCCCTACGGCTGAGCTTACAGGCAATGGTATTGGGCCTGCTGTAGGGGTGAACAAATCACAGTCAGATCTGTGTGAGGCTGAGGTTGCACTGGCGTGATGATGTGTGAATGCGGTTTGGAAGTTCGGAGTTCAGACTGAACTTGAATAGTTCGGTCAACCGAACCGAACTTTCGAACCGAACTCGAATTCGACCGAACTGTTTGGTCAAATCCAAACCAGTTTGGAAGGCCAAAAATCCCGGTTTTGAATGTACGAACTCAGTTTGGAAGTTCGGAATTTAACCAAACTCGAATAGTTCGGTCGACCGAACTGAACTTGATTTTCGGATCGAACCGAATTTCCAAACTCGGTTCTGTTCACACATGCCTAATAGTGAGTGCTGTCATGGAAAAGCCTGCAGAAGGGGATGTGAATGTGGCCGTCATGAGTAATGAGGCTGCATGTGGAGCTGCTGTACCACTGGACGACTCGTTGAAGGAATGGCTTGATGTCATTTCCTTGCTATTGGATATAAAGAAGCAAGGTTTGTGGAATCTGTTAGTATTGATCTTTGACCCCTGCACCCAATAGGCCTGTGGGCTTTGTTTTCTGGACCTTTTGCCTGGGGTGATGTGGGGCAACCAATTGACAGGTAGTACAAACAGCTGTTAGAACAGCTGGCTGTACTTTAAATGCGGTGTACTGCATGTAGCATTTCTCTAAATTCACTGCTGTGCACGGTGAAGTGCATTGCTCCTGTATGAATGGACCACTATTGCAACAATGGGTGATTTCAGACGTTACGCAGTCCCGAATCACCACAGTGGATTTCCAGCAGTGGTGAACCGACCAACCACCCCTCATGGTCCAGGGAGGCCCCAAACAGATGTGATGGGATTGGGACCACGTCAGGGAAATGGAGCGACAGACCATGGCCCGGGGTACCGCTGCAGATGTGCTGCCAATTCTGGGCCATGGTCAAAACACCCAGAAGGCGCCGGGGAGGGACGGGAGGAAGACATGGGTAACAGAGGGCAAATGAAGCTAAAAGCGCCAAAAAGAAACACCCACAAGAGGGAAATAGGAAGGGAGGCGGAGGAAGGAGAAGAGTGCCTGAGGCAGCACACACAACAGGCACAAGGAAAACGAAGGCATAGTGGAACACAGCACAAACACACGCCTGGGCGCATACATACCCATACGGGAAAGGAAGGGAAGGGGGAATACAGTGGGATGGCCAACACACATGGCACAACGGGCAAAAGGGGGGGGACCCAGGGCCAGGGAAGGGGGGGAAGCCCAGGGGCACAGCAGGACATGGGGAATGGCACCCAGAACCCTGACAACAACACAGGCAGCACGGGTCACCCCACAGCAACACAGGCAGTTCAGGCATGGCGGGACCCCACAGGCGCAGAGCACTGGCACAGGGGGAGGGCGCACGGACAGGGAGTGGCCCGTGACGGCGAAGGTGCGCTGAATGGGATGGAGGCGAGGCGGAGCCGAGACGCAGAGCAGACGATCGAAACCCCACCCAGGAGGATGCCAGGAGGTGCAGTCCAGGGGCCCCAGACCCCCACAGTCACAGAGACACCTGGGGAGGGGGGTCGCATGCACAGGTGAGGCGGAAGTCGGACGAGGGAGGACGACAGCACCCGGGAAGCCGGGAGCCGACTCAGAGAGCAGGACACAGCCACAGGAGAAGATAGCCATGGAGGGGAACACCAGTTGGAGAGGAGGACAGGGGGGGGGGCGTGGAGGGGGCCCAGAGGCACAGGAAGGGGCAGCAGAACCCCTGGAACCAGCCTGCACAGCAGCGAGCCCGGGACATCATGGAGAGAGTGGGCAGCGATCCATGGTGTCAGGGCGGAGACGGAAGCTCTTAGCGGGGCCATCATCCAGGGCCCGGAAGGCACAGGGGGCCTCACAGCCAGCTGCAGGGGGTCACAAAGGGGTCCGGGGCCAGGTGACCTGCCAGGTGCATGTAGTGCAGCCACTGAAGCATGCCCCAATGGTAGCCCAGCACAGACATGTGGTGGGCGACAAGGTAGTATGCCTCAAAGAGATCCTGCATGGCGAGCCCCACCTGGACATTGGATCAGGACCACACACCAGCCAGCACTGCCAGCTCCGCTTTGGTGGGCTCTGACAAGCCATAGTCAGAAGCTGGGGGCCACAGAAGGTGACCGAGCTCCAACAGGTGGTGATAGGCCGCCCCACATGACTGCTGGTACCCACGGGCCCCGTGGACGCAGCCAAAGAAGGACACGGCCAGGGCAGGGCCCCCCTCCGACAGACAGCTCATGTAGGCGGCCAAGCTGCACGCAGAGAGAGCAGACACAGTGTCTGCCATGGACCACCTCATATGCGAGCACTTCACTTCTGGAATCCGCCCATCAGGAAAGGGACGCAGGCCCAGCGTCTCCATATGCAGCCGGCGATCATGGGCACTCGCCTCATAACTAAAGTAGCGCAGGCCAGAGCTCAGACTTGCATAGACACCAGAGAGGCTGTCCTGACAGCTCAGGAGCAATTGCACAGCCGGGGGGCTATGGTCTTGCAGAAGATCCAGCCATGAGGGGCACCGGGCAGGGTGGGGTCCCCAAGCCCAGGGGAAGCGCTGCCAGTCATGGTTCAGCAAGTGGTGGCTAATAACTGAAAGGAAAGAGGGCCCCCACATTCCCAGTGTCAGGCTCCAGGGGCGGAGGCAGGGAAAGGGGATGGGAAGTGGGTAGACAGGAGGGGGGAACGGGGTGTAGGGAATCTGGGATGTTCCTTAGTACACACGGGGAAACCTCTCAGCTGCTCTCCAATGCCAAGGAGATAGGGTGTTCAGCATGCATCCCAGCACTGCTGGTCTAAGAACGCCTACGGCTCATCATTGAGGTCAAGGGACAGGGAATCCAGAAGCGAGGGATCAAGACACGAGAGGCAGGGTTCAAGGAACCAGAGGCAGGGGAGCGTGGGATCAGGGGTAAGGAACAAGGAGGCAGGGGAACAAGGGATATGGGGTATAAAACAAGGAAACAAGGAACCAAAGGCAGGGGAGCAAGGGGTCAGGGGTAAGGAACAAGGAACCAGGGGAAAGGGAGCGAGGGGCCAAGACTAGGGAGCGAGAAACCAAGACTAGGGGACAAGGGAACAAGGGGCCAAAACTAGGGAGCAAGAAACCAAGACTAGGGGACAAGGGGCCAAGACTAGGGAGCGGGAAACCCTAGGGGAAAGAGGGGGAGCAAGGGAAACCTGAAAGCGAGGAGGGACCAAGGTGAGGGAGCCCTGGGAGCAAGGAGAGGAACGAGGGAACCCTGGGAGCAAGGAAGGGCCAAGGCAAAGGAGCCCTAGAAGCTAGGAGGAACAAGGGAACCCTGAGAACGAGGAGGGACCAAGGCAAAGGAGCCCTGGGAGCAAGGAGGGAGGAACAAGGCAAAGGAGCCCTGGGAGCAAGGAGGGGAGTGAAGGAGCCCTGGGAGCAAGGAGGAACAAGGGAACCCTGGGAGCAAGGAGGGAGGAACAAGGCAAAGGAGCCCTGGGAGAAAGGAGGGGAGTGAAGGAAACCCTGAGAGTGAGGGACAAGAATAAAGAGATCTAGAACGCAGAGACAACTAGACACAGAGACACCAGACTACACAGAAACTAGGAAGGAACAGGGAGACGAATACAGCAAACAATAGGGATTACTTACAGTAGGACATTGGGGGAACAACAGGGAGACAGACTAACATGAAGACAAGGCAGGGTGTGAGGGGGAAACTGTACACAGAACTCACCACCACCAAACACTACTCCCAACAAAGACAAAGGGCAAACAAGGTGCATCTAGAGACAGAACAAGGTGAGTGGGCCAAGCACAAGTCTAAGGGGAAGTGACTTGAAGCTCCACACCTGCCACCACCCTCAGCAGTCCTAAATACTCCACAGAGCCAATCATACCATGGCAGGTGTGGCCACACCCACCGACAGGTGTACACGGTGAGCAAGGCAAGAGAAAAAGAGGGAGGATGCCACAAACAGGGAGAGAACCGCCCCCTGCAGCATATTGCCAATAGCGCAGGCTGCAGAGAGCACCTCCCAGAAGCCCCAAGGCCATGGGTTCAAGGCCTGGCCGTGACACCCAGGAGGGACGGGAGGGGAAGCAGGGGAGCTCCAAGGCCAAGCGATAAGGCCAAGGGCTGCAACATGGCATGGCAAATGAGCGAGGCATGGGTTGCGGACCTAGCTTAGTAGCTGGAACCGAGCACACAGACAGGACAGCCTACACAGAGTTCAGGGCGGCGAGAACAACAGGCAGCCAACACAGAGAGGTGGGACTTGATGACAGCTGGAATGCAGCTGCTGCCCGCACGCCCGGGCGCAGGCCACCCCAGGAGCTAGGCCCCGGGCTGGGACCGCAGGTGCGCTTGATGGGTCGCTCCCTACCGCTGAGCCCCGGCTACCCTGCAGCAGCCGGGCCAGCCGGCTAAGGGTGATGGCCAAAGGTGACCTGGGCTCCCCTGCACGGGTGCCAGGTCGCAGATAGGGGGTGGGGCTAGGCCGGCATCAGCTTACAACGGCTGCAGCAGCACCCCACCCGAGGTACCGGACACCATGGATGTGGGACAAATGGGCGCCTGCAGGATGCACCTAGCCATCTGCGCAGAGTGGTACCGCTCGCACACGGACCTCATGCTCATCCAGACCATGGAGGTGCACCTGGCTGCCTGGCTGCAGGTTTTCATGGCCAGGAGTGCAACTAGAGCCCGGTGAGCACACCCTGGGCGTAAGCGCTCCCTGGTCCAGCACAGGGCCCAGTGGGTGTCCGGGGCAGCCCGACAGGCCCTCAGCCACACCTAGGAGCAGGAAGTGGCGCTCCGCGAGGTGACCACCTGCCTCCAATGGCTGAGGGAGACCATGGGCCGCACAGCCCTGTTCTCTATGCCCATTGTCTGGTGGGTATGGGTCACGGAGCGGGCACAGGGGTGGTGGGCCCAGGCGCTGGCTCACTGGGATGAGGCCACCTGGAGAGAGCATTTTCAGATGGACAGGCGCAGCCTCTAGCGACTTGTGGAGCTATTGACGTCCTGGCTGGAGCGGCAGCACACCCCCATGCAGGCCCCCATTCCCATGGTCCAGCGCGTGGACATTGGGGTCTGGGCCCTGGCAACATCCGACTCCTGCCGGTCAATCTCGCAGCACTTTGGTGTTGGGGTGAGCACCGTCACCGGAATCCTGCGAGACGTCTGCCAGGTGGTGGAGGGTGTGCTTCTGGACCGAGCGATCAACTGGTGGACCTGGAGCCTGTGCTGGCCAGCTTTGCGGCTGGAGGCTTCTCCAACTGCATGGGCACCATGGACGGCACCCACATAGAGCTCCTCTGCCCATCTGATGGGCAGGCCTCGGAGTATGTCAACCGACACGGGAACCACTCCCTGCAGCTGCAGGCGGTCGTGGACCACCGGGGCCGGTTCACGGACATTTACACCGGCCACTCCGGCCAGAGCCATGATGCCCGGATCATGACCATCTCTCCCTTCTATGCCTGGATGTACCGCGGGGACTTCACGAACATGGGGATGGCCCAGATCGAGGGGGTGCTGATGCCCCCCTGAATCCTGGGGGACCCGGGTTATTCCCTCACCCGGTGGCTGATGAAGGCATACCCGGTCACTCGGAACCTTGTGGAGGCGCTCTACAATGCCCACCTGTGCCGGACCGTGGTCGAGAGGGCTTTCGGGGCCCTCAAGCAGCACTGGAGGTGCCTCGCGGGCCAGCTGGGCTACACGGTGGAGACCTCGGCCCTGGTGATCAGAGCCTGCTGTGTGCTGCACAACCTGTGCGAGACCGATGGTGCTGCCCTCAACTACCCCATGCCCCGGCGCCCTCCCGGCCCCGTGCCTCTCTATGTGAATGCTGAGAACCCGAGGGAGTACTGATACGCCAAGCGCATCCGAGCTGCTCTGGCGAGGTGGATCAGCTGGGAAGCCAAAACATGAGGTTGCACACCACCATCACCACCACCCTGGGGCTGCCCCCAGCACCCAGCACCCAGCCCGCACACCTGGATACCCTCCCACCCTGACCCCATGACCCGTGTCATACAGTAATGGCTGCTAGTGTAGTGGCTGTGCATTTTTTATTGTGCATACACCCTACGAGTATCCCCACCACCACCACCACCCAGTGCCGTACCTGCCCCCCTCAGCCCACCCTCACCCTTCCCCCCTTTCCACCCCTTCCCCCCCTACCTGGGTGTCTCTGGGGCCATCCTCTCGGCCGCCCTGTGACCACTGTGGAGCTCTGGGAGCTCCCTTCCCCCCCGCTGTCAGTTTCCCCAACGGTGTCCTGGGAGGCCACGGTGTCCTGAGGGGCAGGCGGTGTTGGGAGGGAGGCTGGGCCCAGGGCCAGAGGGGCCCCTCTGGGTGGCTGGTCCCTCCAGAGGCCTGAAGGGACTGGTAGGCAGATGTGCGTGCCCTGTGGCCATGCCGCTTCCTGGGGCAGTGGCAGAGGCGGTGGGGGTGGCACGGGACCAACATCAGGGCTTGGGCAGGAAGGTTGCCCGGCGGGGTGGTGGCCATCATGTAGGCTCTCATGGTCCTCGTGTGCAGCAGCAGTGAGGTGCCTATGTCGTGGGACCGGTCCTTCTTCATAGTCCTCTTTTGTCATCTGGTCGATGGCCTGTTCCAGCTGCTCAAATGTCTCCACCTGCCTGCTGTGCTCCTGGCGCTCCCACCGCCATTCGAGGTGCACCTCTGCCTGCAGCCTCCGGTCCCTGGCCTCCGCTTGCTGCACGGCCCTTTTGGTGGCCACCTCCATGCGGCTGATGGCTGCGATCTTCCGCTCACCCTGCTCAGTGGTGGTGTGGACTATGTCCTCCACCTGCTACTCCCTCTGGCCCCATACCCGTGTCCGGTGCTCCCTCATCTGCTGTGCCAGAGGTGTGGCTGGGCCTCGGCGGGTTGCCCTGTTGGAGTGCATAGTGGGGGTTGGTTAGGCGCCCCTGCCGCCCCCCCATCCTGTGCTGCCGAAGGGTCTATGCCCCCCCTTGGGTGGCTGGTTGGCGCCCTCTCCAGGCTGCCCCCCATACCCCACCCCCCCATCCCCGCACCCCTCACCCCCGGGTCCCCCGCCCGGCCTCCACCCCCCCCGCTCCCTTGCCATGTAGCCTCACCTGTGACCTCTGGCAGCTCCTGGGACTTCTCACTGCCATCCCCCTCGCCTGCCTGTCCCGGGTGCTGGGACGTGCCATGACCTGCATGGACATGGGTAGGGGTGGGTGGCTGTAGGCGGGCCGTCACCCCCGGAGGCCCCCGGATCCCCTTCCCATGGTCTGGGGTGTCAGCGGTTACTGGGGGCAGGCCGGTGGCCTGTGGACTTCCCACCCCCTTGACCTATCCCCTCCGGTCCATCTCTCCTCCCACCCACTTGCTTACCCTCGATGTCGGACTCGGAGCCCTCGGAGGCCAGGCCCTTGGTGTTACTCGGGTCCACCTGCATCCACTGGCTGCGGGCGACCAGTGTGCCAGCCTCATTGGGTGGGGCTCCTGGGGCTGGTGCGCAAGGTGGGCCTGCTGCTCCCTGAGGTCCTGGGGCATTTCTCTTGGGGGGTGGGGCCCCCAGAGCCGGTGCCTTCTATCAGGGTGGTGAGAGGAGGGGGTATCTCAGCTCGATCCCTGTCCAGGACCACTGCGCTCCCCATGAGGTGTGGAGCGACTGGATCCCTTCATGTGGAGGATGCGGTCCAGGGCATCATAGTAGGGGGCAGTTCGGGGTCCATGACCGGACCGCCGGTTGTTGTCCTTGATGACCTTGTACCCCCTCTTGAGCTCCTTCACCTTTGAGTGGCACTGTCCTGTGGTGCCCTGCCACCTCCATGTCCTGCATGATCTCCTGGTACACGTGCTTGTTCCTCTGGTTCACCGCTAGCTCCAGCTGGTGCTCCAGGGACCGCCAGATCCTGATAAAGTTCTGGGTTTCCCTGTGCTCCCATTACCCCCCTCGGTGGTATGGCCGTCTCCCGCTTGGGCCTTCCTGCTCCTCGTCCTCCTCCTCCTCCGCATGCCCTCTGCCCGTCTCCTCCGGGGGCTCCAGCTCTCGGACCCGTTTCCGTGTCTGTGGGTTGTAAGGTGGGGGGGCGGTTAGTAGCCTGGGTGCCTGGGCCCCGCGGCCCTCCTCCTTTCCCCCTTCCCCCCAGTCCATCCACACCCCCCTTGGTGCCCCAGTGCCGCTGCTCCCCCCTCACTCCCCTTACCCGTTTCCATGGTGACTCCTACCCCGGGCTGGTTGTCGGCTCTGAGGCAGCCTGGCCCGGCTGCTGCTGCTCTCCCTCCACCACCTCCATGTGCAGCACGACCACCTCCTCCACCTGTGCCTCCTCCACCTCCTCCCTTGCTCGCTCGCCCTCCGCTCTCTTCTCCCTTCTGCCTCGCTCCATCCCGCCATGTCCCCCTGCTGCTGAGTGCCCTTTAAATCTCCCTCCACAGTCTGTGTTGCTGCTCATTGCCTGGCAACGATGCTGCATGCTTTGTCCCTGGCTGGGAATCATTTTGATTGCTTCCAGCTGGTGATTGCCATTCAGTCATTCGTTTTTGCTGTTTCCTGGTAGAAATTGCTTTGACCACCCTTTTAGAGATGGTCCGACCAGGACCTCCGGAAGGGTGGTTAGCTTTGTCCCCTGCTGGGGATTGTCTATGGTGAACATCTGGCGACCGCCGAACAGACGTTGAGGGCTCTTTGGCCCTGCTGCGGGATTGACTGTGGTTCACTGTGGTTGACTGTGATCTCGTAACATCGGAAAACACCCAATGTTTTGCTGATGATTTCTTTTTTTCTTTTTTTTCCTTTTATTTTGCATTTTTTGTAAAGTACAACTTTCACATCTCTTACATCCAGTTATATCCATCAACTTGTGCCACTCTTTTTCTGTCACATCCTCTGGTAGCTGATGACCATTAATCTAGTGTGGAATTTCCCTTATCCCATCCCCTTTGTGGAGTCCCCAACTTTCCACATATTTTTTAAACCCCCTTTGCCCCCCCCTTCAGGCTCAGTTAATATATTGCTTTCAGGCAGGTTGAGCTATCACTAGTGTCCATCTTTATATATTGTGTTAGTACTGTCCAACATGTAGACCATCTGTCATAGAATTTCGTTAGGTCGTCTTCTAAGCTTGCTGTGATGCGTTCCATTGAAATTACATACCATAGTCTGTTGAGCCACGCTTTTCTATTAAGTCCTTTAGCGTGCTTCCATGTTTTAGCCACAGTATGTATCGCTGCAAGGAACATATTCTGGCAGAATCGTTGTTGCGTTGTGTTCAGGGTCTTTGCAGGATATATCCCTAGTAACGCAATCTCCGGCCGGAACGGAAGGTTCTTTCCCAACTGTCCCTCCACTGTTTCCCATATTTTTTCCCAAAATTTAGCCACTTTCGGACAACTCCACCAGCAATGTAAGTATGTGCCTTTACCCCCGCACCCCCTCCAGCATTCTGGAGGATACGTTCCTCTACCTTTATTTATCCTGTCTGGGGTAATATACCATCTTTGCGTTAATTTGCTGATGATTTCTTACTCAGCAGGGGGCACCATGCCTACTTACAAAGGTTATCGGTGGCTTTATTTAGCGCTGCGTATATGACCTGCTGGTATGGTGGCATGCGCTGATGTGTCATAACTATACCCCTGTGTGACTTTTCAGGTAACAGTGTGCAACGGGCTGTTGAGGGTCTTGGTCAAAGCGTTACATGACTGGAGGATGGGATCTGTCACATCACAGCTCATCGTCATTACTCTGGGGGGGGGGGGGGTTCAAGCGGTCACATGTGCTTAAGAGTTCTGTTTCCATTGATCAACCGCAGCCATGATGACCATTCCTGTGGAGTCTGTCATGGCTTTTGGATCGTTTGTTTTTGGTTCCCCTTTGTTTGTGTATGTGTGGCTGCTGCCTGGTGTTTGTTTTGGTTCGCATGTGTATTCTCTGTGGCATGTTTGGTTCTTATGTAAAAGTACTTCTACATGTGTGTGCTTTCATGTTTCATCCAATCCACGTGCTGATCTACTGTTTCTTGTTTTGGGGTTGATTTTTGTTTGCCTGGGGTGGGGTGGTTTCTTTGTGCCCCTGACCGATGCCTGTGCAAACCACCTTGTCAGCTGTTCTCCACTGATGGTTCCTATGCCTCTTCTGCCACTGTAACTTCTGCTCAGAGCAGATGCAACTTTATGCTTGTGCTGCTGCCCTTGTTCCAACATCCTGACCTGCTATGCAGTGCTGTTTCCCCTGGGTTTGCTCCACCCTGGTCTGAGGGTTCCTGGAACCCACCCTCCATTCTTGCCTGCTCTGTGCCTAGCCGTCCTTGTCTGCCGGCGTTGGCTGGCTCTGATGTGGTCTCTGCTGCCACATACCGGTGCTTGTTTGGGGCGGGGATGATTCATCTGCTCCTCTCGCCGCTGTGTGCCAGACAGTAGTTCCTGTATCTCCTTCTCCCTGCCTCTCCCGCTGCACTCATCCTTAGCTGGATCGCTCTCATGGATTGCAATTAGAGCTGGAATGGGTACCCTCAAAAAAGGGCACATTTCCTTTCAAATTTATGGTATCCGACCTTTTGGTACATTGTAGGCAGGGACCCGAGTTGACTGCGTTGCTGCAATTTGCAGTGATTTTTGCAGAATCAGCCAATCCTCTCAGAATCAGCCAATCCTTGCAGAATCCTCACAGAATCAGCCATTCCTGATCATGACTTGAGGGTAAATAGGCCCCTGGGAGATGAATTGTGGGTGGGTGGGGTATGAAGGCCCTATGTTTGTGCGAGGGAGGTGCTGAAATTCCAGAGGATTTGAGTTGTGTTTGATTAGCAAAGTTGTGATTCTTTGTCAAACCTATTGCAAATTTGCTTCCCAGCATGCATAGTTATGCAAATCAAGTTAATTATGCAAATATTAATGCTCACGGTGAATTTGCAGAATTTGGCTTCACTGGTTGCAGAATTTAAGATTTTTTGGTGCAGTGAACTCAGGTCCTTGATTGTAGGTACCAGGAAAAGTGTCTGATCGAGTACCTGATCAAGCAAAATATTGTTTTTAATCCCAATTTTTCGACCTCTGGTCCCAGATTTTTAACTTCCCATCCTGGATTTCGGAAAATTGCTTGGGCATTTTATTTTTTCATGTTAAGAGGAAATTTCAGTTACTTGAGAAACCAAAATTTCAGGTATCCGGGTACCTGAGATGGCGTCTGAACCATGGTTACCAAATTGGGTACCCGTTTCAGCTCTAGATTGTGATTGAGACTATCCCAGTATAAGCTGTTTGTGGAGTGCAGCCTTCATTTCTTTTAATGGTGGCTGTTCTAAGGGAGGGTGGAGAGAGGTAGCTATAAAGGTATTTTGAAAACTAGGTCTATGCAAACACTTTATTCAGAAAATACGGCTCTATCCCCTTGGTCTCATTTTTGGCCTGTGCTTTTTCAAGTGCTGCTTCACCTTCTCAAAAGTGCATTGAGGCTAAATGTCTAGTTTCTAATTTTAGCTTCCTTAGTGCCCTTTAGTACATATGAGCGCTCTGCAAAAAGCATCATCACTGGAATGGACATTATACGTCCCTGGTACTCTTTGAATTTTCCCCAGCGTAACCAGGGCTTGAGTGCTTGCTCTGTTCAGGTGCTCCAGAGGTTGAAGTACAAGGATATGCTGCATTAAAGCTCCCACCTGAGGAACTGTTGTCTTTCCCCCCCAATAAAACACACAAGCTAAAAGCAGTGCAGTCATGGGTAAAGTTGTACTAAAAGCCATAGCTTCCCAGAAGCTGCAATGAGGGTCAGGAAGGGAAGGTGTCTCATAGCCTCTAGCTCAAGTCGTGATATTGATGAGCCGTTTAGAAGGGGACGTACCAGCTCAGTGTTGGATTTAGTCACTTTCTCTCCCCCACTCCTTTTCTTTTGAAGAAAATGTGACATTGAGTTCAAAGCACTGTATTAATTAGAGGCAGAATACTTAATGGTTTAAATATTGAGTGAAAGCAAGACTTGTGAGGAAAAACATGGAAGGAAGTGGCCACGTTTAGTTTCAAAAGAAGGTTGGGGTTGGTGAGAGTTGGTTGTAGAAAGAACAATTGGTATCTATGACCATTGTGGGGGAATACTGTGGGCTTTAAGCTTGGGAGTAGGGGTGATGTGCTCCCCTGGAAGCCCTGCCCCAAGTATGGTGCTTTTCCTCTGCTCACCACACATCCCCGGTGCCATGGCCAAAGCTATACGGGAATGGGAAGGAGCATTAGCCCCTCCTCATACTGGCAGCACGGTATTCCTTGGCAGGTGAGTCTGGGGATAGGAATTCCTGTTGTAGCCTCTCTATGACTATGGCACCTGACTATTTTCCTGACGGTCAGGGGTTCAAGACCTGCTTGTTTGATGTATGAGAGGCATGGCAGCTCTCCAATCTGGCCTGGGGCGTCAACACGGCCCAGGTCAGGAAAGGGCACCGAAAAAACATGCTCATGACCAGGGAGCTGTGTCACAGGCTGGGTAGGATGAGGAACTCAACAAATGGGCAGGCGGGTGGCCCCACACGTGTCTTGCTTCCAGTGTCCTGCCCCCCACCATGACAGGCAGTCACGGCAACCCCTCCCTTGGTGCAGGTATGTTGGTGAGACCGGACAGACATGCTAGCCTACATTGGCCTGTCTGTACGACCCTTAGTCTGGGCTGTGACCTTGGAGATTTTCCGAGGCGACAGCCCGGGCTAGCCACCTACCCACCCCAGGACAGTCCAGGGCTAACATCTGGAGGCACCTAAACAGATGTGCTGGTGGGTTCTGGGCCACAGCAAGCCAAAGCGTTAAAGTAAGATTATCTATCTATCTATCTATCTATCTATCTTTATTATTATTATTAACAAACATTTATATAGTGCCAGCAGTGTACCTGGCACTTTACAAAGTAATAAAATAGACAGGGTCCCTGCCCCTAGGGCTTACAATCTGAGAGACAGGAGCTGGGGGAGA
>QEPC01010552.1:2533550-2557886 GCA_003113815.1 Sphenodon punctatus | reverse complement strand
GACCGGATTACCGGGTCGAATCCGATAATGCCAGTACGCCCGGTACCGGCATTATCGGATACCGGATTTACCGGTTTTCCCGCCCCTACTACACACTATATCTATCTCTATAACTAAGCTAACTCCTACATCTATCTATCTATCTATCTATCTATCTATCTATCTATCTACACAGGGATGGGGTGGGGAGACACAGACAGCTCACAACAAACAACACAGGGAGGGGTACAAAACTGAAATGAAACCTAAATCAATCTAATCCTACTCTAAATAAATCCCAAAACAGGGGAAGGGAATCGGGGATGGAATATATGCAGGCCGGAGGGAAGGATTCAATGGAGGGGAGGGAGAAACAACACAGGGAGGGGTAAAAAATAAAAATAACAGCTAAACCTATCTAATCTAATCTAAATAAATGAAACTATGGAGGTAAATGTGTGGAAATGGGTGAAGTAGGAGGAGGATGGCACTGGATTGGGAGGTACACAAACTGCTGGGAGAGAGAGACTTCTGAAAATGCCTGCTGACAGGATCAGTGGCTAGTTTAGAAGGAGTTGGAAGGGGGGAGGGCAATGACTTTTGTTACTTGCTGCGCCCGCCTTACCACAAGCCCCATTGGCTCTGTGCAGCCTAGCCCATGGCCAATCGTAGACTGTGCAGCCAGTGGTCTGAGGAAAAGAGGGATGGTGATTGGGCAGGCTGGCTGCTATTCCAAGCCTCTCCACCCCTGGTGCCCGGACATCTGCTCCTTAGCTGCCCCCCCCTCCCCGGGCCTTCCAGTCCTGTTTTTGCCACCCAAACGCACCTGAACGGAGCCGAACGCGTCTGAAATGTTCAGGACTTTGGGCATTCGGTTTGGCCGTACGGTTTGGCCATCTTAATGGACTGAATTTGGGCCAAACACCGAACGGCTGAACCGCGTTGGCACATCCCTATAAATAAGCTGTCTTTCATGTAAGGCAATGGAATTAACGTGCATTTGCTTTTCAGCTTCACACTGTTAGGTAGAGTCTAGATTAGGGCTGAAAAAAAAACCTTAGGGGTGAATTCCATCTTCGATGTATTTGTCTGGTCTGATATAGACTAACAAAATGTGGACTGAGCTGTGACTGCTCCATGTTTCGGTGGAGATCTGGTTAGCTGCTCCCTGAACTACCCCTCTGTAGGAAGTGCTAGCATTAGACAGAGCTGGTATGGGGCCATGGCCTAGGCCCCATGGTCAGAAGGGGCCTTGTGGGGAGGCCAGTCCTGGCCATTTGAGGTCTGGTGCTCCTGACGTTCCAGGACGGACTATTTCTGCACGGCCCTCTCCTTGCCTGCAACTCTCAATCCTGGCTGCTTTTTGCGGGGCCCTGAACCCCCTTCCCTAATTTACTGGGGTCGGGGAGCTGAGGAAGTGGTTAAAGGGGTGAGGTTTTGTTGTGCTGGGTGATGGGGCCCCACATTTTATTTTTTGGCACCCTGGGTCCCACAAATTCTATGGCTGGCCCTGTGTGTAAAATGTCTACACCCTGTAGTGTGCATGCACAAAATGGTGATGCAACACAGAGCCCCGCCATTTTACGCTTACACAAGATGGCAGCACTCTTCCTTTGGAACTCCATGTAGACATTCTGAAAGTAGGAACATTTCTGTGAAGAGGAAAAAGTGGATCCCATTCAGTCCTAGTAGAAATACTGTATTAGACATTTATTATCTTCAGTTTGTAACCAGCATGGTACCCTACAGTCACATTACCATTTTGTTACTCTATGTATGACCTGGCCTTGCTTATTCCAAACTGGAACAGGAAGAAATTATCCCAAAATCCGCAGCCTATACTCGAAAGCCATATTACAAAGAACCCTGTGGGGGCTGGTGTGGGTAGGATGGTTGCATTTTAATCTAATTAATATTACACAGGAAGCTGTGCAGAGAAAGAAGAATGTGATTATATAATTACTTTGTTCAAAGAGAAAGCTGTGTTATGAGCAATAAGCTGTGACTCAGAGGTTTATATTGAGTTATAGTTCTTATCAACAGTAGCAGGATTCGCAAAAAGGGAAGAAGGCTGATTGATCCTGGCTTACACATTAATGTGAAGAGATTTGTTAAACTGGGGAGTTTGGGAGTGGTCTAAAACATACATACGATTCCATTCAGTAGATAAAACTGGTTCTTAAAAGTTGATCAGAAAAGGTTCTTTGAAAGGCTTTCAGGAAACCACTTGTTTTTAAGGGCTTATTCATACAAGCAGTTACTCCAGGCTTATAAAACCCACACGTTGTTTTACCCTCAGCTTTGTTCACACAAGCAGAATGGTTAAGGCGGGGTAAAGGGCAATATTGTTCCCTCTGGAAGGAAGCAGGATTTGTCTGGGAATTGAGGGTCCTACTCCAGAATGGATCTTTTGGACAGTCCAGAGGCAAGCGTCCCTGTTTGATTTTCTCCGTTAGTGCTACTGCTTCCCAGCATGCACTCTTCTTTGTCGTTTGTTTGCTCTTGGTGTCTGTTCGGGATACTGTCAACAGGTGTTAATATATGTGATGCTGCCTGTTATGGCCCAGCTGGACCAGAGCCTTACCTGCACATCTGTTACTGGGTTGTCAGATGTGGGCCCGCGACAGCCCCTGACCGGGTAAGTGGCTGCCCAGGAATCACAGGCCTGTAAGGAGCCCAAAGGCCACCTAGGTGGGCCACAGCAGGCCATACCGGGAAAGCGCATGCGTTTGCGCCACCATCCTGGCTTCGGCACGGGCAAGGCGCTGGCTGCAGAACAGAGGCAGGGCCAGCTGGCTTTGCCTCCTTTCCGCCTCCCTTCCCTGGCCCAGTCAGTTAGCGGGAATGTTTTTTCAGTTACCTGACCTGGCTGGGGTGGACCCCTCCTCCCCGAGACGTGGCTTTATGTTTATTAACAACCAAAGTGTTTGATAGTTGTAATCAAAAATACTCTACTGTTTTTCAATTAGGTTCAAATTGGGCCCCGTAAAGAAGATGAGCAGCCACAGGATTGCTTTGGATTAGCATTTAGCACAGAGAGTCACTTTAGTAATTTGTTAAAAGATCCCAGACTAGAAGAAAGTCCATCAGGGCTGCCTCGCCTAAGGGAGAATTGCCAGTTTCAATTAAGGAACCAAGTTTATTTCAGTGCAAGCCTTGTAGTTGCGTAGAGCCAGCTCTTTATCATGGACCAGAGCATTTCATGACTGCTTAACTCGGGCGTAAAATGCTCTGGTGCCTGATAAGGAGCTGACTTCATGAACCTGCCTGCTTGACCAAGATCCATGATGTGGCTCCCAAATTGCATTAGAATGAACTTCCACTGTACTTAGAACTGTTTCTTTGTCTCCAGTCCCCTCCCACTCCATCATTATTAGGGCTGAAATGAAACTTGAGTGCAGATTCCATCTTCAGCAAATCCGGCTCTTCTGATCTGGTCTGACAAAATGTCAACAGGACTGTGATCTGGTTCATGTTTTGCCAGAGATTCTGATCAGTTGTGCCCCATGCTGTGTGCATGCACAAAAGGGTGGTACCGTGTACTGTTCCACCACCATTTCACGCGTGCACAGTGCAGAGTGCCATTGGTGCATGCTTGTAGAATGGTGGTACCCTGCATTCAGAACTTCGTATGGAGTTCTGTCACAGTTTAAAATCCATGGGTGTTTTTACACACACGTCTCCTGCATGTTTGCTGTTACATCCTGAACTTTCTGTGTGTCTAAATCACTCACCCAGATCTTACGCATCTGGCTCTTTGAATTTCTGCATAGAACTTCTCCCAGAAGTTTTGTGTGTAAAAGGTTCTGGTAAGCTGCTTTGCTCCAGGCAGCTGTGGTCACTTGGTTTCCATGGCAGCCCTTCATGTCTACAGCTGCGGCTACTTTAGGCTGCCTTAGGGCAGTGTTTGTGTGAAGAATGCATCCGGGAACTGCCTCAAGGTAGTGTGTGTGAAAAATGCATCTGGAACTTACTTGTGGACTTGTAAACCCAGAAGATTGAAAAATCCGGAACTTTAAGGGGTGTGTAAAAATGTCCCATGTTAGAACTCCATCTGTCATCCTGAAAAGCAGGAAGTCTTTGTGAAGAGGATAGAGTTGATCTGATTCAGTCTTGATCCTTATCCAAGATGTGACTGGAATCTTGTTAGTTGTAATCTTGAGTTTTGACTGTTGCAAGTGGCAACCCTGCATCTTTTTCTAACAATCTCTCAAGTGTGGCATCTCTTCTAGAAGACGAGCTTCACAGAACTAACTAGTGATACTGGTACCTTCCGGTGTAGTATAAAGAGTGTGGTTGGCAGGCATGCTGGATCTAAAGAGGCATTCTCACTGGGTGTTTTCTAACGAGTAAGCCGATGGGGTGGGGTGGGGGTGGGGGTGGGGCGTCTGTGTCCGTCGAGAGTCTCTGCAATGGAGCACCCATGCAGGTGGAGTGCGCGGGAAGCAAGTCAAACAGGCAGCTCCCAGTGTGGCACTGGCTACTAGGACCACAGAAGCGGCCACTGCACATTTGGCTGGCCCCACACAGAGCACTCCAAACTTCCCAGCATGGCTCCGTGCATGGCCCTGAGTGAGTGGAGTGTGATCTGGAGTAATCAGACGGGTGGTCTGATCCATGGCTCCTGAGTGGCTGGGTGGGGTTGCAGCTCGTCTGAAACCAGTCAAAACACCCAGTGGCTGTTCCACAACTTTGGAGCTTCCTCACCCTGGAAGTTTGTCAAAGCCCCAACCCGAGCAATTTTCAAAGGCAGTGTAAAACCTGTTATTTGGTTTCACCTTTAGCAGGTGGGGACAGGCTTTGTGGATTGACTTTAATGGGAATTTTATATAATCTATATTTTTACAAATTTTTATTTTTGTATATTATATTATTTATCATCATTTCTTTAGCACTTTCAGCATTCAAAGTTTTTTTTACAATTCATATCTTGTGGATGGTAAAAAGTTTTACAATTCACAACAACCCCATGAAGTAGGCCATTATTATTCCCCCCATTTTACACATGGGGAACTGAGGCTGAGAGAAAGGTTGTTTTTAAACAAAGAAGGTGATGGGGGGGCGGTCTGTGGCCATTGAATGGCACTGCTGCGGAGCAATTCAAGCGGGATGACTTCTCATGTGGCTACACTAGAGTCGCCACATACTCCCTCTGCCACAGACCATGGGGGAGGGGGAATGGTGCCAGGCTGGCCTTTTCAATTGACATGTCTGCAGTGTGAGGGCTAGGGATGGGTGAACAGAATGGAGTTCAGAAATTTGGTTCAGTTCAGTTCGGTTTGAAATTCGAGTTCGGAAATTATTCGAGTTCGGTTCGGAAGTTCGGTTCGGTCGACCCAACAGACTAAGATCGGTCGAATTCCAAACTTCTGAACCAAATTTGGCCATTCAAAACCAGGTTTTTTGGTGTGTTGCCACTAGGAATGGGCGAACAGAATGGAGTTCGGAAATTCGGTTTGATGTGGTTTGGTTTGAAATTCGAGTTCGGTTTGGAAGTTCGGTTCGGTCGACCGAACAGACTGAGTTCGGTCCGAACTCCGAACTTCCGAACCGCGTTCACCCATCCCTAGTGAGGGCTCAGGAACCTGGGTTCCCCAGCGCTCCTGGCTAGTTTTTGTGACTTGCAAAGATCATGTCCCCTGCCCACAGCGCCTATGTGTGGTGGACCGATCTACTGGTGTGGGTGATTGGCCCTGTTTATATGGGCAGTGGTTACGTGGCCATCCTTTGCCACGGACCTATTTGGCTTGCCCAGCATGGAGCAGATCGGATTTCTCTGCAGTGCTCCGTGCATGTCCATGAGTGGGTGATGCATGGCTCATGGTAGCGCGCATCCCCCCCACTCCACCTTCAGACAGGGGGTCGGATGTGTGGCTCCTGGGTGGCCAGCTGGCCATGCGGAGTAGCATCTTGTTTAAAAACACCCAGAGAGACTGGCCAAAAGCTACCCAGTGAGTTATTTGCTAAGACAGAGTTTGAACCATACTCTAGGCCCAAGAACATATGCTCTGGGATACACTGTCTTATGTATGTCGATTATAATGTAAACTGATATAATCATTCAGGGAAGAGTGGGTTAAAAAAAACCTAAATAAATAAATAACAAACAAATGTAAGAAATGGAGACAAAGTAGTTCAGATGGTCCAATAAAAGATATCCTCTGAACTACTTGGTCTCTTAAGTTTCTCAGAATCTGAATGATTGACTTAGGTCTAATTTTTGAGGTGCAGAAATGGCGCACTTTCTCAAAATCTGGTCCTTCTAGAGCGCCTCAGGTTGGCCAAACTAGGCACTCAGAAAGTCCTTACTGCTTTGGAAAAACTTTTTGGTTTCCCAAAACAAGGGCAGCCCGTTGTGAAAACAATCTGTTCCTTGTTACTCCTTTAACACATTAGCATCTCTCCAGCAGAGAGAACGCTGCTGCTCTCTGGCCATCACTGCTGAGAGGTTAGCTGAGAGCACCAGAGGTCAAATCTGTTACTTTTTATGGAGGCAGAAAATGGCATAAAATGAAAATAATTTCCTGTGAAAGCAGAGGAAATTCCTTCATTAGATTTGTTTCCTGCGCTAGGTCATACGGCTTTAAAAAGAAAGAAAGGAAAGGGAAAAAAGGAATATATGCATTTGCTGGTTTCCTGTGCCCTGAGGACCATAGTGATGTGATTTTCATGAGACCATCCCTGCCACTGCAGCTGTGGGTGGTATGAGAGAATAAGAGAATAGAAAATTTCACAAGGAAGCTGCTAGCTGGAGAGTAGGTGAGACACCGATAGTTTACTATGGCAATGCTTTGGGGATCTTTAGAAGAAGATTTCCTCATGGCACTAGTTATTTCTGATGGACATTACCTCAGAAGAAAGTGTTGACATGCATAGTTATCCTTCACAGGCCTCAAAACTAGTCTTGCTCCCCAACCACCTCCCCCACACCCATCACTCCCTTACTATGAAAAATTTCAAGCCTTTGTGGATTGCTTCTCTTTACGGCCAAATCCAGGTAAGTGAAGACTGTATGGTCACAAAGGCCTCTTGTGTTTTGGGGGAGTGATTACAGGGCCCCCAATACATGGGGTCAATGACTGTCATCGGGGGATGCCCTCCTTGTAGTCCCCTGAGGCTTCCGGGGGACCACACAGGAGAGGGCGTTCTCGGTGGCCGCACCGAGGCTGTGGAACTCCCTTCCGGTGCGGGTGCATCTGGCCCCGGATCTCCCCTCCTTTCGTAAAAGCTGCAAGATCCGGCTGTTCCACCAGGCATTTGGCGGGGGAGATGGGGGGAGGGAGGGAGGAGAGGGATGAGGGTGTAATAGTATGTTTTATAGTTTTATGATTTTAATTGTTGACGTACACTGTTGTGAGTCAACCCGAGCTGCCTGTGGCAGGAGGGGCGGGATACGAAATGCTTTTAATAAATAAATAAATAAATAAATAAAATGAAAGCATGAAATGATATCATGAGCGTGAGAAGCACTGGCATCAAATATAGGAACATAGGGTCTCAAATGCTGAACCCGCACGTCGTTTTTGGGCCCACCAGAGATGGACCTGGGTCAGATCCCAGTGGGGTAGGTGGCTGGGCTGGAAACGTGGACCCGGAAGGAACCAGGCCCATAGCAGCATTAAAATGTTAGTATAAATATAAATATAAAGAGCTGCCCAAGGGGCCAGAACATCCTGGAGCACCGCTGGAAGAGCAGGCCAGCCAAACACAGGGGATCAGCCCAAGGCGAAGCTTTGAAGCCATGGTCTGTCTGATGTGCAGACCCACGTTGCTGCTTTGCTGCCAGCCAACACTGTAGCATTACTGACGTGCTAGCCCACAACTCTATGGTGTGTGTGTGGGGCTGGGGGAGGGCGGTGTCATGCAGGCAGACCACAGGCTGGGTAACCCACCAGCTCCATTTAAACCCAAGCAGAGCTGGATGTGGGCAGACATGGGAGGGGGCGGTGCACCCCTGGAGCAGCGCCAGAGATGGTTAGCCCCACATCCAATCCATCTGAAAACACCCTGTGTGACCCTCAGAGCTTGTACCAATTTACAAAGTGGCCCCTGGGAGGGAAAAGATTCCCCACCTCTGGTTTATGAGAAGGGTAGGGACATGGCCATGATCAGAGAGGGGAGGAGCAAAGAGACTCGTCCCACCCTCTTTCTGATATGACCCTGCCCTTCAGAATATTGTGTGACATCATGACACTCCAAAGGGGAAAAGACAAATGCCCTCTCTCCCCCTCCCCACTTGGCACACATGATCCCACTGTCTGTTAAGAACATTCCATTTCTTGGTAGAGAGTGAGACAGAGCAATCACATGCTCTCCATACATTTCTTGTTAGAGGAATTCAAGGCTCTCTTATCTCTTCATCTTTCATATCCTTTAAATTGATGGTCTTCCTTCCCAGCTTTGAGTTACACAGGAGAGAATTTACAGGAGAGCCAGATGAATGAATGTGTTGGTATGTCTGCCTGCTATGAATTCTGGAAGACAAAAAGAGCATTGGATGGGCAGAACAGCCTATATTTTGTCTGCAGTTGATTGAATAGTGATATTACATATGAGACCCCTTTACATACCAACCTTTTCTCCCAGGTAGATGTCTGGAAAGTCATTATTTTTTTGCTTCAAAGAGAAAGCCTGTTATGTTTATTTAATACAGTTCATAGCATTTCTTTTTAGTAGACAGCTGTTTGAGAGATATGTTGGCAATGAACTGCTATCCATAAGGTCCCCAGAAATTTTGCCTAAAGGGAGGCAACGTTGGAATCAGAGTTATGTAGAAAACCAGGCAGGTGATGCATCAGGAGGAGCTCCAAAAGCTAAGATGAAACCAGTTAAGATGAAACTGTCACTGAAGTAAAGATGAATTAAGCCATCGCTAAGCTGGCACCACAACAATCCCACCTGGTAAACTTGTTGAGGGTTTCTTCACACAGAGACCCAAGGACAGAGCTGAACAGAAGCGGCTCACAAAACTTTGTGAATCAACACCTTAAGAAAAAGCTTCTGTTGTGGGGTCTACATGGGCGGAACATCTAAAACAAGGGCTCATCTGAGAAGTCTGCCATTTCAGAAAGCAGGTGTCATCACCAATGCTAGTGGAAACAGTCACTACAGATGCCAAGGAGCTGACATAGTGTCTGTTTATGTGTTACTTTGGGGTAGTAAAAGAAACCATCATCAGATAAAACGCTTAATGTCGGTGCAGGTTTTTCACACAACCCCAATGAAATCTATTTTTTATTGTTATTAACTCAAGTCAAATTAAGAAACTGGTTCCCTAGCTAAACAGGTCCCTCTTTCTCAGTTTCCCAAAGCTCTCTGAGACGAGATGGTCATCTCCTCCAGACACCTACCCACCTCCCTGAAAGAAACATCTTAGACTTTACACAAGGAAATTAGGAAGGAAGAGATTCCGCATGCCCCTAAAAGACCTCAAAATGCAATAGATGGATAGTCTCTGTAAGTATCTATCTCTCATGTACACCCTACTCCTCTGAGCCCCATGTTTTAGTGGCTTTCAGCCACGCAAGCAAAGATCTTTAGTATTTCTCTCCAGTCAATGGTGCTGTACCAAGTACTCAATCCCCTCATGAGCCTTTGGGTAAAAACAGACGTTTGAACAGCATAGCGGTTATCGGACCCAGACCAGGAAACTACAGTTGACATGGGCTGGGTCAGGGCACCAGACTAATGTGCCTGCATCTGGGGAGCCGCCGCACCTCCCACATGGCCCGGGCCGTGCATGGAACACAACAGAGATGTGTGGGCTGCCAACCCCGCCACCATGCCATTCCCAGTGCCCCACCTCCTGCCATAATGGGCAGCCATGGTGGCCAATCATGACCACCATGGCAATTGGCCATGGTGGCCCCCGGCCCGGGGATGATGTGGCACAACAGACGTGTGTGGCCCGCTGTGGCCTTCTTTGGCCTGGTCAAGTGGGCATTAGCCGGGGCTGTAATGTGGCAATTTCCCAGAATCACAGCCTGGGCTAGCCACCAAAATGCCCTGGGCCAATTCTGGGCCAACATCGCATGCTAAGCAAGTCACTGTTATAACGTTTTTAACCCATTGTCAGTGAGCATTCCAAGACATCATTTGTATTCACCTTTGCTGCTCTTTTATCTTGTCAGTTGATTCCTGACTTTTGGTGTGAATTTCTCAGCAGCCAGAGACAGTGATGTCACCAAAGTCATGCATATAATAGTAAAATACTATCCTGTGATATAGCTTGGGTCCGACATATCTATATGTCTTCCTCCTCCTTCTATGATCCATCACTCTCTCTCTACGATTAGCTGGGGGCACCATCAGTGTTCCACCTCTGTATGGTAAGGGCATGTAGGGAGGCATTCCTAGTGGCTGCTTGATAGCTTTGGAATCCCCTTCCCCTGGAGGTTCATCTAAGCGCGAGCATTTTCCAGAGCAATGTAAAACCTACTTATTTGGCCAAGCTTTTAGTGAGCAGGGATAGGGTTCAAGAGGATTGTGGGAGGGTTTTTTAAATGGTTTATGTTTTTATCCTTTTTGTATGTTACATTGTAAACTGCCATGAGCCTTCAGGAAAGATCAGGCTATAAATTCAAATAAACCACTACTATAACTAAAACTAACTTAATTAATTAATTAATTAATTCAAATAAATAAATAAATAAATACAATTAAATTGAGACTCCGTATCCTATTTCAGGCACATGACACTTTGACTTTACCTCTCTTCTCATGTACTGTACATGCACTTCGCTCCTCCTCTGTCCCCTCTCTCGCCCTTCCACGCCTTCCCTGCTCCCCTAAGCGCCTTCGTCCCTTCTCACTTGCTGCCCCCCATGCCTGGAACTCCCTCCCTGTCCACATCCGCCTTGCCCCCTCCCTTCATACCTTCAAATCTCTCCTTAAAACTCACCTCTTTCGCTCTGCTCTGTCTGACTCTTTATCCTGCTGAGCCACTATTCCTATAACTACGATAGGTTTACCCTTATCCTTGCAACATGGACCTGCCTGCTGTCATTCTCATCATAACCAAGCCAAGTACGTGCACTTGAGACCTCGCATCTTCATGAATGTTAGACCCCTTGTCTCTCCCTCTGTTCCCCTTCCTAAGTCTCTCCCCCAGCTCCTGTCTCTCAGATTGTAAGCCCTAGGGGCAGGGACCGTGTCTATTTTATTACTTTGTAAAGTGCCAGGTACACTGCTGGCGCTATATAAATGTTTGTTAATAATAATAATAATAATAATAATAATAATCACTATTCACTTAAAGGAGTTACACCTGCATGTCACATGACTGGGAGATGTTACTTCTTTCATATAGAGCTGTTCTGCATTTGCTCTGTCTATACCTCTGAATTGTTACATGCCTGAGGAAGGGCCCGGTGTGGCCCAAAAGTGTGCCAAATCTCCCTAACTACTGTTGGCCCTAAGCTACTTTGTTGTCATCCCTCAGAAAATGCCCTTAAGATACAACCTGTATGAAGCAGACACCAACGCCCAACTTAGCCTTTTGATGAAAATCGACCGTCTCCTTCCCTTGCTTCCCACGTCCTTGGCACACATGGTATTATTGCCTGTTAAGACCATAAGAGAGTATGACAGGGTTATGAGAATTCTTACCAATATCAATGCGAGAAGTACACAAACACTATAACACAATTCTCCAAACAAATACCACTAGCACAGGAATGAGTTCCATGAGTGCAGATGTATATCTACTCAAATTGCTTCCTTCATCTAAATCAATGGGCACACAAGTGCTTAGTAAGGTGAGGTTTTTCCTTACAAAGAGCCTGATCCCAAACCCCATGGATCCTGCACCGTATGCGTGAAGTTTCCACAGGGCTCAATGTGCCCTCAACAGAGATCAGTGTGGTTTGTACATGGGTGTACATGTGCATCAGTGTGCATGCAATTGGTGAGACTTGGCATCGGTCTCACTGTCAGGATCCCAGCCTTGCAGTGCAACAACAAGGTAATGAATGATGCTTGGGTCTGACTCAAAGACAACATCTTAGAAGTTCTTGCCACTAAGTACCAAGTTTCTCTCCAACCCTGCCAGAGACAGGGTTGGAGAGAAAAACATAGGACTATAACCAGGGAGGCCAGTACTTTTGGGGGGAACAGATTCAGGAGGAAAGCCAAGAACAAGGTCAGGTCCATAGCATTGGGCTCTGGCCAGAGAATCGATCTGGTGAAGTGTTACTTGCATGCTGACAGACTGAGTGATTGTTTGGAAGATCAGAACTGAAGGTCGACCCTGACCCAAGAAGTATCTATAGCCCATCTGGGATCAGGGCCCTACTGGACAATCATGGCATTTTGTCAAGTAGCTCTTCCAAGACAGCAGGTCTTCAGTTTCTCTTGAGCTTCTGTGCTTGGAATTTGCTTGGTGGCTTTGTAGCAATGACCCTGTCTTGGAATTCTGAGGGCCTTGATTACTGACCCATGTGCACCTAGTCTTGACACTTAGAACCCATAAATGGGCACAGGGCATGTTCTAGCATTCAGAGAGAGAGAGGGGGGGTGTCTATGGGTGGGGTGGGGTGTTCAATTACCACAGAAAAGAGGAAGGGGGAGAGTAGTTTAAAAGTCCGTGAACCACTGCTCTAAAGGTTAAGAAACCAAAAGAAAAACAAACCTCAACATCTGTGGGTTTTAAAAAAAACTTGCATCATTCTATGCCAACAGGCTGGAGCAGTTGGGATGGGAGCTAACTCATGATTATTGAACAGTTTTGAAAACCCCTAAGATCTACTGACAGGAATGAATTTATATAGGTAATAATGTTGGGCAACAAAATAAGTTGCCCAGGGAGGTTATGGAATCTCCTTCCTCTTATATTTTCAAACCCAGCTGGACAACCGTAGACAGAGGACATCTTGCCTTAGAACAAGAGGTTGGACTAGATGGCCAGTGAAGAGCCTTCCAACTCTATAATTCTGTAATTCTATATATTGGTGGGGCTGCATTTTTGCTTGGAAGGATCCTCAATCCACATTTTTCCAGGGTAGTCCCATTGGATTGTGGTTATTTGTATTCGCTTCTAAATAGCCAGTCCAGTTTTGCAGGTGGAAAAACTGTGCGTAGATGAGTTAACTGACTGCTGAGCTTTGTATAAGAGAAGAGAGAACATTGGAATATGACCTGTCTTCTCAACAGCTGTGATCAAGTGAATGACAAAGTATTCCTCCATTATCTTTCCCTAGGCTCATGTACATGCACTAAAAGCTAGGAAAGTTTCCTGCTTTGAAATCATTCATGTAACCATTCCAAATCATTTATCTTCCACTGAGTCAGCAGTTCAGCTTGCATGACAGTCTAGCTCAATGAACAAACAAATATGGTTTATTTATAAGCTCGTTTCCCAATGGGGATCCAATTATGGTTAAATTATCTAATTGTCCCCGTGATCAATTTCTCCTCGCAGTAAATAGAGGTCATTATTTTCCAGACACAGAGTCACTGAGAAACTTAGTTATTTGACGTGGGAATCGGGAATGGTCACCACTGAGGGATCCTCTGGGGGAAATCTGCTATTCTGAACAGCTTTTTACACCTCTGGTTTGGGTGAATTGAGTTGTGGGGACTGACAGGGGAATCACTAATCTTCGTTTTCTCATTGCCTTTTAAAGATGGATGAACTAAAAGTTGGATGAGCACTGGATTGTTTTTTCCCTGTTGGTGTACATATTGTTTTTTGAGTTTTCTCCATGGAAAGCACTGTATTCTGTTAAAAAACAAAAAAGGAGGGGGAAAGCATTTCTAATCAGGCCTCCCAAGTGACCAGCAGATTTTTATGAAAGGCACAGCAGGAATACTAATAAAAGGCTAGGCATTCTCCCAAACCCAAACAGTCAGATCACTCTGTACCTTCAACATGCTGCCAAGCTAGGGAACATTACTCCCCTGTCTAATAAGATATTGTGGACCTGTATTTCAGGCAGCGAGGATACTAAAAAACATTTCTGAAAAATAACTTCACTGAGTCAGAGGTCTATGAATATTATATACCACTGGTCTCTGCATTTTCACTCTCAGACACATCATTGGCACTGGGCAAGAAAGCAAAGCTTGGTGGTAAAATTTAAACAGTGATGTATCACCATTGGGGTAAGAGCCTTTTGGATGGGCCCCAGTGTTGCTTAGCATCTTTATTCATGAACTCACGAAAAAGATCAAACACATTTGTCCATTCCGCAGATGCCACTAAATTGGGAGGTGCCGTGAACACCTGGGAGAAGAGAGATGTAATAAAAAAAGGGAACTCAAGTTGGTAGTTATATGAGCTGGGAATACATAGATGAAACTAATCCTGGAAGCAGTACAAACCAGTTGTTTGGGAGAAAAAAATGATCCCAAAGGCTATATTTAATGGGTGCTAGGAAGAGACCACAGCTGGAAAGGTACATAGTATAGCCCACCTTGAGAGTTTTGAAAACCATAAGGCAGGGCTGCCAAAATAATGAGCCCGACTGAACTGAACCACCCCAGTTTTGGGTTCCTCACTTAGGATACTGACAAGATTGAGAAGGTTTAGAAGAGAGCAACAAAGAGTAAAAACAAACGTGGCCAGAGGGACCGCTCCCAAGGGTGCCCCAGGGCGGAAAACCGTGGACGACAAAGTCCACATCAGGTTTGGGCACTGAAACGAACATGCCCATGGCTGGGGAGCCATCCTGCTGGCTGAACATTGTGGGTAGAGAATGGCAAACATGCAGGCTGGTGGCCCCACCCACACCCTACTCCCCGCGGATGGATCAAATGTAATGCCCCGTTCCATCAGAATAGGAACTGGGCCAAAAATCCACTTCCAGCCCTAGATTGTAAGCTCATTGGGGCAAGGGCCTGTCTCTTAATTCCAACTGTTCAGCGCAAGGTGCATTGTGCTATATGAAGAATAATATGTAAAAAACTTATATAAGCAAAATTGTGCTCTGTTTTTCTTTCTGATCACTAAGGATAGAACTAGAGATAATTGATTGGGCACGGATTAAAGATGAAACTATTTAGGCTAAAGATTAGGAAGAATTTATAAGGACAGTAAGGCAGTGAAATAAATTGCCAAGAGTGTTTGTGGAAACTCCACCACTGGATGTCTTTAAAAGTGGGTTTGATAGACATCTCTCAGGAATAGTGTAGGTACTAGGGGTGGGACACTGGGGAGAATACAAGATACCGGATTTACCGGTATCGGATCTCCCCGGTACCAGATTTACCGGTATCGGCATACCAGATCTTTAACATTGGGCGTTTTGCCGGTTTTTTTACATTGCGGCCGTTTATCTCAATGGCTGCAATGTAAAAAAACCGGTAAAGCGCCCAATGTTAAAGATCCAAATACCGGCAATATCGGTCCTAGGGAGAACCAGAATTCCTACCCCTAGTAGGTACAGTGGACCCAGATGAATGCAAGAAGGCTGGACTAGATAACTGTTGGGGATCCTTGAAGATCTCAGATTCTATGCTAATCTCCATGTGTTACTGTGGTGATTCCACTGGCATTCTTGGGTGGCTCAGATCGGTGCAGCCCCATTGACTATGGTGGCTTGTTAATCCCATTTGGGGTTCTGGTTAGCTGATACTAGAGCTGAAACGTGCACATGATTTACCAACTGCAAGTAATAAATCTACTACTACCTTCCTCCATAAGTAGCCTGTTGAAGTCAGTTTGGATATTCTGAAAGTTGGTGCCAGGTAGAATTGAAATGAGTACCCACAAAAACAGAGAAACCCATTGAATTAGACAACTTTCTGGAGGATAGGTCCATTCGCAGATATTAGCCAGGTAGTTTTGGGGAATGTAACCTCTTACTATTGGGAGCTAGAAGTGAACAGCAGAGAATGGATCACCCCATAGTGACCTGTTGGGTACTTCTACCAAGCGACCAGGATTGGCCACTGTCGAAGCTAGGTGCTGGGCTCGATGGACCATTGGTCTGGCCCAGTATAGCATTTCTTATGTTCTTAAATAATACCCGTAATTTCAGGTACTGTGTCAGATACCTGTCAGACTACTCAAGAGCTGATAAGGTACCCAATTACCTGAAAAATTGGGCATTATTATTACCAATTTTCCAATTTACCACTTACGGATTGGTAAATTCATATGGGAAAATAGCAAAAATTGGGATGGTAACTCAAAAAAATCAGAACAGAAACTCAAAAAGTCAGCACCATAAGTCAGTATTTCAGGACCAAATGTTGGTAAATTGGGACATCAGGTAACCTGTCAGGCACTAATAGAGTACCAATTAGTACCCAAAGGTGATGGGTTGAGTTGAGTACTAAAATTTCGATGGGTTGGTTTACACATTTTTGGGAATTCATTTCAACTCTAACTGGCACCAACTTTCTGAATATCCAAACTGACTTCAACAGGCTACTTATGGAGGAAGGTAGTAGCCAGTATGAGCGAAGACCCAGAGCAAAGAATGGCCACTTGTAAGGCATTCAAATAAAAAAGCAAAACAAAGTACAGAATGGCTTGAGCCAGTAAACGATGGATTAAATATCCATGAGTTATTGGCACTTGTTGGCATCAAGGGGCAAAGCTATTTCCATGAATATTTCTGTACTAATACATCTTTAATTCCATAAACAAAGACTTGGCTTGCTGTGTTGGAGGCAGCACCACAAAATATTAAATAGGAATCAGATATTTCTAATTTCCCCTTTGTAGGATTTTATTAGATATCGACAGCTGTTGCAATGGCAGGAAATAACCACTTCAAAACATTCACCGAGCAGTTGATGTGTTTTCACTGAATTAGGGAATCAATATAACCACTGAATATTGGTATTACTATTTCACTAAGCCTCCTACACTACTGTGGTGCTCTAAGTACGAGGTGGAGAAACGTTTTCCTTCTGTGGGCCATGTTGGAAATTAGTACAAGCTCCACAAGTGGGAGTGAAGTTGGGGACAGGGATGCTTATGAGGTGTGTTCAAGATGGGGGAAGGAAGAGGAAGGTCCAGATCATGGATCTGTGCCATAGATCAATCTCCTATCCTTGAATGCAGACCCTCATCTCTGCCCCTTTCCCCCAAGCTCACTCTTCCCGTGCTTGAGTGTAGGAACTGAATCCAGGGCCAGATCCAGAAACTGGAATAGATACAGGAAAAAACGCAATTGCAGATCAGCTCTAAGGGTAAAAACAGACACGTGGTCAGCATGGTGACTCCCCAGCCTGGGGCAGGAAATCGCACCAACATGGCCAAGGTCATGTCAGGGCATGTGCCTGGGACCAGAAAGCTATCCCTGTACATACACAGCACAGGTAAGGCTGGGACCTCAACAAATCATGTCTGTAACATTAACACAGAAACTTTATAATACCAACAGTGTGCCACATTATCTACATATATTACTCCACTGATTATTTATTTATTTAGTACCAGCAAAGTATCTGGCATTATACAATCATTAATTAGAAATGGGTCCCTGTCACAATCTAGAAGAGACACAAGAGGGTAAACAGGCAGAGGAGAACATAGGGGAGAGATGGAAACATTCATGAAGTTGAGAAGTCACAGATGTACGTGCTTAGCTTAGTTACAGGGGAGCTTAGTTAAGGAGGGAGTTCCAGGCATAAGCAACAGCACAGGGACAAAGATGATTTATGGAGCAGGAGACGCCAGGGCAGATGAGGAAGGTGGTGGCAAAGGAGGATCAAAACTGTGTTGGAATGTATCAGGAAACAAGTGCAGAAAAATAGGGAGGAGAAAAGCCATGAAGACAACCCTGGAAGGTGAACACAAGAAGTTGGTGCTGGTGGACAGACGCAAAGGGGGGACAGGAGCCAGTGGAGAGTGGAGAAGAGATTGAATGTGATTAACACCCTGATTGAGGTGGATGACCTTTGGCAGGGGAGTGTTCAGTAGAAATGAGAAGGTCAAGCTGCGAGCGGAGGTCAGTGAGAAGGAGGTTGCCGACCCATAGCCAAAGTGAAAGATGACAAGAACATGGTGTAACAGGGCAGAGTCCCTGTGGGGCTCTGGACCTTCAACAGAGTTAGCACCAGCGAGGTGAGGGTGCTAGCAGAATTGCAGGCGCTGCCTGAAGTAATGAACACAGTGTCTGACAGACAGACAGAAGGCTGGCAGCAGTGAATGCCAGCCACAGGTTTGTTGTCTGGCTAGGAGAGACTTTGGAAGGCTTGGGAAGCTGGAGGAGGGCTTGGTCTAGAAGCCTACAGAGACTGGCTGGCGGGACTTGCCTGGCTGAAACAATTAGGCTGATCCCATGCCCCATGCATGGCTTGCGGATCTCACGTAGGAGTCGCGCATACCCCCGTTACCAGGACATCATGCCGTGTGCAACTCATGAAGATTTGTGTGGGATCCATGTGTGCAGCATGCGGAGGGGGAGGGTATTGGGATTACAGCCAGTGAGTATAGCTAGATGATTGATGCCTAGCTGAAGATAGGGACTATTATTTATTTATTTATTTTATTTTTCAAATTTATACCCCGCCCCCTCCTGCAACGCAGCTCGGGGCGGCTACCAACAATGAATAAAAACAATAAAATTCCTTTTAAAATATTAAATATTAAATGCATCACATAAAACATAAAACAGGGCTAGAAAATAAAAATAAATAAATGGGCCTAGAGACTTTGAATGTATAAGAGATTGTATAGGTGTATGAATAAAGACTTGATGATGTGAAAAGCTAATTTCCTAATGGACAGCGAGTTTGTGGGCTGCATCTTGCAAGGACGTATGCTTGGAAAGCCACTCCCTGCCACACATGGACTAGAGTTTGGGCAGTGGGAGCAGTAAGGAAGGGCCCCAGATTTTAGCAATCTCATGTGGAGAGAAGTGACAGGCCAGTGCATTATGGAGGAAGAACTGGGTGGGGTTGGGAAATCCACTTGTTGAACCCGGCTCAAAAATCTCACCTTCAAGTCTTGGCTGGGCTGCCTCCTTGCAACATATACTTCATACTTGCTTTGTGAAAACAACCAAACCTATTCAACTGAACCTATCAAATTCAGTATTCGATTCAGATATCAATTGCAGCTCGAATTAAAGTTAAAATAAGAGATTCACAGTTGACTTTAGTGAAGAAAAACTAGTTCAAGCAATAACTTTTTATTGGACCAATGCTTTTGGGGATAGTGTGAGTTGACTTTTGTGGAAGTCTTGATTAGATCCTAAATAAATAACACCAATCCAGGTGCAAGTTGGAGGATGTTTTCATGCTGGTCATTCAGAATGTTTCAATTTAAGGGTCTATGAGTGAAGATCTGTTTTAGATCTGCTTATGCCATTTTTGCTTGCTATTTAGGGGTGAAGCAAATAGGCATTTTTACATTTGCAAAATATTATCCACAAATTTATTTATTTTTATATGCTGCCCTTTCCCGGATGCTCAGGGCAGTTCACAAGTCATTCGGAGAACAATCAAAATATCTGACTAGTATCCACCTCCGAATTGGTTATTCACATAGCCAATCATTCAGATTATTCAGTTTATTTTATTATTCAGTTTGGTTATTTAGTTATTTGGTTACTTGGGTCTGGCAGTATCCTGTGCTATTGTATATATGCAATAAATTGAATAAACTGTACAACTGGAAAATGAAATATTCAAAACAGATATCTGACTAAAGCAGGATGAATATCTGCTCAACCCCATTTGGTTAGAAGCAGCTGGATTTGGTAGATAAAACAAAACACTCACTTTGAATATTTGTTTCACCTCCAGTGCTACTTTCATTGTCTATTGCTTACGTGAATGTGTTCAAAGTAACATATTAAAAGTATGTTCTCTCTTGGGTTGAACTTAGAGATCTTACCTGCTTTTTAGTAATTCTTACCTGAATTTTCACTCGCAGACAAGGAATTGTGGTTTTACCTGTATTGCTCAACATAAAATATTCATATTTGCTGAACGCCTCCCCATGGCCCTTTGTCTTTCCTTGGCAACACCGAATGAAGAGGAGCTATTCGCAAGGATAATCTGAGTTGACAAACCTCCTTCATATTTTATATGCTCCTTAATTTCATGTCACAGTACAGCAACCACTTTCTGCTGATGCTGCTAATGCATGAGTGTCCCCCTTTCCGCCAAAGTAACAAACTACATGCTCAACTATCTATAAACAATAGAGCATCTGAAAAGTACAGTTGGGAAGGTTTCTTCTCCAGAAACTTTTATGAACTGCATGTGCGATAAGGGGGGAGTGGGATGGATTCCCAACATGCCAGGACAGTGGGGGTGCTCTGCTGCCTTAGCTGCTATTGAATTGTTATGGTGTCCATTTGTATATATTGTAGTATTTTAGATGGTTTTATTGTTGCTTTATGTTGTACACCACCCCAAGCTGCCAAAGTGCAGGAGGGCGCGGGATAAAAGATTTTGTATAAATAAATAAATAAATAAATAAATAAAATAAAATAAAATAAAGCCGTGCCCCCCCCCCACCACCACCACTTGCCTCAGGGAAGGCCATGTCTGCCTGGATCCTGCTCCTCAGTGCCATGTGGTCCTCTGCTGAGTCGCCACCGCCTGCTGCTCCTGCTGCCTCTGGTTCCTTGCTGAGCCACCTGTTTCTCTACCGCTGCCGCCCTGCATCTCCATGGGTCCTGTGCCATTGTCAAACTGCCAGCTGATGCCCGCTGATGCCTGCTGCTTGGTGTCCAGCCGCTGCCTGCCGACTCTGCCAACTGCCACCACCGCTGTTCTGCTACCAGCCCAGTGACCTCCTCCACTCTGGTCCTGTCTGGTTCACTGTCCACCACCTGGTTCCGTGCCACAGCTGCTTCTCTCCGTGTTGCCGCCCCGCCCGCCAGTAACTGAATTTTCCTGGCACAGGGAGGCAAGGGGAGGGGGACCAGGTGAAGGGTCAGGGAGGTGAAGGAGGGTCAGGGGCGGAGGAGGGGTGCCTCCTCCTTCCCCTCCCATCAGCAGTGGCACTGGGGACCTGGTGTGGTGTGGTGGGACCCACCCACCCCCCACCAAAAAAGTTAAACAAAAAAACCTGGCAGCTGGTGCAGCATGCGGGGCCCTGCGCCACCGGGATGGAGGCATAAATTTTTTTAAAAACAGCTGGGAAAAAAAAAACAAAAGCAGGTGATTGGGGGCCCAACTTCAGGGCTGCCCAAAGGGTAGGGCCCGGGGCGACCACCCCTGGTAACAAGTCAGTCAATCATCAATCAAACAACACATGGAGTTTAAGGAAAGCTAGAAAGATTGGTCGCCAACTGCAAGTTTTTGCTCTACTGACTCCCATTGAACAGCATGGGCGCTGTTCAATGAGGTTTTGCAACCACCTTAACTATAGAGCCATGACTGTGGCTCTATAATTTAAATCTTAAAAACCACAGTCAATAATTTGGTTACCACTGTGCTTGGTAATTCCACCCTGTTAATGACGGTGTTTGTGGTTACCCACAAATTATAGATCTTCCAAAATTTGGTTAGAATATCATGGCCTGCAACTCCACTCTGAAAGGCAGAGATATGGGGATATGGTCAAGAGGTATCAATGGTTAAAATGTGACCCCCTTCTTGAAACAGACATCTATACCACTCTCAAGGTATCAGTGAACTCAGGATTCAAAGAACTACATTACCCTGAATTCAACACTGAAACAAGAGTGGCAACTGGGTAACTGTCAAGTCGCACACCACATTGAATCTGGGGTGACCGACTTTTTCCAGGTTGTGTTCGGGCACCAATTGACACCTGAACATGACCCAACGGGCTACCTGACTCCCCAGGCTGACTCACCTGACTGTGGGGCTGCTGTTCCTCTGGTTAAGTCTGTTCCCACTGCTTGCTGCTCCCAGATCCTCCTTTTTAGGGAAGGTTATTGAATGGGCGGTGGCACTGCAGCTCCAGCTGCATCTTGATAGCATCGGTCTCCTTGACCCTTTTCAATCTGTAGTAGTAAATAATCTTTATTGATACGACCCATTGGCCGATACAACATACAGATGCATACAAAGTCAGTATAACCTACACAGGGAAATTCAGAACAAACAAAGTAAAAGAACAATAGTATACTGAAATAACAATCAGGAAAATAGAAGGTAAGAAACTCTCCTAGCCTTCTCCAAAGCAGGATCCCAAGTGATCCACCCAAAAGGTACTCTTATTTACCAACCCCTAAAGCCTGCTCTCTCCTCCTAGCAAGGAGGAAGAGGAAGTTAGCTGCCCTATACTGGATCTTTTCATTTGCATTAGCCAAGATGAAATTTAGCTTATAATCATATTTCCACCAAGCAATCTCTGAACCGATCAATCCCCTGAACTGGAAACGGGCCTTAGCAGATAACAAGCATTCAAAAAGATAATTCTTTAGATCCTCAATCTGCTCTGAGCAGTCGCATGTCCTTTGGTGATACGGCATACCATGCAATCGCCGTTCTAATATTTTCGTAGGCATTAGCTGAAATCTGCCCAATGTTAATGCTTTCCTTAAAACAAAACTTGTTATATAACTTAAATAAGGTTCCAGCTGGTGAATCATTTTAATCCTCCCATACTGGGGAGCAACCACCGATGCAGCCACCCGTGCCATGTCGTGTTGTTTGAAAATATCAGACAATCATGATTCAAACAAGCCCTTCAAAGCAGACCTAGGGAGTCCCTCCAAAGCCCCCAAGGAGAAGCCCATTTCCCTCAAAAGGCTTGTAAACCAGGACCTCCATCTATGCTTGTACCTAAGATTTTCCTGTTCCTCCCAACAAGCATATGGAAGACTATTCTTATCTATAAACATTAATCTAATCCAGAACCTGCAGATGGTCAGTTGTGCTCTGTAATTTACCGAGAGGACACCTGTTTCTGCCCTCCAAAAAGGCACAGGGGTGTAAAGTGGAGAGCCTAGAATCCTTCTAAGGATCGAATTCTGTCATCAAAAAAAGAAGCATCAAGCCCTCATAGTTTGGGGCAATAATTTATACTGTAACAATCAAATAGCTGGTTCAACTAATTTACCCCCACTAGTGGCCCAAAACTTAATGATTCCTCCTGCTGTTTGCTGGGCCTTTATTTTGGCTGCTGCCAGATGATGAGACCAAGAACCGGAAGTGGCAAAATTTATCCCCAAATATCTGAAATGTGGGACTTGATCAATTTTACGTCCATCAAGGTCCCATCTACGCGTACATGTTCTCCTGGGAAAAAACTACAATTTTAGTTTTACAATAATTTATTGTTAGCTTTTCTGTCTTACAATAGGCACTTAGTACCACAAGGGCCCTTCTCATCCCATGCTCAGCTATTGACAGAAGTGCCATATTGTCTGCGTAGAGGAGGATTGGCAAAACCCTCCTCCCTATACGGGGAGCATATATCAGCTCGTCTTTATAGGCGTCTATGATGGTATTAATATGGAACTTAAAAAGAAAGGGTGCTAACACGCAAACCTTCTTGACACCTAAATTAACTGGAATATCGCCGGTCAGATGGCCTTTACTGGTAAGGTGAACTTTCATATAAGTTTGCATATGCAACCCACATACTAAAAATAAAAGTCGCCTATCCAAGTTAGTGGAGGCTAACTTTGCCCAGAGCCAATTGCGATCAATTAGGTCAAACACAGATTTGAGGTCAACAAACGCCACAAAGAGGTTGCCCTTCCGGATACGGGAATATTTATTGATTAGGTGATCCAGAACATAACAGTGATCCACTATCGCCCTACCTGTTCGAAATCCTGCCGGTTCCTCATGGATAATATTTTCCTTTTCTGCCCAAACCTCCAGCTTGCCCAGACGATACTTGCCGTATAACTTGGCCATTACATTTAGCAAACTGATGAGTCTAACTGCAAACTGATTTGCAGGGTCATCTTTAGGGCCTTTCTTATATATTGGGACCACTATACTCTTGTTCCATCCTGCCTGGAAAGTCCCTGTGGCGTTAATACTGTCGAACAGTTTGGCAATAACAGGAGTCCACCAATCAATATTCTCTCTGAAGAGTTCTCCCAAAATCCCATGCTCACCAGGGGCCTTTCGAAGCCGTATAGCTGCAATTAGGGCACATACTTCAGTCTCCTCAACTGGAGGCCATGAAGGGCAGTCCACTAAACCAAAATCTAAAGTGGGGTTAGAGTGATTATTTACAGAGGGTACAAAAATCTTCTGGAAATGCAATACCCATACTTGCGTGGGGATTTCAGAACTTGAAACGAGACAATCCTTGTCACTCCCCTTTTTAACTAAGTTCCAGAATTTAGTGCCATCCCTAATTTCTCCCATAGGGACATTTAGTATCTCTTTTTCTTTTCCTTAACCCTTCATTTAAAGGCAGCCCTGGCAAGCCGCAATTTATCCAAGTTCTGTCTTACGGGCCTCTGCTTAAATTTCTGTGCTGCCTGATTTACGGCTCGCCTAAGGGCAGTGCAT
>QEPC01010552.1:2469407-2489759 GCA_003113815.1 Sphenodon punctatus | reverse complement strand
TGCATTCTTCACACAAACACTGCCCTGAGGCAGCCTAAAGTAGCCGCAGCTGTAGACGTGACAGGTTGCCATGGAAACCAAGTGACCACAGCTGCCTGGAGCAAAGCAGTTTACTAGGAGAACTTTTTACACACAAACGTTCTGGGAGTAGTTCTATGCAGAAGTTCAAAGAGACAGATGTTTAAGATCTGGGTGAGTGATTTAGACACACAGAAAGTACAGGATGTAACAGTAAACATCCAGGAGAAATGTGTGTGTAAAAACACCCATCGTTGCAACCGCGGACAGGGAGGGGGCCCACGCAGTAGCTGGAAGGGCCCCCAGCCAGCTCAGGTGGCAATTTAAAAAAAGAAAAAAGCAGGGTGGGGGGGTGGGGAGGGGAAGGGTGGCTTAGCTACCTTGGATATTGGACCCCCATTCCAATAGGGGCCCCTGGACGAATGTCCCTGTTTGTCCAATGGTAGCTACGCCCCTGAAGCAGGGTGAAGTGACTTGCTGAAGGTCACTCAGTATGTTTCTGATAGAGGTTGGTTCCAAATCTAGGTTTCAATTGATCTGTCTATTATGGCAGGAGGGTCTTAAACGTTTTCCTAAATTTGGGAAGGGGATGAATTAAAAGCATCCCCATTTCTGGATTGGATGATCTGGTAGTTTCCCCCCCTCAAACTTGGATTGTATGACTTATAAGCCATGCCTTATTGGGGGATATGCGCCCTACTTTTTCACTCACCACAGTGACTCCAAGGTCCTTTATGCTACAGCTTCAAGGTCCTTTATGCTACATAAAGAGAGCTTTATGTAGCATAAAAGACCTTGGAGTCACCGTGGAGAGTTCATTGAAAGCATTAGCTCAGTGTGGAGCCGTGGTCAAAAAGGCAATCAGAATGTTAGGAATTATTTAGAGAGGGATAGAGAATAAAACATAATAATACTATTACATAACTGTATGACCACACATGGAGTATTGTATGTAGTTCTGGTTGCCCATCTAAAAAAAAGATATAGTAGTACTGGAAAAGATGCTGAGAAGGGCAACAACAATGATCAAAAGTAGGGCTGAACCAAGTAAAAGAAAAATTATTAATGAGTGTTTCCGAGTAGCCTGAGTCTCGGTTGCTACCCCCTAGCATATTATGACCCCCGTCCAATCTGTCCCCTTCCTTTCTCCACCCCTGTACTGTGGAGGCGTCTGAGAACAATGTGTCAACCTAAAGTACGTGCCTTTATGAATTTCAAGTTAAACATAATTTTCAAGGAGACTTTAGTTTAGTTTCCTGGGGATGTGACTAATCTTCACGTTAAGGGAAAAAACCTCCTACTTTTAAAAAAGGGACACAACAAAGCAAATCTTTGAAATCTGAACAGTTTACCCAAGTATAATCTCCTGTTTGAACTGTGCTGCTAAACTTTGCAAACATGAATGCTACTGCCACACGATGCCTTTCAATCAAGGGATGTTCATATTAGGCACTTGATGGCTTTCCAAAAGATATTCTGTCTCTCATCCATTAACACTAGACATGACTTGGGAATGACTTTATGAAATTCCTTGATCAGTTTTACAATAGAGATCAGATGGGATAGTCCTAATGGTCCCTCTGCCCTTAAAGTTAAGATACTGGAGATGAGTAGTGGCTGCTTTTCAGAATGAACCCAGAACTCCATTCACCTGTCCATGCATGCACAAAACAACCAGTTACGGGTGCTGATGGGAGCAGACATATGAAAGAGGACTGAAATCACAACATGAGGGACCTCTGAAAAGAAAGGGTACCAAGTGGCCAAAAAGTGAAGCATGTGGACCTCCTGTCCTACCTTTGAAGAGCAGAGGAGTCATCTAATTGATTACAGATTTGGCAGAGAGGAAAGATCAGCTCTGGAAGCACTGTCATGGTCTATTGAGGTCAGTGGAAAGAGTGCTGATAACTTCCCTGGACTTTGGACCAGACCAATGCAGCGGTTTGCTTGGCCTCGATAGCTGAAGTACACAAAGAGATGACCGTACATTGAGAGAGGAGAGCTAAGGGTAGGGCCCCATTTGCACCATTGGAAGCAATGGTGGAAACGCATAATACATGGGGCCCTGACTAAGGGACATTATTAAAGGAAATAAATATTTTTAACCAACCTGCTGGCCTTTTTATTACTTTTGCAAGAGTTGGACTTGGCCAACCTTCCCCTCAGGGAGCGTAGATTCAAAGATTGCCAATTTTTCCCCTCCACCTTCTTTTTTACTATAGCCAGCAAACCAAGTTTGCAGTGGAAAGAGCCTTGATTCAGGTTGACTCTCCATGGGCCATGGCAGCTGGAACAAATTTGCCATTGAAAATTCACAAATTACATTCAGAGACTCATTTCTAGAAAGAAATGTCCATTTTCATATCCATTAAAGATGTAAAATTTGTCAATTTGTTATCCGTAATTAACTTCACGAGTTGTAATTTTAGTCGCAAACTAAAATTACAACTAAATTTAGAACAAAGTGAACAATACTTTGTTTGACTTCATTATTAGATTTTTTTAATCCAGTACTTTGGGATTTGTTTTTTTGGAATTTCATGACATTCTTTTGCATTACATCACAAAGATGCCCCAATCAATACAGGGACCCGCTGTTCAGGATGTGGGTGGACTGCAGAGGTAGGTCCTCAAGCAAGTCAGGATTGAGTCCAGGAGCCAGCAGGAATGAAATAGGTCAGATGGTTTCAGGCAAGAGAAGAGTCAAGTAAGGGAGGCGTTCCTTCACCCAGCTACCTGTTGCTCCTGGCTACCTTCATCTACCCAGTCAACCAATCAGAAAACTTGGGGGGGTGGCAAGGGGCAGACAACCTGAAACCTACTGGGAAATATTCTGAAGTACAGGCAAGCAGCAGTGGTAGAGTTGTGATGGTGGCCACTCTCCAAGAGCCCTCAAGATGCTTGTTCAAGGCTCGGTACCTGACAATCAAATTCCCGTTCAAAAATCCCCCCCCCCCCAAATCAAACAGTAGTTAAACTAATAGGCACCATTGTATTTGTGGGTATTATTCAGATAGCCATCCAAATACCAACCACATCAGAAATGGTTATTCACATATCCGTTTACTCAGTGGTTTGACAAAAGTACATTCATGAGGTTGAGAAGTTGCAGGCTCACTTGCTTCGCTTAGATACAGGGAATTAGGTTCTGAGTGAGGGGGAAAGAATGCAGTATCACTCATGACAAGCTAGGGAAGGCCTGACGGAAGAGGTGGTTTTTCAGGAGGGATTTGAAAGTGGGGAGGGAGGGAGCAGAGTTAATGTATCCAAGGAGGGTGTTCCAGGAATGAGGGTCATCAAGGGAGAAGGGGCGAAGACGTTTAGAGGAACAAGGAGTTTGTGAGCAGGTGAGGGTGAGGGCAGAGGAGGAGCAAAGGCCATGAAGAGCCTTGAAGATAAAGACCAGGAGCTTGTGCTGAATGCATTCCCGTAGAGGGAGCCAGTGCAGGGCGGAGAGGAGGGGCTGGACATGGTCAAAGCAATGGGCAAGTCTAGGAGGAGGATTTTGGCTGTGGAGTATTGAATGGAGATGAGCTGCAGTAGTTAAGGCAAGAGATGACTAGAGCATGGACTAGGGTTTTTGCAGCGGCAAAAGTAAGGCAAGGCTGGATTTTAGCAACATTGTACAGAGCAAAGCAACAGGATTTAGCAACAACCTGGATTGGAGGTTTAAAGGAGAGGGAAGAGTCGAAGATGAATCCCAGGCTACGGGCCTGAGGGACCAGCTGGATAGTGACTCCCTCAATGGAAATTGAGAGGGAAGTAGGAGGGGAGATGAATGAGGTAAAGGAACAGAGGGAAATTAATATCACTGGGTGGATGGTCTCTCTCTCTTTCTCTCTCTCCCCAACAGCAACCTTTTCCCCTCTCCCTTACGTCACTTGCAGCACTACTACTACAAGCACAACCACAAGAAACAACCCGAAAACTTAATATGCTTTGATGGTCTAATTTAGCTTTCAGAGGCATCGTATCGGAAACTGCACAGGCAGAAAGCCGTGACAGAAAAAATATCACATGAGCAAAAACGTGCCCTGACATATCCGCCTTTAGGAAAATGAGGTTAACTAAGGTAAGAGTCCTAGTAGAGTCAGACCCACTGTCCTTTCTAGAGGGGTTTTTCACCCTATTTCCCACAGTTTCTCCTTTAACTAACTTTGTGACTCAGAACTTTATACTGATAAACACTGGGTGGAGTAGATTCTATAATGTTATAATCTGATAAGTGATAACTCTATTTCCTGTGTTATTCAATCATTGTTGAGAATTTGGAAAATGCTCGTTCCATTCAGCTATCTCTGGGTGTTCAGAGCTTAGGACAGAAATTCAGTTACTGTTCCTAGATCTTTGATTAACGCTCAGAATGTAGCTGTCCTAAAAGAACTTGGGGGCAATTCAATCTGTAAGATTAGAGATCCGATCTGTCAATAGGTCCTTCCTTTCTAAAGCTTTTAATTTTACTACTAATAAGGATGAGATGATCTGCCATCAAAGCATCAGTCACATAAGAAACCAGCACCACTTTGCCTGGAATGCCTCATCTTAGACAGGTGTGTTGCGTATACAGGGAAATGATAGGTGTGCTAATCTATACTGTTCCCCCCGCTCAGTTTTGTAAAGCAGTTCAGAGAAAGGTTCCTAACTGAGCCACAGAGGATACAATTTTCACATGCACCTAAGTAACCTAAGATCCAAGTCCTGGTTTCTAAAATGATTTAGGTGTCTTGGCCTCTTTGAATTTGTGTGAAAAGTTACTCCCCCCCACCCCCGCAGCTGTTAAGGCTGCCCGCCTGGATGGGTGGCATATTAAAGAACATACTCAGGGTGGTTACATACCAGGAAACAGCTATCTATCTAATTATAGTCAACACGTGTGGATGCAAAAGGTCACCAAGCTCTATCAGCTCCTACGTGGGAATGAAGCTTCAAAAATGGAGACATTGCCAAGAACATGATCATACGGGACTGGCATGCTGTAAACAACACCGGGTCTCTCAAAGACAAGAGGAGGAATTCTTGAAGGGCAGGATGGAAACAGAAACTAGGGGCATGCAATTCGTTTTCATTTTTTTAGTTATGAATGGAGCCCCATTAGTTAGTTTTAGTAACTAATGTTATGAAAATGGATGAATAAGCAAACGATCATCGTTTGGTTTTTATCCGTTTTTGTTTTAAAAATAAAAATAAAATATTAGAAATTTTAAAAATCACGACGCGTGAGAAAATGACCACCAGGAGCATTCTCCGCATACACACACTTTTCCAAAATGGCGCTGGCAGCATCGGCATCAGGTTTGAAAAGGGCATGCATGTTCAGAACAGCCCTGGTGGCCAAAAACAGTGCGCCTCCACAAAATGGCCACTGGATCATTCTACCCGTGCACGACCTTTTCCTTTTAATATTTTCATAAAATGAAGAAAAAAAACACCCACAAAAAACCAGAAAATGAATAGGTCATTTACAACACCTGCCTCCAAACAAAGGGGCTAAATGAAAGCAAAGGGCAGGGGAGCTTCTGCACCTCCCTAGTTGAAATAGGACTAAAGTCTTTCATATGGTGATGTAAAGCCTAGTTGGAGCAGGAGTGGAGAACTTCGGTTCTATTGGTGAAATACGGTTCACAACCTCTTGTGCAGGTGTGACGTTTCTTAGAGTGTGCACGATGCACTTGTTCCAGGCATCCACTGCATGCGAGCATCAGGATTCCTCTGAAACTCCAGTCTACATCCCCTCTCACTCTGGTTCCCAGCTCTAGCACATTTCAGCAGCACCTGGTCTCAGGAGTGGAAAGCAGCACTCTCATTTAGAAAGAGCCTTCTCGCCATGCTGGAGGAGCTAGGTTTGCCACCTCTTGCAGAAAAGACCCTGACACTCAGATAGAACAAAATGGGAGTGCCGGGGTCATTTCTGCAGGAAGTGACAATCCTACTTCTAGCCCATCTCTTCTCCAGAAATCCTCCCCCCAGATGGTGACCTACTGGAGACTAGCATGTCTACCAATACATCTACCCCTTGGCCACCCCTGATCATGTGATTTAGCTCATACTTCTGAGAACACATCCCAGTGCCTTCCATGCTCAACATATGCCTTCAACATCACGTCCATCCCCTTGGCATTCTCCTCCAGTCCCTCTTGTCCATTCTCTTGCTCTGACTGAGCTCCTTCAGCATTTCCCCTCCCTTCCACTATCCTGAGTCCCCTACAACAAGATCCCCTCACTTCACAACTTATCTGGACTGCAGACATTTACTAATACAAAAAAGGCTAACAAAGGGAAAGTTTGTCACTTTCCTTCTGTTTTGTTCCTGAAGCCCATGAACACTCCTGGAGGCCAAAGCAGTCTTCGGAGAAGGCCTCAGGTCCCACTGCCACCTTCCAACTCTCCCAGCCCTCTGTCACTGTAACTCCCACCCCAGAAGATCACTGTCTGTAATTCTGCCACCGCCTGCCTGCTGCTGCCCCATCTTGCCTCTGCCATCCCACCTAGACCCAGGTAAAAGCCTGAAATGGCTACCTGGTTGGGTCATTCAGGAATTCCACAGCACCCAATCCATCATGGATGGATTAATTCCTGTTGGGGTTTTTTTTGGGGGGGGGTTGGGTACTCATTTCAGTTCTAGCCCTGGGTTCTAGCCTGCTCCGTATGAGGGCTGAAATGAGCAGCTAAATTGCTGCTCACGAGAAATTTCAATATATTGGGAATCAGGATTGATTTCCTGACTATTTTCTGATATGATGTGATTTCTCAATTCTTGCAATTCCACTAGATACTGTCCTGATTTACGGATTTTCTACTTATTGTTTCCCATGTACTGTTCATTTATCACTTGCTACACTGCTGAGGGTACCGTTTAATTCTGAGTTTGTTGTTTCCATATTTCTGAGCCAATCACTCTGTGAACAGGCTGCCCCTTAACACTACCCAGTGCCCCATAATCTCTACTCCAGTGCCTCCAGTCAGAATTGTTCTGTATTGTTGGCTTTGCTTTGACCAATCTGAAGATGGATTACAGATTAGTAAAGGAATCAGTGTACCAGCCAATGGGTGACAAGAAAGTACAAGGAATAATGGAGTGTAAGAAATGTGGTATTGCATCAGTAGATCGGTATACCGATGCAATACTCTTGGGATTTGAAATGGACAGCAAAGCAGTAAACGACAAAGTGAAATGTGATCCCGGTAAGTGGAAACAGAGGCGTAGCTAGCTTGGGATGGGCCCAGGGACAAGAAATGTCCATGGGCCCCTCCGCTCTTTTTTCCTGTTTGTGGTGAAACCGTCGGCTGGCCTAGGGTCGCTGGGCTGCTGGTGCTCGGGACTTACTTGCTCTCTGCAGAGTCTGCGGCATGCTGCTGGTGGTCTGCTGCTGGGTCCATCCATCGTTGGGGCCAAGCACAGCCATCAGCAGCAGTGCCATTGCTACCCCGGTCCACCCGACCAGTCCTAGAGGCCAAAGGCTGGTCAGGCAGACTGGTCCGGCTTGATGCATGGAGCGCCGGAGCAGGAAGGTGCCCGCCGATGGTTTCCTTACTGAGTGGAGCTGCTGCTGGGCACCTTCCCACTCGGGCTGGGCCTCCCTCGAGCCAGCCCTTTCCGGACTGGGTCTGGACTGGTGAGGAGGACTCCTCCTTTGCGACACAGCACCAAGGGGGCAAGCCGAGCCGCAAGTCTTGTGAGTGTGACCTGACCTAAAAATACATGTTGCAGGGCTGCATTGCTTCCAGTGCAGTCCTGCACCATGCATTTTTCATAAGCATCCTCTTTTAAAGGCGAGGTATAGCCACCCTACCTGACGCAGACTGCTGCATGAGGGCCCCCCTCGCCTGTGGTTGCAACATTGTGTCAGACACAATGTTGCAACCCCAGGCAGGGAGGGGGCTCATGCAGAAGCTGGAAGGGCCCTCAGCCAACTCAGGTGTCAATGGGGGGGAGGGTGGCTTAGCTACCTTGGATACTGGGCCCCCAGCCAGTATGGGCCCCGGGACAAATGTCCCTGTTTGTCCAATGGTAGCTATGCCCTTGAGTGGAAAATCTGTAAATCAAGAAAAAAAAATGTTGGTCAAGAGACATTACCGAGTACCAAGAGATTCTCGATTTGAGTGAGGTGGTCTTGGGAAATGGGATTTTGATGGGATTTCTCATTTTTGCAAAATCTCAGTCCTACTCTGTATCATTGTGTGTTCCTCTCTGTTAGTGACTTTAAAAAAAAGAAAGAAGAAGCTTCTGCTTCCACTGACTTTAATGGATGGAGGATTTCACCCTGAGCCAAGAAACAAGGAGCTGCTTTTGTTTTTTTATAAAAAGAGTTAACAGAGATAATGATATGGGGTAGACTAGAACTCAAGATGCTGCCAAATTTGTAATGGGCAGGTGATATTTTACTCAGAGGTCAAAACATTTGTTTGACTTTTAGGGGTTCAAGTTAATTGGAGCTAACTTATCCAACGACAAATACTGTGCATTTTCTGTACACCCAGTTTTAAAAAGGAAAGGTAAAGAATCCTCTGCATTCCCTAAGGCATTTGAAAAAAAGAAAAATCCAATATTTTTACTAATAAGTAGGGGTGGGACTATTGGTATTGGATTAATCCGATAATGCTGATAATTGTCAATATCAGATTAATCCAATAATACCGATAGTTATTGGTATTGGCATATCTTTTTTTAATGTTGCTGATTTTTCGGATCTTTAACATTGCGGTCATTTTAACAAGGACCACAATGTTAAAGATCTGAAAAATCGGCAATGTTAAAAAAACGATATACCGATAAATCCGATATCGGATTAATCCAATACAGATAAAACTGGTAACAGATAATTCACCTGGAGTCCCACCCCTACTAATAGGTCAGAGAACCCCACTGGGTGTCACTCAGGCTATCATTGTGAATATCTGAGATTTACATTAACTTAGGATATGGCCCTGTGTTTCCTATTTTCTGAATGTTCCTATAGTTTTTCCTATTCCTGTTCCTGTTGTTCCTACTGTTAATTTTTCCTTTGCCTCCTTACCATAGCCATTAAATTGCATATTGGTCTCCAATAAGCTCCACTCCTGATACTGTTCTGATAATGAACAGTGAAATAGATTTTTTTCAGCACACACATTTCCTATATATAAAACTCAGTTGACTTAAACTGGTAGAGCCGGGGTCACAAATTTCGGAGGGAAATGCCTGACTAATGGAAAAACAGTTATAAATACAGCCAACACACAAATCCTTTGACATTTACCAAGGACAATAGTTTCATCAGAAAGTGCCAGGTTCATCTGAGCCCTTCAATTAGGCCTCATCAAGACATCCTGCATCATTACAGAGCAAGGAAAAACGAAACAACAAACAATTTTTTTAGAAAAATCAAAACAAAAAAGCTAAAGGGAAAATTCCATTTGTTTCAAGACTGACTTGAGCTGCTGCGGCTTTTCAACCATCGGTGGGATTAAAAGTTCAAAAGGGCAGGTCATGTAAAGGCCCCTGAGGGCAAAGCGGGTCTCCCAGTGACATGACCTAGGAAATACTGACTAGTCAAAGTGCGATACCATGCACAGCATGCTACCAATTAAAGTTTAATGACCAAATGTGGAATGCATTAGTTCCTCAGAGCACAGAGCATGTTTTCAAAAGACCCAAGATCTTCCTTGCAAACATTCCTGTGTGGTTTGAGCTGGGGGTAAATCCCGAGGCTTTGTTTTTTCCACGAAGCCAATACGTTGCAAATTCCCAGAGAAGCAGGAGTGCAACCAACACCACTTAAACTGGACTGAAGCAACAGCTCAGTTTTAGGGATTTTTCAGCACTTCAAAGCAGTGGTATTCGCCCTTCATTAATACTGCTGCTTAATTAGAGCCACAAATCTGCATGGGAGTTAATACAAAAATAAAGAGAATGGGTTCAATAGAGCATTCCCAAGGTCCCATTCCGAAAGACCTATGTCACATACTCAAAGTGTCTTCTCCTGCAAGCACCTACCAGGCACAGCATTTAATCTGTAGTTGAAACAAATACAATTCGAGAATGCAATTTGGACATCTGTTTCTGGAAACAAATATCTTTATTCACATTTATTAGAGATGCAATGAAGATCCGTGGTGAATATTGTTTATGACAATTCCTCATGCTTTCAATCAGGTCCGATGAAGTAGATACAAATCACTATTCAATTTCCACTTCATTTCCAGAAATGAATACCTTTTTATTCAGTTATTTCAACCTGAGCAGTAGTTTGATTCAGTCATTTGGATCACTTTGTTATTTTAGTTGCTTAGTGTTGTTGATATTAGGACTTCTTTTGTTAAGGCATTTGTCGGACAGGGGTAGGCGTGTGAGGGGGTGGTTGGAGAGGGTTTTGTGGGGTTTGTGGTGGGGTTGAGGAAGGGCGAGGGGAAAGGTTGGGGGTCATTTTTATGCCGTTTTTTTAATGTATTCTATTTATGTTTTGTAAGAAGGGCTAGTCCTATCGTGGGATGGATCAGGGCGGCCGCCCTGGGCCCCACTCCTGGGGGGGTGACTCGCACTCAGGGTCCCCAGCTCCCAGTCTGACAGTGGCCAGGAGCTGGGGTTCCCGAGTGTGGGGCCCCCGGCCAAGTCCGACTTGACTCTGACTGACAGGCAGAGGAGGGGGCCAGCAGGAGTGGGGGAGAGGCAGAGGCCCTGCCTCTCCCACACTTCATGCCCTCCCTCCACTGCCTGTCAGTCTTGGCTGGGCCAGGGGAAATGTGGGAGAGGTAGGGCCTCTGCCTCTCTCTCATTTCCCCTGACCAGGACAGCCAGGCAACGGAGGGGGTGGGGAGGGAGCAGAACCTCCGGTGGATTAAATCTGCTGCTGCAGTGCCCGCCCCACCCGAGACTCCAAGCCTGGCATGGGGCCCAGGCCGGCAGCAGCGGTGGCAGATCAAGTAAGTGATCTCACGGCTGGGCTTGGAGATCGGTGGAGGGGAGTGCACCTCCACCCGTCCCCGAGCCCAGGCATGGGTAGCGCGCCACCCCCCAGACCGAGCTGGGGAGCACCCCCTGAGTTGGGGAGCATCCCTAGGCCCACCAGCCAGCGGCGGCAAATCCACCGGCAGAATAATAGGGCCCCACCTTTCTTCCCCACACTGGACCACACATACTCTAAAGCTCGCCCTGTTTGTAAGCTGCCCTGAGCCATCTGAGAAGGGCAAGGTATAAATGTGAATAAATGAATGAATGAATGAATGAATGTCACTGAAATAAAGTCTGAAATACCAAAGAAACCCAAAGAATCGGAATGACCAAACCAAAATACTGAAGTAATTGAAATAACCATGCAAATCAGGGATGGGGAACCTTTTCCCTTCCAAGGGCTACTTTGAAAATTAGTACAAGCTTCTAGAGCTGCACAGAAGTTAGGGACAGGGACGCTTAATGGGTGTGCTTGGAAGAGGCGGGTCTAAATCATGAATCCGTGTCATGGATCTGTCTCCTATCCATGAGTGCAATCTCTTCACTCTGCTTCCTTCCCCTGAGATCAGTTTTTCAGTGCTTGAGGGTAGGAACTGGACTCAAAGATCAGACCCAGAAAGTGGAAAAAGGCCAAATAAAAATTGGTTGTGGGAGTCATTTGACCTCGATCCTGAGGTTCCCCACCTCTGGAATAAATGTAAATGTTGTCGATGCACCCCTCCCCCAAGTGAGACACGACACAAGAAGTTGGAATTCAAATGGCCGCACTCTTTAATGATAACACATTATGTAACCGAATTATGATGGTGGGGCAATTCGCTAAGGTGAATTGGGTCCAGCACCCATAATCAAACACATGAACATAGCTCAGGGATTAGCCCGATATCCCATTGGGTACCAATCCCTCATAACTGTTCTAAACATCTCCCCCTCCCGGTACCACAGTCACGGGGAGGGGGACTACGGCCCGGGTGGACTGGGGGGAAGGAGGATGGTGCCCTCAAGCCAAGGACAGTACGTGTCCCTATGGCCCTCGCGATCACCTCTCCCAAGGGGTTGACTCCACCGCTTGCCATACCCTGTGATTGCGGCTGGGATCATTCCCTCATCTCTTAAGGAGATGCCCCTAATTAATCTTCTAATCTACCTAACTGTCAGCCGCAGCGGCCGCTCCCCAGCGCGACGGATGCACCCTAAAACTAGAAGCCCCGCCCCCACCAGCACTAACCATGCGGAGGCACCTCCGCAGCAGACCAGGCCTCCTGCATGCACCGCCATGGCGCCGACAGCAGGACTGCCCCACAACGCAGCCAGGCCCCACCTCCCATTGCGCCAATCTGCACGCCTCCAGGAGCGTGCAGAGGGTGGGGCTTCCTCTTCAAAAGCCGGCCTCACAGCAAGTTCTGGGCTGGTGAACAGAGTTTGCGTCTGGATGAACTAGCCCCCCCCCCGCTTGAAAGCTAAGTGACAGTACTAGTGTGCTATTCCTTCTGTACTTGTCTCCCTTGTTGCCTCCATTTTCCCTTGCCTTCCCCCCTCCTGGTTTGACGTGTTTTGAAGTGGCTCTTTGTATTGTCTCATGTTTGACTGGATTCCTGCTCCCTGTTGGTCCTAGAGTGCGTGAGTGGGTAGTGTGAAGGGGCCTGCGGGCCTGGCGTTTTTTCCCCCTCCCTGGGCCCCTGTCTCTCCCCTACCCCGCTCCAGTGTGCAAGTCCTTATATTCCTGCCCCTTATACCCCGGCTCGTTACCTCAACCCCCTGCACCAACCCCCACAGTTTCACCCATCCCCCTGTGGTGTGCAAGAACCGTGCCTAACCCAAAGCTCGGTGCCCTATGAGGATAGGGGCCTAAGTTCCAGGTGCGAAAGCCCAAGGAACGGCCCAAATACTATCGTGACGGGCCTCCGGGACCCCCATCGAATACAGCAGAGTTCCCCGAGAGTGTGTGGTGCGCCTGGGAAACCCTTGTCCCCCCTTCCTTTCCCCTCCCCACTGACACTAACTCAGGTGCTGGACCCCTGCAGAGTGTGACAAAATTCAACTAGTAGCAGCATAACAACATTTTCTAATGGGTTGAGATCAATTAGCCAAATTGTACTCCCAACACTATGAGGAAGGCGAAAAACGAACAACAACAACAGGCCCAATTAATGTTGCTCACAAAAATTCCTTCCTGGCCCTGCTAAGCGACCGCATAGCCATAGTGTTGATTGGGTGGGTGGGAGGGTGCTGCTGTACTCCTCGCCGCCTCCAGACTAAAGAGGCGAGCGGGAGAGTTGCTAATATGCACCGCCCCATATGGGTGGTGCATCAATCAATTTGCGCGTTCTTCGCGCTTTTCCAGCCAGGGTTGCCTAGCAACCCCCGCCGGCTCAAACATTTTCCCCGCCATGCGGGCGCCCTCTCAGGCCAATCCTTGACCCTTCCTCCCCCCCCCATGGATCAGAGCACCTCCTCAGGGGAAGTGCAGGAGAGGGGGCGCGCACTACCAGCAGCCTCATCAGGGGACCAACGCTGTCTATTGCACCGCTCCCCCTCCCGACAGTGCCGCGCCACCCGGGGCCCTTGAAGGGGCACGACAACTCATCTTTTCAGCCATTGCGGCTGCAAAGGAGGAATTGGAGTGTTGTTTCCATGGTGAATAATCATTTGGATCATGTGAAATACATACAATTGAAAAAAAATTAATCATGAATATGAGAAAATGCCTCTCATTCATTTTGGTAGCTCATCCCTTTGGTACTTCTTTCAGTATTTTGTTATTGATTTGGTACTTTTCATGACTTTCTCCCTCATTATGTCACACAGAGGACCTTCATGTTTACTACTACAATTTTAAAAAGACAAATAGTGCTTCCAAAGATGCAAAGTACCAAGGAGCAGTACAAACAACTGAAGCAAAAGCCAAGATGAATTTCATAAATGAATGGTTTCTAATCCAACCTCCACCTCTACTTCACACAAACAAGTAAGTTGAATTCAATGAATTATTTGTGTGTTTCAAAGTATTTCTTTCAGGTCTGCTTTATTCATGTACTAATCCATGGCTATTGCTGCTCCACACTGTAGACAATATTTGCAGAACTGTTCAAATCGGATTTTGGGGGGTCCTTTTCCCTGCCATGGGCCACTTTTGAAAATGAGTACAAGCTGCATAAGTTGGATAGAAGTTTGGGATGAGAGTGCTTCAAAGAGTGCTCGGGATGCGGGAAGGAATGAGAGGGTCCAGACCTTGAATCTAGGTCTCAGATTCATCATTTGTCCTTGAGCACATGCCGTCTCCTCTCTCTTCTCTTCAGCTTACTCTTTTAGTGCTTGATGGCAGGAACTGGCAGTGGCATAAGGACCAGGGCACAAGGGGGAACTGCTGAGCCTGTGGCCTGGATGCTGAGGGGCTCCAGAAGGGCTGGAAAGATGGCTATTCTCTGTCTCCCCTTCCCTACACATGCTTCCTCAATACCAGGCAGCCGGGCTCTGTTAGCCACTGGAACAAGCACTTGCGTGTCTAAGCCCCGCTTGGAGATACACGACATACTGGGAGATGTAGTTTTCTGTAGGCAGTGGGGACTAGCAATGAGCGAAGCAGAACTACAACTCCAGGTAGGTCATGCACCACTCCCTAGTTTTGAATAAAAAAGCATGGCACTCATACTCTTAGTGAGTGTCCCCATGCCAGAGACAGACAGGACAGTTATTTCAGTGGGAGAGGGAAACAGCCTCAAGCCTCCCCCTTCCACCCACAAACTGGGAGAGCAGGGATCTAAGCAGCCCCTGAAGGGCTGAGAACATCCTCATCCCCCCCCGGCCCCCCCACTCCTGACAGCCACAGACAGGGGAGCTGTCCAGCCCCCTTAGGGGGCCCATAATTGGGATCTGAGCTTGGGACCTCCATGACCTTGCAACACCCCTGGGAATTGGATCTGTGGGCCAGACAGGAATTGGAAAGGGGCCAAATAAAAAGCAGTCATGGGCCACGTTTTCCCAATGAAATAGAGCAGGAGTGGGGAACTTGAGGCCCGGGGGCCAAATGCAGCCCGTGGAAAGTTTTTATGTGGCCCCTTTGTGCCTGGATCTGGCCCTTGAGTCCAGTTCTTACCTCCAATCACTGAAAAACTGAGCTCAAGGGAAGGGAGCAGAGATGAGGTCATGCAAACAAGGACAGGGGACAGTTCCATGGCACAGATCCATGATTTGGGCCCTCCTTCCCTTGAGTGCATCCCTTAAGCATCCCTACCACAACGTCTGTGCAGCCCTCGGAGCTGCAAGCTTTCAAAGTGACCCCCGAGAAGGAAAAGGTTCCCCGCCCCTGAAACAGAGGTTCGGCAGCTACACCTCTTCTCACCCCTTCTGCAATACATTCCATGCCCTCTAGTTTGAGATCCAGTACAAAGTACTTTGATTGTCACTTAAATTACAAAATTCACTGAGGGGAATCATTCGTTTCAAACTAGATCCAGGCTGATGTTTTACTACAAAACCATTCAACATTGTATTTTGACCACGTAGAATTTTTATGCAAAATCTTGTTGCATTTCCAAATTATTATTTTTTTGTCAAAATGTGAATGCCAGAAACGATGAAGTCCAATGAATTAGTTATTGGAAGGGTGAAAAATTCCGAAGTTTTGTCTTTTGTTGTGGTCAAAAGATTTGGACAGTTGTTTTCTATCAGAAAATTCTAGGGGTGTGCGAACGCAGTTCAGAACTTCAGAGTTCGGACCAAACTCGACTAGTTTGGTCGACCGAACCAAACTTCCAAACCGAACTCGAATTTGACTGAACTGTTCGGTCGAATCCGAACCAGTTTGGAAGGCCAAAAACAGCTTAAAACACCAGTTTTAAACATACGAACTCGGTTCGGAAGTTTGGAATTTGACTGAACTCGACTAGTTCAGTCAACCGAACCGAACTTCTGAACTGAACTCGATTTTTGAACCAAACCGAACCAAATTTCCGAACTCGGTTCTGTTTGCACATCCCTAGAAAATTCAGTAAGATTTGGGGAAATTTCAAAATTGCTTTTGAAATTTTCTTCACAAAAACTGACAGCTTATTTTTTTTTTAATTTTTTTTTTACCATCTTTACTAAAGTATATATATATATATGATCTCCATTTAATTGCCATACTGAAAAAAGCCAGTGTAGCCTAGTGGATAATGTGTTGAACTTTTATACATTGGTACAAATTGTTATAAATTGCTTCAACCAATATGGTTGAGTCAATAAAACATTAAATACATGTGTTGAAATTGAACCTGTGAAACAAGTGATCAAATCCCATCTTACCTGTGAACCCACTGGGTGACCTTAGGCAAGTCGCTATCTCTCAGCTCCAGTTCCTCATGTGTAAAAAAGAAAAAGGAAAAAGAAATAATAATGACTTACTACTCAGGGTTGTTGTGAACTAGATAAGAATTGTAAAACAGTGTGAACACAGAAAGTGCTGTAGATATTATAAATAACAACAACTTATTTTATAAATGATCAAAATAAAGGCCTGAGAGAGCATCCCTGAATGAGGCCATATATTTTGCAAAAACACACAGTCTTTATTTAAAGACTTATCTCACCCAAACTGTGTGATAAGTGGCAATAATTGAATAGATGAAAAAACGGTTAAAATGTCCAGTTGATAGCAACATGAAAAAAAACACCAGCTCCTGCTTCCATTCATTAGTGATTATTTCCTACATAAGCATAATCCTACAATGTCTCTGGACATCCACACAGATCCTTTCAAAATGCATGCTTCTCTCTAGCAAATGCAAAACAGACATTTCCCTGCTCAACAGCCCATTTCTCATGCACAGTGAAGGCCCATTCGAAATCTGCTGGTGCAATTTGAGAATCTGCCAACAAAGAGCTAGGATCAGGACAGGCAGGCTGAGAACAGAGTGGGTAGGTAGGCAAGCAATCAGGTTTAGGAACAAGATGTGGGCAGGAGGGACGGGAAATACATTTTATACATAAAAAATAAACAAAATAAAGATGAAAGGGAAGTTGAAAACAGCAACAGGTTCAAAGCAGCTAACAAGGCTAAGGAACAAGGTCTACTCTTTGCTCCAATTGGGTTCCTCTTCCTAAGGGCTGAAACGAGGGCTTGCAAAAGCAAACATTCTCATTTAAAATCCCTGTTGTCAGTTCATCCTGGGACAAACTGAGTACAGGGAGGGACTGTTTCTCCAAGTTCTCCGTGAGCAAAATAATTTTTAAAAAATTAAATCATTGTGCATGCACGGTGGCCTCAAAGCATAACCAAAATGGCTGCAACAGTGTAACCACCATTTTGGTTAAGGACGGCATCTTGCACATGCACAGAAGAGCCTAGTGGCCATTTTGCACATGCGAAATACGCTTCCTATTACCACCATTTTGGTTAAGGTTGGTGGCCATTTGTGCATGCAAATTGCCTATTGTTGCCATTTTGGCTATTTTGCACATGTGAAATGATTATTTTTTTTCCTCACTGAGAACTCATACTGGGACCAAAACCTGAAATCTTGGTTCCAGTACTTGAAATAGCAGTACTTGAAATAGTCTTACTCTGTCGTCTTCCTGCTAAATGATTTTTAAACTAATTACTAGGGATGTGCACTGTAACTCTCTTTTGTTTTTGTTATTCCTTTCATTTTCATTATTCATTATTCAAATGTAATTTTTTCTTGTTACTCTAATAATGAAAATGAAATGCACACCCTTACCAGCCAATCAGAAGCTCGATGGGTGCTAGAACAAAGAGCCTCCAAGCATTTGTTCCTTAACTATGGTTAATAAATAAAGTTCTGGATCGTTAATCACATAATGCAAACCAAATGGTAAACCAAAATACTGAACAATAACATTTCTGTATAACCAATTTTACTGCATAACCAATTTACTAGGGATGGGAATTACGGTTTCAGATTAATCTGTAACTGACTGGAATTGGCAGTTACAGGTTAATACAAAGCAACCTGTAATTATGTCCTGCCAGTTACAGATCTGGAGTTTGAGACCTGTATTCCCCCCTGCCCCCATCCCAAGAGGCCCTGGGGTAGTACTTACCAGCTTCAGAGAGCTTTACTGAAGCACGAGGGGGCTCCAACCGCCGCTCCCTCACACCACGGCATCCTCCCTGCTCTGGATCATGTGGGTAAAAAATGGCTGCCAGGACTGTTTTACACATGCACAAAATGGCCGCTGCTCTTAACCAAAATGGCAGCAACTTCATTTGGCTGCCACCATTTTGGTTAAGGGCAGTGGCCATTTTGCACATGCGCAATACAGAGCAGGACGGGCACCATGACAAGGAAACCTGCTGGAGCTCCCACAGTAATAGCGGTGCTTTAATCAACTGAATCAAGCCCTCCGAGGCCGGTAAGTAGCAAATACCACTCCAGGTCCCAGGGGAAAGGGTTGGAAAGAAATCCGTAACTTTGGACTGGTGCCCTTTTCCAAAACGGCAGTGACGCTGTCGGCGCCATTTAGGCAAAGGGCATACATGCAGAATGGCCCTGTGGCCATTTTACACATGCACACGTTATTTATTTATTTATTTATTTATTACTTTTAATGGATGTAAATATGGATCCATAAATACCAATCTGTAATGAAATCCAAAAATCTCCCCAAAGCAAAACAGTAAAAAACAAACAAACAAAAACAAAATGAAATTTCCCCTGGTGTCCCAGCCCTACAGTTTACTCATTTTTTGCATTCTGTCATCACTTCCAGTTTAATTCTGCAATTTCTGTAATGTGTGAATGCACTATTCCAAATGTGGTCTTTACAATGACTGGAGATCTTTCACCATAAAGGGGGAATGGTGCATTCACACATTACGAAAAATGTGGAATTATGATACCCAGTATAATTTCCAGTTATTGTAATAGCCCATTGTGTAATGTGTGAAAGCGACCTATTTCTGGATCAATAAGTAAAGCTGCATCCAGCAGATTTGAACCAGGTATCCAATAGGAAACCAGTTAAACTTGAAACCAGGGTCTGTGGGGGCTGGCGGTGCCCATAATTCCAGGAAAGGAATGATGGGCAAGTGGAAGAGACCAAAAACCGGGAAGGCGCTAACGTTATGGTAAACTGTACAAAGTGATAATGAAGTAAATCAGTTAATCGGTTACACTGCAAAATAAGAATTGGATACTACATGTTAATTGATCATCGTTGGCAAGGATTGATTACTGCAAAACTAACGGTTATTTCCAGGTACGGCTTGGCTAAACATTTCAGCTTTATTTGGCACACTGCTTTTTTAATCTCTCTGTGGTATGACCAGTGCACACCAAATGTGTATAGGAATCACTCTCTTTTTAAATGCAGTCCAAAAACGTGAATTCAAAACCAGATTCCCCTGTTCAGTTTGGTGCCTGTTCTGTGTAGCTCAGCCATAAAGCACCTGTTGGAGGGCTGGCTCTTCTAGAGTCACAGGATAAGCCTGGGGCATACATTCTCATGGGGAGTTTAGCTTCAGCTGTAGGATGACTCGACTGACTTTGCTGGCTCAGTCTGGTGCAGCTGATCCTTTCATTCAGTAGCAACTCACAGTGGAAGCCAAGAGTCCTCATGCTAATTTTAGTGATGAACTCAAGAGCTACGTGCCCTCTGCAGCTTTTTAGGAAGGTGTGTACGATGGCTTCGGACTCAGATCATTCTCTGATTATTCCCTCTTCTGCAAGAGCCTAGGGGCTTCAAGGCTCCGTCACTGATGTCTGCTGGAAGAGACTAGAGTTGGAATGAATAACCACCGTGAAGATCATATTCCCTGATATTCATTTCTGCTTTGGTGGATATTTGGTTATTCAGGTTTAGGTCTTTTGTTTAGTTTGGTATTTCAGGGGTCGGTCATTTTGGTCATTGGAAAATCGCAAATAATGTAACCAAAATGCCAAAATGCCTCCACACCTGGTCATGGCCAGAGCACTGAGGTACCCACACTTGGCTGATGCCTCCGCTTCCTCCAGAGCCAGGTTGTTACCACCACCCCCCCACACCACTGGTAAGGGGAACCATTGGATGGGACATAAGTGTGTTTGCATGACAGTGGGGCCAATCCCAAACCCCGCCAATCCTGTGCACAGCCATGCAAGCACGCATTGCCATTGCTGACACATGGACACCACACGCGTGCGCAGGAGCTCCGCAGGGCTTGGGACCGGCCCCACCATGTCTGCATATGCTTGTGTCTAGGTGTAAACTTTCTAGAGTCCAGGAGGGAAGGCTGAGCCACCACCCCCATTTTCAATGAGCCTTCCTGGAAAAAAAGGTGACAAATTTTAAAGCTGTTATTATTATTATTATTATTAACAAACATTTATATAGCGCCAGCAGTGTACCTGGCACTTTACAAAGTAATAAAATAGACATGGTCCCTGCCCCTAGGGCTTACAATCTGAGAGACAGGAGCTGGGGGA
>QEPC01010552.1:2423503-2460203 GCA_003113815.1 Sphenodon punctatus | reverse complement strand
ACAGGGCTTTGAAGGAGCGGGTGAGGGAGCAGCTGACAGGGGGTGGGGGGGCCACGGTCCACTTCACCACTGACCTGTGGTCCACCAGAAACGCCCAGCACGCCTACTTGGCAGTGACTGCACACTGGTGGCAGGACCCAGAGGCAGCGCTTGGCAGTGGCAGGAGGGGTTCTGAAGCAAGGTATAGGTGGGCCCTGCTTCAGGCCCAAGTCATGGACAGCTCCCACACCTCAAGGAACCTCAAGGCAGCCCTGGCCACCATGGTGAGGGAGTGGGTCATGCCAGGCGTGGCCTTCACCAAGGGGTGTGTGGTCACGGACAACGCGGCCAATATCATAAAGGCAGTCTGTGACGGGGGCTTCACAAGCATCCCTTGCACTGCACACACCCTCAGTCTTGTGGTGAAGGATGCTCTGGTCTTGGGGGAGAAGGGGATTGGGCCAGGCACCCTTAGCTCCCTGGTCAAATGGGGGAGGAAGCTAGCGGGTTTCTTCAACTGCAGCATGATGGGCAGTGAGGTCCTCCAGGAGAAGGAGGCCGAGCAAGGGTCCCCGGTGCACCAGCTCATCCAGGATGTCTCCACCACATGGAATACCACCTTCCTGATGCTTGAGCGGCTTCTTGAGCAGAAAGCTGCCCTGCATCAGGTGGAACTGGAGACAGACATTGAGGCATGTCCACGGTATAACAGGGAGGAATGGGAGATTCTAGCTCAAACGGGTTTCAATCTCAGACTGTACCTGGCTGTGACGGAGACCACGAGTAGCTCCACTGCTACCCTCAGCCAGGTCACCCTGCTGGTCCATAGTCTCAAGAGGAGCCTGGACGAGTTCTCGGGGGTCAGGGTTGTGGCCCGTACCTGGCCCTGATGGAGACCATGAGTAGCTCCACTGCCACCCTCAGCCAAGTGACCCCGCTGGTCCATAGTTTCAAGAGAAGCCTGGACAAGATTCTTGGGGGTTGGGATTGTGACCCTCCAGGCAGGAAGCTCTCTGATGAGGTGCTTGACCTGGCATGGAAGCTGAAGGCAGGGCTGAGTACGCACTTTGATGAACTCCTGCACTGGGAGGAATATGTCCTGGCAATCATGGTGGACCCCAGTATCAAGGGCAGCATGGAATGCGAGACAGCGGTCTATGGCCTCTGGAAGGGTACGCTGGTGTAGAAGGTCCGGCAGGCAGAGTGGGCCATGCAGCAGGACGCCCCTGGGGATGGTGGGAGTGGGAGAAGTGAACCCTTCCAGCCATCTGGGTCTATCCCTGCCCCCAGCCCTAGTGGTAGCAGCTGCACCAGCAGCAGGATGAGCAGCAGCAGCAGGACCCCTACTAGTGCCAGCAGTTTCTAATCTGTGCAGTCCACTCTGGGGAGCATGGGGCCTAGCACAAAAGGGCAAGCAGCATGGCTGAGGGCAGTGGGGCAGGTGGTGCCCTCCCAGAGCTACCAGAGGGAGTATGATGGTGCCTCAGCATCAGTGGAGACCTACCTGGAGGAGGAGCCATGCATTGATCCCAGCAGCGATCCCTTGCCTACTGGGCCGGCAAGGCCAATGTGAGGCCAGCCCTGTCAAAAGTGGCCAAGGGTATCCTGTCCTGCCCACCAAACAGTGTCCCCAGTGAGAGGGTGTTCATCATGGCGAGGGACATTTGCTCCCCACACCGCCTGAGATTGGGGGTCAAGTTGGTGCAGCAGTTGTTGTTCCTGAAGGTGAACCTTCTGCTGCTGGGATTCCCCGAGCTACCCCTGGACAAGGAGTGATGGTGCAGTGGCACACGCCATCCCATGCCAGAGGTAGTCTTTGGATGGGGTTCCTCCTCCTCCTCAATCTGGACTAGGGCTGGGCTACTGCTCTTGTGCTGCTGAGGTGCTGTCCCTTTCTCCCAATTCCTGGCACCTGCCCTGCCTCTCTCTCTCTCTTGAATACTAGACGGCCTAGGTCACCTTAGCTGACTGACCTCATGACAAAGGGTGACATTGGGAAAAAAACTGGAAGCCTGCCAGCCGGCCTATGGCTAGCTACACGATCTCGGCCTGCCTATGTGTCACTGACTGGCTCTCACTATCTCGTGCTGCACAGTCTTTGCTAGCCTATCTGAGTGCCCTGCTGCCAATGTCCCAGTCTGTCTGCCCTACTGCCTCTCATGCCATGCTGCCCACCCAGTTTGCCGCCAAGCTCAAAGTATGCCTCAGTCCGCCTTCCTGCCTCCCATGCCAAGGTGCCTGTCTGCCCACCCAGGTTGTGTAGATCAAAGCCTTCCCAAGCCCGCCTTACCGACTGCCTCTCATACCATGCTGCCTGCCTGCCTGCCCAGGTTGCAAAGCTTGAACCCTGCATCAGTCTGCCTGCCTTCTTCTCCTGCCATGCTGCCTGCCAGCCCGCCTGCCTGCCCAGGTGGTCTAGATCAAAGCTTGCCACAGTCTGCCTGCCTCTCATGACACAGTGCCTGTCTGCCTACCCTGGCAACCCTGGGTGATGAGCACCACTGGTCTGGTAATCCCACCGCGGCTGTCTGCTGGTCCATGGGTGCTCTGCCCTGGCCAATCCAGATATACCCACACAATCCTGCTGCTGCCGTCTGCTGCTGTATGGGAGCTATTCCCTAGCAAATCCAACCATCCTGGCTCCATGGGTGCTGTGTACAGGCAAATCCTGCTGCTGCTGTCTCTGCTGTTCCATGGATTCTGTGCCCGGGCAACCCAATGTCTGCTGCTGCTACTTCCAGTGCTGCCTCTGCTGTCCGTGCCACGGGTCATGTGCCCGGGAAATCCAATGTCTGCACCAGCTGCCAATGCTGCCTCTGGGAAATCCAATGTCTGCTGCCAAGCTGCCTCTGCTGTCTGTGCCATGGGTTCTGCACCTCGACAATCCAATGTCTGCTGCTGCTGCCAATGCCACCCATGCTGTCTGTGCCACGGGTTTTGCGGCCCGTCTTTCCACTCACAGAGAGCCATCATTCAACTGCATCAAGAAACAGCCACTCCAGCCCCAGGACCCACCGTCAGAGTTCTGGGGCCCAATGGGGAGGGTGGGAGGGTAGGGTGAGGTTTTTTTTTATGCTCCCCCACCTGATTTATTATTTACAATGTTTTAAGCCCTGTTTTAATAATTTATATTGTTATGGATGATTTTAAATTGTATTTTATTGTAAAATATTTTTTATTGTTGGAAGCTGCCTCGGGCTGCTTTTGCAGGAGGGGCGGGGTATAAATTTATAAAATAAATAAAATAAGTTACAGGCAGGGAGGGCTGTGGCCAATATCTACAAACTGCCACTCTTCTAGCCCCAGGACCCACCGTCATGGCTCTGGGGCCATCATTCCTCGCACAGAGGTGATGTCTTTCCACTGCATCAAGAAACAGCCACTCCAGTCCCAGGACCTACCGTCAGGGTTCTGGGGCAAAGTTACAGGCAGGGAGGGCTGTGGCCAATACCTAGAAACTGCCACTCTAGCCCCAGAACCCACCATCATGGGCCTGGGGCCATCATTCCTCGCACAGAGAGCCTTTTTCCGAACGCCTGAACCGAACTGAAGAGGACCGAACCGAACGGCCAAACCCAAACCTGGCCAACGAACCGAACGGCCGAACTGAACCGGACGGCCGAACCCAAACCGCGATCTGTTCGCCCATCCCTATGTGGGGGTAATATCACAAAGATTTAAGAAGTGAGGAGATTAAGGAGTGCAAATACTCTATACGGACTTCGTTAATTTTGATTTTTCCTTACTCTGCACATGTCTGATGTCCTTGTAACTCTCAATCACTGTATTACTGTTACTCTAGAACATTTTCCCCACATTGCCCAGACTAGAGCTCAACCAGACCAGGTAACAGGGGGTGAGGTGACATGAGACGTTAACACACCATGGGCAGCATTATCCCACTTTGGACAACATTAGCATGTGATGCAACAGATTATATGGCCATCAGCCACCAGATGTTCATTCAGCCCTGCCCCTGAGTGGGCAGCTGGCTGACATGTGATGCATCTGTCAGTGATGTATCGCGTGTTAACATTGCCCCACCTACCTACAAGACCGCCTCACCCCCTGGCTTCTGGACTGACCTCTGCGGTCAGCCGGGGTGCCTTTTTGGAGGTCCCTCTTGTATGGTGGGGGGCCACATTAGAGAGGGCATTCTTGGTCGCTGCACCTTGTTTGTGGAACTCCCTCCCGGCAGAGGCCTGCCCGGTCCCGGATCTCCCCTCCTTCAGGCGTCAGTGTAAAACCTTCCCTCTTGTTCCACCAGTCTTTTGGTGGAGGAGATGTGTAGTTGGAGGGTTGGGGTTGAATTGGGAGTGGGGAGGGATTATGACCTGTATGAAATTTTGTTTTAATCATTTTTAATATTTATATTTATATTTTTAATATTTTGTATTTTACACCACTCTGGACTGCCTAGGCAGGAGGGGGCAGGATATTATTTTTTAAAATAAATAAATAAAGTGGCCTGAAGTGTGTTAATGAGTCACCTCCCATTCCCGCTCCATGGTGAGGCTGTACAGCACCATAGAACAGCACACTCAGTTCTCAATTCCCTTTTCGTCTTGTTAGATCTGTCAGTTGCTTTTGACATTGTCATAAGGAGACACTGGGCTACATGTCTAACAAATATGTAAAGGTAAGGTTAAGCATGTATGTAATGTGAAAGCTGAGAACTGGAAACTCACTTCATGCAATGGAGAAAGGCAAAGTCATGCCGGATGTGTATTCAGAAAAAGCCTAAACACCTCTGCAGACACTAGCCAGAGAGCATTGAGTTGCAAATGGATTTCTTCCTGTGGCTGTGACTGAAAGCACAGAGTCACCTGGTGGGAAAATCAAACAAAGGACCCTGGAAAGGTACTTAAGAGGGGAGACAAGACAAAGAGGAGATTGATCTTGCTATTGCTCTCACTTGGTGGAGATCAGATTGTTGCGCTTCATCTGTATCATGATATCTTGCCAGCCAGAGAAGGGCTGCACCAAAGGAACTATGAAGTAAGGCCTTTTGGAAACTAAAGACTGATACCCGGCCAAGCTTTCCATCACTGGCTGTGACATGAACTGAAATACCCTTGGACCTGGGTTAGGGTAAGCCTAAATCAGGAGAATTCAAGTACAGATAGGAATGCATTATTGGTTATGTTATTTCCATTTCTGCACTCTCGTGTATAATCTTGTACTGCATGCTTATTCATGATTTATTAATTAAACCTCTTTTTACTGAACTTCATATGGTCAAGCGTAATTGCTAATCCTAACATTGGTGAGATGCAGTTTGGTGTTAATTCTGTGTTTACAAACACAGATGAACCTAGAGAGACTCTAGAAACAGTCTGTGCTGGGAGACTCTGTGGCTAAAAAGGTGACAAGAAGGTTCATCCGTTGCAGGCTCAATCAGTTCTAGAGAGAGAGCTGATCCAGTGAGAGCTGCAAGTCAGGGAAACTGAGTCACAACATCCTAGAGTGGGATACTGAGCCCCAATCCCATGACAGACATCGTTGACCACGAGTTGTTGGTGACCCATCTGCGGGATCATGCTGGGGTGGGCGGGATTGTTCTAGAATGGTTTTGCTTGCTCCTGCCCGGTAGAACTCACCATGTGGTTTTGGGTGACTCTAAATCTACTCCCCACCCAGGATCGCACATGTGGGGTTCCACAGGGTTCCATTCTGTCGCCCCTCCTGTTCAACATGTATATGCAGCCTTTGGGCAAGGTCAAGAGAGGATTTGGAGTGTTGTCATCAATATGCTGACGACACTCAGCTCTACCTCTCATTTTCAGAGGACTCAGGCCCCTCAGTCTCGTTGCTTACTCGATGTCTGACAGCGGTGGGAGTCTGGATGAGGGTAAACCGACTGAAGTTGAATCCCGACAAGATGGAGGTGATGCTACCCTCATCCAGACTCCCACCGCTGTCAGACATCGAGTAAGCAACGAGACTGAGGGAGTGGAGGCCCTCATTGTTGTTGGGGTATGCCTCATCTTGGTTCTTCAAGTTTGTAGTCTGGGGGTGCTCCTCGATTCGCAGCTCCACCTGGATGCCCAGGTGGCAGCTGTGGTGAGGCGTGCATTTGCCAAATTACATCTGGTGCGAAGGTCACAGCCTTATGTCTCAGACTGCGATCTTGCCACTATCATCCATGCCTTCATCACCTCGAGGCTTGACTGCTGTAATGCACTCTACGTGGGGCTACCCAAGGTGACAGTCCAGAGGCTGCAGCCGGTGCAGAATGCAGTGGCTCATCTCCTGATGGGTACAGGCTGCCGAGGGCACATAACACCAGTGATCTGTTCTCTGCACTGAATGCCTGTTGCCTACCAGGCCTGATTCAAGGTGTTGGTGCTGATCTATAAAGTCCTATACAACCTCGGTCCCACCTACCTGCAGGACCATCTCACTCCCTGGGTTCTGGAACAGCCATTGCGGCTGGCCGGGGGCACCTTTTTGTAGGTCCCCAATATTCGGGGGTGGGCCACATTGGAAAGGACATTCCCGGTCACTGTGCCTTGGTTGTGGAACTCCCTCCTGGCAGAGGTTCGCTTGGCCTGGAACCTTCCCCCCTTCAGGTGTCAATGTAAAACCTGGCTGTTCCGTCAGGCATTTGGTGAGAGAGACGGAGAGGGGTGGGATTGATGGTTTTAGTATTGTTTCTTTTTTTGAGCTGTGTTTATATTATTTTATCTTTTTATATTGTACACAACCCTGAGCTGCCTTTGGCATGAGGGGGCAGGATAGTAATTTTTTATAATAAATAAATAATAAATAAATAAATGTATCCACCTCATGGCTAAGTAGTGGAATGGTGGGTTGGCCAGGGGATGGTGGGTAGGGCAGGGGCATATTTGGATGGCTCCTTGGCCCAGCCTGGGGCATGGTGGGTCTTGTGACAGCAGCCTACCTGCCATGTTTCCCCATGGGTGGGGGGAGGGCTGATCATGTGGCCTGCTCTTCCTGTCAGCCCAAAGTGTGGCAGTTGCATTTGCATCCCCTGTGGCAGGCAGGGAATTGGGCCTGCCATGTCTCATGTGGCTTTACCCATCATGTTCTAACTGGTACCCAGTGAGTGCCCATTGGGCTACCTGATGTACCAATTTTCCAACCTCCAGTACTCATTATCTGACTCTGATACCAATTTTATGACTTCCTGTCCCAATTATTTATTGTATTTACATTTTCACTATTTTGGGGTTTTTTTTTTGTTGCCTGTTGTTTCCATCCCAACGCCTATAGCGATTCACTGTTTTACTGATCTGTAACATTAGTACCAAGAAATGTTAATATTTAGTATTTTCAGGTAATAAGATGCCTGACTCAATACCCAGAAACCAATTGGGTACCAAGAGTCTACCCATAAATAGGTATTACCCACAGGTAGCAAGCATACTACCTATTTCACCCCAGCTCAATTCCAGACACCTTCTCATCCAGGTAAATAAGCATGTCCCTGAGGTGACTGGATAAGGTGTTTTTTTGTTGGTTGGTTTTTTACTGTTGTAGCTGAAGTGAGAGAAGGCCAAGGCTTCAGCTACGTTGGCTAGGATGGAGAGACAAGGTCAGACTGCAGAAATATTATTCGTCCATAAATGGCTATTAATCAAGTTGGGTTGGGGACACCTGGCACTGACTATCAGGAGCTGGGAGTAATATACTGTTGAAGAAAGTATGATGGGCTAGATGGACTATTGGTCTGACTCAATAGGACACTTCTTATGGCTCTCTAAGGATTTTACCATGGCATTATTTTCTCTTAGAGATGGGGAAATTAAGGCACAGGGACATCTGTCATGATTCTTCCCCAAAGATACATTGAGTGTTTTCACATGGACAGCTGCCCTGTTTAACTCCCTCGCCTGGCGGGCCATCTGTTTAAACATCGTCTGCCAGATGCGCAGACGGAGCAGAGGCGGGGCAGGCTGTCCATGCTCCAGGGCAGCAACACTGGCAGTGCTCTGGAACATCCAGGAGCACCGCCAGCTGAGCAGGCCACCCAAACCTGGGGTGCTGGCTGAAGGCAGGGCTGCTGTCCATCTGCTTGGTGGACAGCCACTGCAACTTTGTTCCTGGCCAGGGGTTGCCCCAGCAACACCATAGCATTGCGGATGCTCTAGTCCACAACTCTATAGTAAGCAGACATGGTGTTGAGCACCCCCACATCTGTGTGAAAATACTCATTCAATCATCAGTAGAGCTTGAATGGGAACTCAGGCCTTTGACGTCCAGCTATATCCAGGAGATCATGTTGCCCTGGCTTAAAGCATACATTCTCCAGTTGCAGATGACAAGTGCTGGATCAGTTCAGAAGTAAATAGTATAAGAGGATATAAAAACAGGAAAGAAAGAAGAGAATGGGAAAAATTACTGCAACGTGCTCTGAAAAGCCCACGGTGGAATTTGAAATACATTGAACTACCTATTAAAAATGAGGCAAAGGTATTCAGTTCTGAAGGCAGCATGTGAATACAGAATAGATCAATATATAATAATTGTTCGCACTCTCTGTCATTCCAAACAATGGGCCTGCAAAGCCCGTTGAACAAATCTATGATCACTTATCAAAGTAAGTGAATTTTGCTAGCAGTTGGAAGATAAAAAGAATAAGACTTTTAAGTCTGCTGACTGTATCCGTACAGGTCTCCAAAGCCCAAAATACCTCTATGTACAGGGCAGCAAAGCTCTTTGAAATCTTTGGAGATCAGTGATGCTGTAGAGATGTACAACATTGTGATGAAGCAAACATACAGAATGCAGAAGTCCAAAGTACTACACTTTACTCTTGGTAATTTGGGAAAAGACTCTGAAGCTCATTGCATGCCAGATCCATGGAGACCAATTTTACAGATGCTGTTTTTTCAAACAGCAGCATGGCAAGTGGCAAAGCATCACGTAGAAAGTCATGGGTGGGGAATGTCAGAACTGGGGGCTGAATGTCACCCATGGCAAGTTTTTATCTGACCCCTTTCCAGTTCCCTGAATCACCCCTGGATCCAGTTCCCACCTCCATCCACTGAAAAACTGAGCAAAGATGAGGGCATGCACACAAGGAGATGGGGATGGGGATGGGTCCATGGCATAAATTTATCATCTGGGTGCTTCTTTTATTGAGTAGGCACCTCACCCCCAACTTGTATGGAACCCTCAGAGCTTGTACTAATTTTCAAAGTGGTCCCTGGAATGGAAAAAAATTCCCCACCCCTGTAGTAAGAAATCAGTAGCCAGAGCCAACCTGAGTTATTTTACAGCCCTGGAGAATATAAATTGTCTTTCCACGAGCTGCCACATAAGTCTGTCCAAAGATCTCCTTTCCTGAAGCTGAGCACCACAAGATCAAATGCCACCAGACACCATGAAATGCTCAGAAGTGCTGTTGCATGTAGTGTCAAATGCCCAAATACAATGAAGGTCCATCACGTGGGCCATAAGATACCCAGTTCAGTCAATGCTAGATCTGAAATGGGTAGCAGGTTTATTATTTGAGTGTATAATTTGCTTTCCAGGTAATCTTTTGAGAACCCGAATTATAACAGTGACCAAAACAGGTCCTGGCATATCCATTTCGGGGGAGTGGGGGATGTTCCATTTCGTTTGGGGGGTTTAGGAAGTTTTGTTTTGGTTATTTGGCCATTTTGGTTAGATTTGTTTTGATAATTTCACTTACATCCAGGTGCCAAAATGATGTGACCCAATTTCCAAAATGACTGAACAACTGAAATAACCAAACGCCCTCCCCACCCCCACTGAAAGAAAAAAAACTGAAATGGAGTAACCAAAATGGATACCCAACAGAGTACTGCTTGTTATCAAACCACCATTTGGATAGGGTATATTTGATGGAAAGGGGTGGAACTGTTATCTACGTGGATCACTTTATCCAGCATATTTATGGGATCTGAACTTCCCACTCTCAAACGGTATATACACTAGAGGTGTGCACCAGGGACCAATGTCGTCTTTTGTTTTTGTTTTTAGTTTTTGTTATTTAAATCTATCGTTTTTGTTTTCATAAATATAAGAAGTTCGTTTTCATTTTTGCTTTCATTTTTGATTTCCATTGGTTTTAATGGAAAATACATTTTCAGCTGTAAACTTTTTGTTTTTCATTATACTTTGAGGGATTGTACCACCAATGAAAGGCATTAAGTGTACCAAATTTCAGAAAGTTTGGACAAAGGATTCAGATTTTATAATCAGTTGAATTGTGTAATTTTTCAAAAATCTGCATATACATTAATGGCTGTAACTTCTTTGTCTCCCATCTAATGTGGATGAAACTTGTCAAGTTAATCCTCCTCCTATTTCACCCATTCAACCCATTTACCTCCATATTATCATTTATTTAGATTATATTAGATAGATTTAGGTGTTGTTTTTTTGTTTTTACCCCTCCCTGTGTCCCCTGTGTTCAATATTTCTTCCTCCCTCCATTGAATCCTTTTCCGCTCCCTCTGTATATATATTCCATCCCTGATTCCCTTCCCCTATTTTTTTTATTAATTTTGAGTAGCATTAGATAGATTTAGGTTTCATTTCAGTTTTGTAACCCCTCTCTGTGTTCTTTGTGTTCCTTCCCCCATCCCATATATATAGAGAAAGATACATATTAGAGATAGTAGAGTTGTAGGAGTTAGCTGAGATAGAGATAGTGTTTAGAGATTTTTTTAGTGTTTGTAGGAGAAGGCCTTTGCACTTATTAGATAAATAATCCATTTAGTTGATATCATTTAGAATAGTTATAGCAGTTAGATTTAGTGTAGATACATAGATATAATATTAGATTAAAAATATAAATTAAAAAAATGTAATTTTTTTAATTTTATTTTTTTTAATAAAAACTTTATTTTGGAGGGAGAAATAGAGAAGGGAAGGAGAGGCCAGTCTGCTGCCCATAGGGGAGGCACGTGCCAGAGGCGGGAGGGGCTGTGCCAGGGGAGTGGCGGCAGGCAGCAGCAGTAGCCTGAGCACATCACCACGCCCCAAACTCAGCAGGCTTGTTTTAGGGCAACAGACTTCAGTGGCTCAGCATCACCTCCTGGCAGTGCCCTCCTCCACTGCCACATAGGGCACTGGAAGGCCTGCAGGACGATTAGGAATAGGAAGGAGCAAAAATTGCTGGGAGAGGGAGCCTTCTGAAACGCCTGCTGTCAGGAACAGTGACTAGCTCAGAAGGTGTTGGGAAGGGGGGAGGCCAATGAGTTTTGTTTCTTGCTGCGCCCGCCTCACCGCAAGCCCCATTGGCTCCATGCAGCCTAGCCCGTGGCCAATCGTAGACTGTGAAGCCAGTGGTCTGAGGTGAAAAGGGATGGTGATTGGGCAGGCTGGCTGCTACTCCGAGCCTCTCCACCCCTGGTGCCTGAAAGTCTGCTCCTCAGCTGACTCCCCCTCCCTGTCACGTTTTGCCTTCCTGTGACACGTTTTTACAACCTGAACTCAACTGAATGTGATCCGAACTGACTGAACTGTTCGGTCATTTTGGCATTCAGAATAGAGTTCGGTTCGGTCAGTTTGGGTTTGGGTTCGGTCGTCCGAACAGGCTGAGTTCGGGCCGAACTCCGAACTTCTGAACCGCGTTCACCCATCCCCATGGCATAGCTGCAGGTGGCCATGGTGGGCAGCTTATCAGGCGGCTGAAGGAATACAACTGAGGCACTGGCTGGTGGTAGTGCCTCTCCTCCAGAGGCTTGGGCTTCTTCGGGCTCAAGCCAGACAATTTGGGTGCATATCCCAGCCTCCAGGTGCCTGCACAATGCCCCAATTACACAACTGCAGCCTCCCCCCACCCCTGCACCCCCAAGTAAGCAGATAACAAGGAGTTTAGCATGGGTTCAGTCCAATGTAAATGTCTAATAAAACAAACAGCAGGTTTGGGGCAATGGCTGTCCGAAACAGTATAATGTAATGGGGCCTTGGTTTGCATTTACTTGTGTAAGTAATCCCACTGGGTGTACTAGCAAGTGTTACACAGAATTAGTAATGCTCCTCTGGCTAGGAGCCATGTTATTAATTTATTATTATTATTATTATTATTAATAATAATAATAATAATAATAAGCATTTATATAGCACCAGCAATATACCTGGCGCTTCTAAGCTGTTACTTATCTAATGCTGATTACAATGCCTTTAAGGCCCTAAACGCTCTACGCTTTACCTGAAGGGTCGCCTCAACCCCTGGGCAGTTCCCTGCAGTCCTATGGGAGCGCCTTCCTGGAGGTCCCGCAGTTTCAGCAGGTCCAGATGGTCAGGAGGGTGTTCTCGGCGGCGGTGCCGTCACTTTGGAATCTGTCCTGGAGGAAATTGGCCTCAGCTCGAACCTCCTTGCCTTCCAACGAAGCTGTAAGGCTTGGCTTTTGGCGGGGAGAAGGAATGGGTTAGGAGGGGTGTTTTACTTTTCTTAATATGATTTTATGTTGATTACGGTGGCTTTATGTTTTTGTATTTAGTTTTGTATTGATATTATTATTGTATTTTGTATATTATTGTTGTTTTTCATGTGATTGTGAGCTACCCCGAGTTGCCTTTGAGTGAGAGGGATGAGATAGAAATGAATAAATAAATAAATAAATAAATATAATGGGGTCAAATCCCTCTCACAAATAGTCCTATATCAGACAGTATGAGAAAGATTTGGTTTATGACTGTCAATTTCATTACCCTGTATCATTTATAGAATGTTTATTCACTAAAGACTGAATAATGACCTCGCATAACCCAGAGGTCTGAAAACAATTAACTGCACAGTGTGTGAGTGTGTGTGTTGGGGGGAGGGAGCATTAGAGAAGAGTAACTTCTATTTACAATGCTCTCAGATGAAGTAAGACTTAGTGTGAGATATTGGGAGAGCTGTTTGATTTTGAAACCCAAGTACAGTTAACTTTGGTCAATTAAAAAAACCACACAGCTTGATAAAATGCTGCTGGTGAAATGCAAACATGGGATCGACCCATATTGCTTAGTGTTCCAGCAACCACAGCAGACACTGCTTTATGAGAGATGTGCTCTACTCCACCAGCAGTGTTCCCTTCTCCTGCCACTTGGAGACTTTACAAAGAAGCTCTTGTTCTGATCTCATCCCCATGTTTATCTCATCAGAGTTACTCCTGGTTTACATCATTCATGACCAGGCTGCATTGGAAATCCACAGTGGACATGGTCAAAGTCATGTCAGGGCACCAAACGTATGAGCCCATGGCCGGGGCTCATACGTTTGGTGCCACGTGACCCAGGGAGGGCCACAACAGATGTGCAGCCAGCCCTATGCCCATGCCGCTCCCTGCCTCCCACTCCCTGCCATGATGGGCAGCCCATGCCGACCAATGACAGACAGCCATGGTGGGCCCCAATCCGGGCTGGGTCATAGCAGACCCAAACATGCGATAGCCCATTGTGGCCTGCTTTGGTCTGCTTGGGCAGGCCTTATCCCAGGCTGTGACTTCAGTGATTTCCTGAGGTCATAGCCCAGGCTAGCTGACGACATGACTGTGGGCCAACATCTTGCGGCACCTGCAGTGCAGGTGAGGTCCTGGTCAGATCATGCCGGAGCAGGCCACAGCGTCCACTGTCACATTTGTTCTTTTTACCTAGTGTGAGAGCAGAATTGGATGCTTAGCTTCTCAACAATTTCAAGGCAAACACACATACATGCGCACCAAAAATATATATATAGTAGAAAAAATACAATAAAATTTAAATAAAATAATAGAAACATTTCCTACCTGTAAGAAGAGTTGGGCAACAGAATAGGTTGTCTAGGGTCGGGAAGCTGTGGAATCGCCTTCATTGATTTTTTATTTTTTGTTTATAAACACCCGGCCCAACATTTGTCTGTGGTGCTGTAAGCATAGGGCAGAATTGGGTATCCTCTGACCTGTGGGCTCAATCTGGCCCACAGCTGTCTATGAATCTGGCCCATGAATTCAGTCTCTGACAACAAGCTCTGAAAATGTAAGCTCAGGGGAAGGGAAGGAGAGGAGATGAAGGCATGCATTGAAAGATAGGGGATGGATCAATGGCATACATCCATGATCTGGATCCTTCTCCTCCGTCTTGTGTCCTGACCACATCCCTTAAGCACCCTCCAGTCAACGCATTGTACTAATTTTCAAAGTAGCCAACAAGAGGGAAAAGATTTCCCCACCACTGATGTAGGGCATATTGCCTTGGAACAAGGGATTTGGACTAGATGATCCTGGTGTCTTTCCCAACCCTATAATTCTATGAGTCTACACCCAGTTTTCAAAATTGCTCTTATCCGGAAACCCTATTATCTGAATACATAGTGTGACCTCCCTGTAGCCATGTATATTAACTTATAGTTAATGAGTAATGAGCTTGAGTTTATCCATCAATCACTTATCTGAAAGCGTCCAACGTTCCCCAAGCCATTTGGAAAAGTGGAATTATACTGAAATCATTTGGGACCCAGAAAACTCTGTCTTGATTGGAAACCATAAGTAACACATGAGCAGGGCCAATCTTAGAATGTACAGGGTCCAGGGAGAACAGAAAATGCAGATCTCCTGGTGGTCCCATCCCTTGGGCAACCTCGTTGGGGCATGCTCTGCAGGGCCCTACAGAGGGTCATGTTTGAGCCCCGTTGGGAGGTAGTGGGGGCCTTACACCCTGCCCTGAGGATAACAGGGGACACTGCAGGCCCCCTGAAAATAGATAAAATAGTGAGGCCTGGAGCAATCACCCTGGGTTACCCTGTGGTAAGGTGAACACCCATGAGCCTTGAAAGTAGGGGTAGAAGGAACAGCTAAGGATGGTGGTGGACAGTGGGTCTGAGAGAACTCTGTAAGGCAAACACACAGTCTGACCATTTACCTCACAGTGCTCCTAACTGTATGCCCATGGTGTACCCTAGTCATACACCCATGCAGGTGCCTTGAAAGTAAGAAGGACACAAATAAATGCGGTACCATGGGGTCTTCTGGAAATCAGGGGGTGGCGACTGATTTTCTGCACCCCAAACGTGAACGGAAGGGATACTCATCGGGCTAGGTACTATCACAACATTTACTAAAACCAGACAAAGAGATGGAGGGGTATCAAAGCTGCAGAGACCTTAAGGCGAAGTCGAAGAAGAAGAAGAAATGGGCAGCATGATCCTTCAGTTAGATAGCATTGGCATTAATACTTGGGTAAAAATTCCTTGCATTGCAGTGAGACTTATGCCCACGCTAAGCGCTTTGGCCAGCTGCTTGAAGGATTGCATTCTGTCTAGGAAATCAAACATGACCATTCTTGCCTAAGTGATTTGACAAGTAATTAAGTGTGCCAGGGACTGTGGAAAACAGGAATTTTCACTATAATCACTGTACCACACTAAGGGCCTGATCCATAAGTTGCAAACTGTGTGACTGCCCAAGGGCTTATGTGTTGGGTCCTCCCACAGAGGTCCTCAATCCATGGGGTCCGTGAATAAAACTTGAAATGACAACGTGAGTGTGAACAGCACTGGTGTAAAGTGTGGGACCACAGACTCTCAAATGTGGGTAGGGCTGAAGGTGAAATTTAGCCCATTCCAATATGCGATCAGAACTGGGTGTTTTGTCTGTTCTGGTCGAAAATCAGACTGAATGATAGACCATTCATCAATCAATCATCATCATCATCCATGGCCATTTGCATATGTGAAAAAAGGATGCTGGGCTGTTCTGCACAGGCGCAAATGGCTCTGTCTTTACTCAAAATGGTGCTGGTGGACATTTCTTGTGCATGTGCAAATGGCATCCCCCCCTGGAATTCTGATTGAAAATGTTTTGACTGGAATTCTGATAAAAAATATCGCTAGCCATTCCATTTCCCCAAAGTATTCCATGAAAACGGAATGGCTTTTTCCCACCCCCTACGTGTGGGGGCTCCCAGCCTAGGGAGGGCGCGGGAAAAATCTGGAGAGGAACCGTTAACACATGGGGTCCATGCGTAAACTAGAAATGACAAGATATGCCTTACAGAAACCCCAGCCCTGAAAGGGGATGTTCTCTTTACACAAACATAAAAAATGACCTGCAAAATCGTTTGTTTTTATTTCTAATGGGTGAGTCAGGGTGTATTCCTATATTAGCAGGGGAGGCCGCACCACCACTTTGCATGGAGCCCCCAGCTTCCCTGGACCCAGCACTGATCACACCATAGGGACTGCTGCTGGACAGTGGACTCCCCCATCCCTAGTTCAGTGTCTGCCTGAACGTTATCTTTTAGAACTGAGTGTGCATTATACATAAATGGATGGATTTAAAGGAGCTGCAGCAGAACACTCAGGATACTCTTAATTAATCAGCTCAGTTCCCAAGCTGCTACCTCTAGAACAGCTGCCGTCTCACCTTGCTGAGAAATAACGCTATTTTGAGAGAGAATAAATTTTCCACCCATAACTGGGACAGAACCACTACCTTCACCAAAGGATCTATTACCAGTGGAAGGAGAGTTGAGAAAGCACTGCTTGTGTTTATGAACTGGGAATTCTTGAACCGGTGTCAAGGCAATTAAACAAGAACATTTTTTAAACAACATACTACACCTCCTCTTACCATATCTCCAGTCTTAAGAACATAAGACGTGCCATACTGGGTCAGACCAATGGTCCATCTAGCCCAGCATCCTGTCTCCGACAGTGGCCAATCACGGTGGCTTGGGAGAAGCACCCAACAGGTCACAATGGGGAATCCATTCCCTGTTGTTTTCCCCCATTGTCTTGGTTTTAAATGTTTGCATTAATTCCAGAACAAGGCTGCTGCTGCTGTCATAAGACAGCAGAATACTTCCATGCAGAAGCTTCTTAAAAATAACCCAAACAACTTTATTATAAGAGGAAAGATCTTTCATACCATCAAAATGAATTATTTGAATAAATGAATAATTTGTCAGATTTGACCTCTTCCAGTTCATTTAGGTGATGTGGATTCAGAGGTCAGATTCAAAATGATTTGGTTATGAAATTTGTTTTGGTTTTTACCTTGGTTTTTGGTCGCTTCAGTATCTCGTTTACCTCATTATCCTGTACTTGGTACTTGGTGCCTTTCCTAGAAGGAAGTATTTTCGGAATTTTTGAATGTGAATTTAAATTTGATTGGACCGTTTGTGTGATGTCCTGCAGGAGAAAGTCACAAAACGATAGCACCAAAATAAATGAACTGAAATCCCCAAAATGACTGAACATGGACTGAAATACCCAAATGACCAAGCTAAAATAACCACATTTTTGTTTAAAAAAGCACTTGGGGGGGGGGCATAGGGGCTGAATGGGAGGTTTCGGGTGGGGTTGAGGGTTGGGAGAGGGTTTGAGCGGGCTTTTGGGGTGACTGTGAGGTAAAGTAGGGTGGGGTTCGAGACGAGTGAAAGAAAAGGTTGTTGGAGAGGTTTTGCTTTGTTCCTTTTTCTTTTTTCTTTTCCTTTTTAATTGCTGTTTTATATGTTTTTATATGCTTCTTTATATGTTTGTACACTGTCCTGCGCTATTCGGGAAGGGCGGGATAAAAATCAGAAAAATAAATAATAAATATAAATAATTCAGAGTATAAATATGGCATAGCAAGACCAAAAATTCATTTGGCTGGATCTGAATTGAAGTGGGCAAATTAGTCAAATGCAGTATTGAACATAGATATTTGTTTCAGGTCTACTGAACTCACTGTGGCCTTGAGCAAATCACTGTTTCTCAGTCTCAGTTCTCCATCGGTAAACTGGGAATATAATGAACTACCGTAACCTCAGAGGCCATTATTGTTGTGAGGGTAAACTAGATAAGGACTGTAAAGCACTTTGAACATTAGAAATTCTATGTAAAAGATATGTTTCTACTAATAAAAGTGAACAAAATAGCAAAATACTGGAGAATGAAGAGAATGAAGTGATGAATTTCTCAGCAGCAATGAATACCTATAATCATTTGTGGAAACAAATACTTGAATTGAATTCATGTATTTAAAATTACAGAATTTGAATGCCATAAAATAAAGAAGTGTCTCCAAACAGTTATGAAATCTAACAGCTTTTAGTGTTCATCTGCTCAGAGATGAGTGGGCAGAAGCAGAAGTCGACAGAATGACACAGGTAAGATGGGAGGGTAAACAGACAAGTTTAGTGCATGAAAACACCATATTTCATATTTTATTTTGATACTACTGAAATGAACAATAAATAAACAATTTTAAAAAATAACTGAAAGAGATATCTGACAATGAAAAGTAGCTTGAACAGGGTAAATAAAATCAATGTATTATTTTCTTTTTGTGAATATTCAATTCAGCTTTAATTAAGTTCAGTATTTTTGGCTCTGTTATTCCTACTTCCTGTAGTAACTCCTGATACTTAAGGTCTAATTCAGGAGCATTCTCACATTGTGAGTACTAGTATTGGCCTTGCAAGCGGTTTAACATGACAAGAAATTTCTTCTCGAACCCTCATCCCAGTATGACTTTTGACCAGTTTAATATGGAAGTTATTGAAGCTACCCATTATACTTGTTTTATTAGATTTAGCGGTCCATTTGATCTCATGAAGCATCTTGCATTGAATATATTTTTCCAAATCTGGAGGTCAGTGACAAAACTTCACTTGTTCATCAGTACTCTGATGACCTGGAATTTGTGTCCATGGGTACTCACAGATGTGATGGTGCCGCCGTCATCCTGCCAGGGGGTGGGGATGGCAGCTCCGGTGATGGGAGCAGACATCCCCGCCACCTGTCCCGGCCAGAGAGAGGGGGGCAGGGAGAGCTGCACAGCTGGCTCCACCCCTGAGCTGTAGTCTGCGCCCTGCGCCCTGCCCCCTACTATGACAGGCAGCCATGGTTGCCAATAACAGACAGCTATCGTGGTTGCCATGGTGAACCCACACATCGGGACAAACCACGGTTGGGAACATACATTCCTGCCCAGCTTGTCTACTCTCACCCAGCTGAGCCGTGGCTGGGTGCGGACTGTGGGCCCGCTTTGTTTCGGGCCTATGTTTCCAGCCAAGCTGCCACCCCAGGCAGGGTTTGTTCTGGGCCCACATCTGGCAGGCCCAGAACAAAGCTTCAGGCATCACACTGGCCCAGTCAAACCAAAGAGGGCTGAACTGGGCCAATGTGATGTCTGTCTGTTAACAAACCAAATATATTCTCCTGCAATGGCTCTCATATAGTTTACTAAGGTGAAGCCCAGCTGTATTTGTGTATTCCTTTGCAGCCCAACAATATATCCAAGTGGAAAAATAGGTGTGCTCAGTTAGTGCTGAATCAAAAACAATTGTTCCTGAATTGACGGGAAATCTCATTATGTTGGGAACATTGCTGAACATTCAGTAATATTTTTGAGTCTGGGACACATTTTACAATTCTGTTGCTTTTGAGACTGTTGGGTTTTTTTTTGCAACATGTCTAATTCTTTAGAACTCACTGTATTTCCCAGAAGCTTCTGTCATTTTGGGGTATCTTCCATCATTTTTGGTATCTTCTGTCATTTTCGCATCATTGCTACCTATGGGGAAATGCGGTTAACATTGGTCTCTGGAAGTTATGTGCAGTACCAGTAATTTCTGTATTTGTGTCACATATACAAACAGCAGGGAGCATATAGCTACATGAATTGATAGACAATGGTGAGATGTGGTATATAAAGGTTTTATATAGGTTTGTATTTATTTATTGTTTTAGCTCAGTTGCTCTGAAGCAGTTTGAACTGAGCCAGTATGAGCGGAGTAATCTAGCACTATAGCATGAGTACTGAGAATACTCAAATACTCCGGCTGGGATTGGTTTTTGAACTTCCAAATTGGTGGGGGGAACTTCCTATATGAACCATTCCTTTGGTGTCAGGGCAAAGAAGGAGCCCGAGCTTTGAAAGACATTTTGGTCAGAAGGAATCAATTGAGTGGGTGTTCTTGTTTTTGACATGCAGTCTAATTAGGCCTTTAAATCCAAGACCACAAACTCCAGTTAAATTACAGAGAAAAATTAAGTGAGGGCTCTACACCACATGGAATAAATTAAAATAATGTCCTTCCCCACTGATCTTGTTTCAAGTCACAATAGTAAATGTGCTCCGTATTTGACAGTTATGTTGGCTTAAAGCTAGACAGAAGGAAAATGAAGGCGCTGACACTTTCAGTGGCAAGTTTAAAGAAAAGAAAAGAAAAGAAAAGAAAACCACCATTGGTTGGGATGTACCAGATAGCAATAATAATAATAATAATAATAATAATAATAATAATAATAATAATAATAAGAAGAAGAAGAAGAAGAAGAAGAAGAAGAATAATTAATTATTAATTATGTATTATTATTATTATTATTTAATTCATTTTTACCCCACACCTCATGCCTCTGGCAACTCAGGGCAGCAAACAAACAATAAAAAGGTACAATAAATACAATAAAAAAGGGCCGATAAAACATGATAATACCCACAACTTCATTAAAAGAGCCAAAAATTGTGCAAAGAACACAAAATCCCCTCCCTGCCACCAGAACCACTCCTCACCCATTCCCCCCACTAAATGCCTGGCGGAAGAGTCATGTTTTACACTGATATTGGAAGGTGAGGAGATCCAGGCTGAGACAGACACCCACTGGGAGCGAGTTCCACAGCACTGGTGCGGACGCCGAGAACACCCACCTGTTGGTCACCACCCATCTATACTGTGGCACCTCCAGGAGTGCACCCCTAAATGACCGCAGGAGCCTCCCAGGAGCCCAGGTAGTGAGGTAGTATTTCAGGTAGCTAGGGCCCAGTCCGTTTAGGGCTTTATAGGTCAAATCCAGCACCTTGAATTGGGCCCAGAAGATTATAGTCAGCCAGTGCACCAGTGTCATGTGCTCCCAGCAACCTGTTCCAGTAAGCAGACAGGCGGCCACATTCTGCACCATTTGCAGTTTATGAGCGGTCACCATGGGCAGCCCCACGTAGAGTGCATTGCAGTAGTCTAGCCTCGAGTTGACAAATGCATGGATGACGGTGATGAGATCGGAGACCGAGACATATGGGTGAAGTCGTCTCACCAGATTAGAAATGCACATGTATCCACACCGATAATAAGTGTCCGAGAAATTATCTGCACAGTTGCCATTTTCACAATTTAGTTGTGAGTCTTGTGATATATTTTTTTAAAAAAACATAATCTGAAACATTGAAACTCAAGTTACAGTCAGGAGAGGCTTTGTTGATATTCATTTTGTTTTCTTTTTTTAAAAAAAAGTAGCTCTCATGGTTGAAGAGAATATATCAAAAATATGGCTTGAACGTGAGCTCTATGTGCTCCGAAACGTGAAGGTCATTAAAAAGAAACCAATATATATTTTTAAAATATAAAAACACCTCTCTGTTTGCAGAGTTTTCCATGCTCCCCAGAAAGTGAGGATAGGGGAGCAATCTTCTTGTAGGCTTTGCAGTATTTGCATATTAACTTTCAATATTTAAATTCACATATAAACTTTGACATTTGGGGGACATTTTTCGATGATTTGGGGCACTTAGACAAAAAATGACTGCCCTGGAGTTGTGTATGATTGACTTGATGGAGACACACTTCAGAAACACTTTGGTCAGCTAGCTTGTGGTCACCGTAACAGGAGTTGGTGTCACAATTAGCTGGCATATGGATCTCCAGAGAACAAAACGTCAAGGTATGAATGGGGGTTCTCACATTTCTAGGAATTTGCTGGGATGTCTCTCTGAGGGAAGTGTTTTGTTTTTGCCTTTTATACCTAAGAATAGCCAAAGCATAACTGTGATAATCTAAAGCAGAAGCTCCTGGAAGTATAAGGCTGAAGTAGTTGAAACAACTGAGTGTGACCATCTTAACAAAGATGGAAATTAACAGTGTTTTCATCTTTGCTTTGCAAATTTTAGTATGAATGCACTAAATTTGTTGTGTTTGGTATTTGCATCAGATAGCTATTTTAGTGAGTTTATTTGTATTTATAAGCAGCCCTACTCTAAAGGCTGTGGATGGGTAACAACAAAATTAAAAAGGCATAAAAACTAGGGCTGAAGCGAATAGTAGCACAAGTATTTGTGAGTATTTCTGAGTTTCTGAGGATTGGGCCCAAGTGTTTAGCCAGTGCCGGTCCTTTGTAACACAGCTGAATACTCCGAGCTACCGGAGGCAGGAGCGGTGGGGTACAAATATATTGAATAAATAAATAAATAAATAGTACTTGGTAAAATACTTGGTATTTTAGGGAGTATTTTTCTGAGTACCAAGTACCAAGTCAGGAAAAGTCCCTATAAGGGGGTATATGCCCCTGACTCCCCTTCCTGCCCTTTCCCCATGCCTTCTTCTCTGCTCCTTCCCCCTTTCTCCTTTTACTCAATCAAAAAGTTACCAAGTACTGTACTGAGTACTAGGCTGATTCCCCAGTTACTCATTACTAGGTAAAACCAAGTCGAGTACTGGGATACTTACTAAAAATAAAGTAATTCCAAACATTGAGTTTCAGCCCTAAAAACATATTTATAAACAAAAATATATAAAATCCATCAGCATTCCCCCCTTCACATACCTCTCCCCTATCATCACCTACCGAAAGCTTGGGAAAACAAAAAGCTCTTACATCGCCTCCAGAAGTTCAGCAAGCTAAGGCTTCAATGAACCTCCAGGGAAAAGGAGTTCCACTGTGGAGTAGCCACCTAGAATGGCTCTTTCTGTGCTCCTTTGCTGTATGAAGTTGGTGTGCTGTTGGTATTTGCAAGAGGACACTCCAGGCTGACTTCACAGACTGGGATGAAACACTTATCCTTTGTGCTTCATCTTTCCCGTCTCTAAAGTGGGTGTAAATTCTTCCTCTGAATCTTTGTTTTATCAGTTCAATTATAATCTTTTTGAGACAGGGATTGGCTTACTTCTGAAACTCAGTATTCAAAGTTATTAAGTTTTTACCGAGTATCTCAGTATCCTACTCAGGTACTGAGTAACCGAGGAATTGACCTGGTACGCAGTAATCGGTACTCGGTCCAGTACTTGGACCAACATACAGGGCTTTTCCTGTCCCTGTATAAGGTGATTCGATGCTCAGTATATGGAAAATACTTCGTACTCGGTTTTATTTTACTGAATATTTTACCAAGTACTGAGTATTAGTTTGTGTTTCTGAGGACCGGCCAAACACTCAGAGCCAGTCCTTGGAAATGCTCGTGAATAAAATCTCGACTATTTGTTTCAGCCCTAGATTGGCTGTTACCCAGTGTTGGACACCGCCAATCCCCACCCCTCTCCTGCACGCAATGCCTCTACTCCCACAATGCAAATATGAATGCGTTTCTCAATTAATCTTCAACTACATTCCATTTTAAAATGTGAGGGCACATCCCATCACCCTTTGAAGTCAATGACAAAATTCTCATTGACTTTAATGGTGGAGGTTTGTCATGTCGATGCAATAAGGGAACTGGATTTGGCTCCAATGTGGGAAGGAGCTCTTTGTGTAACTTCTGCCATAGTAAGAACAAGACATTCCTTCCATACCTAAGAAGTGCTGAACCCCATTCACCTAATCAAAGAGAGCCAGAAAAAGTATAATTAGTATTTATTTAGCACCCCTTATCCCGCTGCCCAATTGCAATTGGGGCATGTTACAAAATGACTACATTAAAATGCACTAAAATAATGCATGATTGACAAAGTCCGTGGGGGTGATACCCAACCCCCTCCTCACATGCAATATGCATGGTATGCATGCACGTGGTCTGCACATGGGCAGCTACATGCACAGCTACATGCACAGCTACATGCACTTTCTGCGTGAGGGTTGTGAATGAAATATGTGTGTGGGGCTTGCATGGCATGTAATATATATATTTCCATCTACCTCTGTTCATCAATCTACATCTACAAAAAATTATTATTAAATTATTGATTGACTGCATCCTCCTGGGATCCAGAGCTTCCTTTAGAGTTGTGCTGTTCAGTTGCTTTCCAAGTCTCTCTCTCTCTCTCTCTCTCTCTCTCTCTCTCTCTATATATATATATATATATATATATAATCACCAGCTGTGTACCTGCCACTGTAAAATCAGTAGTTATAGACAAGTCCCTACTCCAAAGAACTTACAATCTAGGTATTGTGACTATCTTCGTCTTTGAAAGTTAAGAATTGTGTATATGTTTTAACAATTCCGAATGTGTGCGCTACACAAACACAGCACCTTATATGCACAAATTCCGAAAGCCCATTATTCAGAAATGATCAGGAACCCTTAATAATTTTCATTCCCGGTTATAATGTCACCTCCCACCCATTAGACCTCTGCATGTAATTCAACTCACACAATTTATGGTCATCATCATTTCCTCACAGTTTAATGGCCTCAGAGAAAGCCTTTCATCCCATTGTGAACCCCCACTGCTACCCACTTCCCATATGAGGCCTTACAGAAGAAAATGCAGTCTGTTAGTGCAGCACTGCCCATGACCTCTACATTTTATGATGGAGGTCTCCCTTGGACATGATTGTTGTAGTTCACTCTCCCCTGTGAGCCACATCAGTTCCCAACCATGCTAAAAAACAGAGAGACCTGACTGGATGTCCAATTGTGCTCCCAGTCATTAGCAAGACAAAAACCTCGAAGTAATTTAGGCCTTTGGAGTTCACTCCTGGAAGGCGGGTTTCTAAGAAACTGGAGCTCAAGCTGAGCAAGGAATTCCTTCAGTTCAATAGGAGACAAGGGAAGATTAGTTTACTGACAACAAACCTTGGAGTTAGGTCATCTGGAGAAAGAATGTACTCTGTTCAGGGAAGAAACCACTACAGAGCATTGTAGTAGGTGGTGTCAAATCTGGGATTCTTTTTGTAACGAGTTTAATATTGCATTCATTTTAATAGCATATATATTACTGCATGAATAATAATACATATATGCTAAAAATTACTGCACTAAATCTAATACAGCATCAGAGAAACAATATTGTGTACTGGTAAAATGTTCATGTAACCGTCTTGCATGAGTTATAACTTACATTCACAAACACCAAAAAAGAGCTTGATAGGTTAGGTCTCTTCTGTTTGCATGTGGGTTGCATGCGGCTTTAACCAGTCTCAGCCCCCTCGGGTTTGCAAGTTCGAGTACTATACAGTTCCTTAGGGGCTAGCACTTAGAGTCCTGGATGACTTCCTAGCTCAGCCCCTTAGTCATGGATTGAAGGCTTCACCTCCACTCTGCTTGTCTGACCTGTTCCCAGCTCCTCATCCTGTCTCAGGTCCGAGCGGTGTGCCAAACGCCACTCTGCTCGTCTCCCGCTGCTGCACGGCGGTCTCCCACCTCTGGCTCCCCCCCCCCAGGCCAACTGCTTCCCGCAGCCCCATTGCTCTGCCGCTGCACCTCACCTGCAACAGAGTCTCCCACCTGCACAAATCAGCCTGGCCACCCAACTGACAGCCATGCCACAGCTGCCTCCTTTCGCGGGTCAGCAGGGATTTAAACTCCCACCCCACCAGTCAGTTCATCCAGTTTGAGGAGTCTTGAAGGTTCAGCATCTGTTTCCCCTGGCTTCTAGCAGGGAAACATAACAAAGATTGGGTGTCAAAATCCCTAAGCACATGATTGGCCGTTGTGTGCAAGCACCATAACAATCTCAACACCAATTTGGCCACATGCTGAACATGCAATGTGAGCACCACTGCATCACAAGGACAAATTGCGTATTCCGGCTGAACATGTGGCCAATGTTGTGTCTAATGATATCGCGTGGCATGTTAGCAGGTACAACACGAGGAACAAGGCAGCACTGCTTGCGTGCTGAGATTGGGTGGTGAGCAAAATACCAATTTGCCCCAAGATGGGCTGTGGGGCTAAGCAGCACCACATGGTGAACCAGTGTTCATATTAAGGTCAAAACACACATTTAGACACCCATTGATGTTATGGCTAAAGACACCCACCAGCTTCCGCCCACTCTCTACTATACTCTCCCCACCCCTTTTTAGTGAAGCTGAGTTCCACTTTGGGATTTGACTCAGCTGTGCAATTCTCTTGGAGAGTACTCCTCCACCCAATTTACAGACTAGCAACAAGCCCATACTAACGAACAAGTAGAAAGCTTCTCCTAGATACAAAATACTCCTTCATTACAAGGTATCCAGTTATACATTTGAACTAGTGCTGTTCCATATATATATATATATATATATTGCGAGTGTTTCTGAGGTTCTGAATGCTGGTCCTGAGTGTTTGCTCTGGCACTCAGAACCGTGGCGAATCTTGGGCATTCAGAGGGGCAGGGGGTGGGGAACAGGGAGGCAGAGGGAAGCGGGCAGTGGGGGCCGAGGAAGGGAAATAGGCAGCGGTGGCCGGGGAATGGGGACAGGGAAGAGAGCTAATAGAACCAAGGAGGTGGGGGGGGAGGCACTCACCCAAAGTCACAGGTACCTGGGTACATTTCTCTCTCTGGACTCTGCTGCCGTGTGTTTAACTTGAGGGAGTGAGGCTGAAGTTTTGACAAGTCCCGAAGTTGCGGGTCCCTTCATCGGAACTTTAGAACTTGGCAAACCAAGGTCTAATGCAACGCACCGATCCTCAGTAAATTCCAAAGAAAACAGAGAACTGAGTTACAGCCCTAATTTGAACCTGGGCTTCCAAGACTCACTACCCACCCACAGAACTCCTTTCTTACATAAGTCCAGGGCTTCAGAGTTTGGACTTTCTACTCCTTGGCAAGGTCTCAGGCACCCCTGGCCACCCAGGTGGGCCCACAGCCACTCCACACCCTGCCTCACTGTTGGGCTGTACTCATCCTACTATCTGGCTCCAGATGACAACAGAGCCCCTGTTCAGTATTCACTCAGAGTCCTCAAGGTGTCAAATCTCTAGCAGCCACTACCTGCTGTGCTTACCCAGAGCTCCCTGCCCATCCAAAGCTCCATGGCTCAAAACGAGTTCTCCACTCTTATTATACAAGCATTCAAGGCTGTGCCCAGGGCTCCCCACTCATCCAGAAAGTCCACAGCTCAAACAGACTTGTTGTCAGTCTTTCCCTTCAGGATTTTTCTCAGGGCCTCGCCCAGCACAATCTGCCTATCAGTTCTCAACTGCTCCTTCTCGTAACTGAGCTGAGAACTGCATGATGGCAGAACCTATATTTTCTGTCACACCCAACCTTAATTCACATACTGGGATCTCTGCCTCAGTTTCCTTTAACAGGTAATTCCATTACATCCAATGGTTCAGGAGTCTCACTCCTTAACCCAGCCATTAACATAAGGGCTTCTTTATCCCAACCAGCCCAATGAGGCAGACGCTTGTCCCGCCTGATGACCCCTGGACCTCAGTCCTGCACTATATCCTGGCCCTTGGACCCAAATCCTGCACCAACTCTCCCACCATGTTTCCTTGGACCTCATCCTGCACCTACTTTTTGTACCCCAGCCTGTGGCCATTGACAGGGATGTGATTTGTGACATACTTTATTGAGGAGGGTCTGTAGAAAAGGGACTGACAAGGGGTAGGAGGGGTTAAAAATGGCAAATTAAGAGTGACGTATTTTATGGACACTCCATTGGGAGAGGGAAGATTAGAAAGAGAATGAGAATGAGAAAAGAACGAGAAAGAGAACGAGAAAACCAGCATGGAATCCCACCCCAAAGCCCCGACTCTCACATGGTCTCTCCAGAACTGGCTAGCCTGAGATAGATGGGTGTGAGACATAAAAAGAAAGAAGAGTCTGAGGGCTGAAAGCCCAGGAGAGGGCTCACCTCGTGAAGAGGAAACCGGAGGGGGTGAGTGGTCTGCAAGAAGAAGTGGTTGTGGAATTTGTTTGGTAAATTTTGTGGGCAATGACTTTTTAAGACTCTGGGTAATTTCAGATGTTAGGAGATCACAGTTAACCACAGTGAACCACACTCAACCCCACAGCGTGGCCAAAGAGCCCTGAACGTCTGATCGGCATTCGCCAGATGTTCACCACAGACAATCACCAGTAGGGGACAAAGCCAACTACCCTTCCAGAGGTCAGAACCAGACCAACTCCGGAAGGGTGGTCAAAGCAATTCCCACTGGGAAACCACAAAAAGTAATGACTGAATGGCAACCACCAGCCGGAAGCAAACAAAATGATCCACAGCCGGGGCAAAAGCATGCAGCGTCGCTGTCAGGCACCGAGCAACACACAGACCAGGGAGGGAGATTTAAAGGGCACACAGCAGCAGGGGGAACGTGGTGGGATGGAACAAGGCAGAAGGGAGAGAAGAGCAGAGGGTGAGCGAGCAGGGAGGAGGAGGAGGAGGTGGTGCTGGAAATGGAGGCCGTGGCAGAGGAGCAGGAGCAGCCGGGGCAGGTCACCCCAGAGGGGACAACCGGCCAGGGGACGGAGGCACCCTGGAGAGAGGTAGGAAGAGTGAGGGGGGTCCCGCACAGGGGCATGGAGGGGGGATGGGAGGAGGGCCATGGGGCCAAGGGACCCAGGTAACTAACACCCCCCATTATGACCCACAGACCCGGAAAGAGGCCCAGGAGCCAGAGCCCCTGGAGGAGACAGGCGGAAGGAAAGTGGAGGAGGAGGAGCAGGAGGGCACATGCGGGAGATGGCTGTACCATTGAGGGGGTAATGGGTGCACAAAGAGACCCAGGACTTTATAAGGATCTGGGGGTCCCTGGAGCACCAGGTGGAACCCGCGATAAACATGCAGAATGAGCATGTGTACAATGTGATAGTGTGGGACATGGAGGCGGCAGGTCACCACAGGACAGTGGCCCAATGCTGCTCCAAGGTGAAGGAGCTCAAGAGGGGTACAAGGCAATAAAGGACAATAACCAGCGGTCTGGACACGAAGCACAGGCTGCCGCCTACTACGATGCCCTGGACCACATCCTACACATGAAGGGCTCCATAGTTGCCCTGAGGCTTGTGGGGAGTGCCGTGGTCCAGGGCAGGGCATGGGCTGATGTACCGCCACCCCTGGCAGCCCCACACGAAGGCACCAGCTCCAGAGGCCCATCCCCCCAAGAGGAAGGTCCCAGGACCTCGGGGACCAGCAGGCGCCCCTCACGCACCAACACAAGGAGTCCACCCATCCCAGTCCAATGCAGGAGTATCCGAGGCCAGCACACAGATCACCCTCAGCCAGTGGACGCAGGGGGAGCACAGCCACACTGAGGGGCCGGCCTCGGAGGGCTCCAAGACCGACATCAAGGGTAGTCAAGCGGCAAGGAGGGGGAATAGACTGTAGGGGACAGGCCTATGGGTGGGGGGGGGCAGAAACCCTGGACTGCAGACAGAGGGCCGGGGGCACCAGGGTCCACCAGGGCACAGAACAGGGGGGACAGGCGCAGCAGGCCAGGCACTGGTGCCAGCGCGTGGGGATGGGGGGACATCAGGATGGGGACCGGGCCCATTCAGGGGTACCGCAACCCATCCCAACCCATTTCCCAACAGATCACGGCGTGCCCCGGCACACGGGACCGTCAGGTGAGGGGGATGGTGGGGAGCACCTGCAGGAGCAGCCAGGAGACCAAGGTGAGGCTCCATGGCAGGGGGGGGCCCACGGGGGTGCACATGGGGCACACCAGGGCAGAGGGTATGAGGGAGGGACATCTGGGGCACAGGGGGCTGCTGGGGGGCCAGCCCACCACCCACAGCACTGCTACGGGACAGGAGGCAGGTGCCAGGGCTGGACTAACAGACCCCATTGTGCACCCGAACAGGGCAACCAGCAGCAGCCCCAGCAGCCAAACCCATGCCCCCGGCACAGCAGATGTGGGAGCACAAGGCTCGGGTATGGTGCCAGAGGGAGGAGCAGGCAGAGGAGATAGTCCAGACCACCACCGAGCAGGAGGAGCATATGATAGTGGCCATCAACAGCATGGAGGTGGCCACGGAGAGGGCCCTGCAGCAGGTGGAGGCCAGGGACCAGAGGCTGCATGCAGAAGTGCGACTGGAATGGAGGTGGGAGCGCTGGGAGCACAACAGGCAGGTGGAGGCATCCGGGTGGCTAGAGCAGGCCATAGACCAGATGGTGGCAGAGCACTCGTGCAAGATGGACCGGTCCCACGACATTGGCACATCACTGCTGCTACATGCAGGGACCATAAGTACATACATGATGGCAGCTGCTCCACCAGCCATCCTGCTGGCCCCCGCACTGGTGCTGGGCCCCGCAGCGCCCCCACCGACCCCTCTACCACCCCAGCCACCGGCACACCCGCAGGACCCATGCATCCACCTCCCAGTCCCACCAGGTCTCTGGAGACAGCCGCTGCCCAGGGGGACCCCTCCAGCACCGGGGCCACCCCCCACCCCAACCCCACCGGTGGTCCTGGACATGGAGGCTTCCCAGGACATGGTCGGAGACATGGACAGCGGGGGAGAGGGGAGCTCCCAGAGCTCTGTGCCACTCGTAGGGTGGTCGAGGGGATGGCCCAGGAAGCTCCAGGGTTGGGGGGGAGGGGGAGGTAAAGGGGGGCATGGTTCAGGGGGGGAGGAGGGGCACGTGGGCATACCAGCAAAATAAACGCACAGGTGGAAATGATCGCTAACTTTATTGAGCACTTCTGTAAAGTGATTGGGGCCAGCGGGATACCAGCGGTCGTGAGCCGGGTACAGGTGGTGGCCATGGGGGGGAGGGGGGAGGAGCCCTCAGGCAGCAGCATCTCTGGAAACCCGCTTTGCCAGGGCAGCTTGGATCTGCTTGGCATAGTGGTATTCCCTTGGGTTATCAGCATTCACACAGAGTGGCACGGGTCCGGGTAGGCGCCGGGGCACGGGGAACTTGAGGGCGGCCCCATTGGTCTTGCACACATTGACCAGCACACAGCAGGCACCGATCATGAGGGTTGAAGTCTCTACCGTGTAGTCCAGTTGGACTGCTAGGCACCTCCAGTGCTGCTTGAGGGCACCGAAGGATCTCTCGACCACGGTCCTGGAGACACAGAGGCAGGTGTTGTAGAGCACTTCCACGGGGTTCCTGGAGACCGGGTATGCCTTCATGAACCATCAGAGGAGAAAATAGGCTGGGTCCCCCAGGATGCAGGGGGGCATCAGCACCTCCTTGATCCTGGTCATCCCCATTTCCGCAAAGTCCCCCCGGTAGATCTGGGCATAGAGGGGCAAGATGGTCAGGATCCTGGCATCGTGGCTGCGGCTGGATTGGCCAGTGTAGATGTTCATGAACCGGCCCCAGTGGTCTACTACTGTCTGGAGCTGCAGGGAATGGTACCCATGCCGGTTTATGTATTCCATGGCCTCCCCATTGGAGGGGCGGAGGATCTCTATGTGGGTGCCGTCTACAGCATCCAGGCAGTTGGGGAAGCTGCCAGCCACGAAGCCCGCCATCACGGCCTCCTGGTCCACGAGCTGGATCACGCGGTCCAGGAGCACGTTCTCCACAGCCTTGCAGAAGTCCCTCAGGATCCTGGTGATGGTGCTCACCCCAACACCGAAGTTCTGGGACACGGACCGTCAGGAATCAGGTGTTGCCAGGGCCCAGACCACTATGGCCACACACTGGACCATGGGAATGGGGGCCCTCATGGGGGTGTGTTGCCACTCCATCCAGGGCATCAATAGCTCTGCAGGTCTCAGGAGGCAACGCCTGTCCATCCTGAAGTGCGCCCTTCAGGTGCTTTTGTCCCAGCAGGCCAGGGCCCCAGCCCACCACCCCTGTGCCCACTCAGTGACCCAGATCCACCGTTCAATGGGCATAATGAGCATAGCTGCGCATCCCATGGCCTCCCTCCTCCAGTGTTGTCAGGCAGCGGCCTCATGGAGCACTGCTGACTGCTCTTGGGCGTGGCAGAGGGCCCGTTGGTATGTTCCAGACACCTGCAGGGTCCTGAGCCTGGCCAGGGAGCGCCTGCGCATGTGGTGGTAGCGCCTGGCAGCTGCAGCAGTCCCAGCCATGCACACTGGTATGCGGGCAGCCAGGTGGATCACATCTGTGGAGATGCGCATGAGGTCCGTGTGCACCCAAAACCACTCTGCGCAGATGGCCAGGTGCATCCCGCAGGCGCCCCTCCATCCCACATCCATAGCGGACTGTGTCCCTGCTGTGGTCCGGTGAGCACCTCTATTGCCAAAGGGCCAGTCCCGCCCCGGCCCCTTGCCCTGCCCTTGCACCTGTGCCCCTGAGTACCTGTGCTCGCCCGGCCGCCCCGGTGGTGGCTAGGCTGCTGGTGCCCCGCCCACCGGGTACACCTGCGCTCCTGGCACGGGGGCTCGTGCCCTGGGTCCGCATGCGCCTGGGTGTGCAGTCTGCAGCTGTTTGCCTGTTGTCATCACCTCCCTGCTATCAGTGTTAGCTGCCTGTTGCCATCACTGCGCTGCTATCAGTGTTGGCTGTACTGTCTGTGTACTCGGTTCTTGCAGCTGTGTTGGGTCCGCACCCCACGCCTCACTCATTAGCCATTCCATGTTGTGGCCTGTGGCCTTATCGCATGCCCTTGGAGCTCCCCAGCTTCCCTCCCCATCCCACCTGGGACTGTGGGGCCCCTCTTCCCTTGCTGTTAGTACCCACTGCTTGCTGGACAATGACTGGCAGTGCTTGTCATGGGTTGGAGGGTCCACGGGGTGCTTCCATGGTTGTGGTCATGGATGAGAGGGCTGGATTTTGCTCCCTGTCACCTGTGAGCAAAGCCATGGCAGAGCCCTGTTCGCACCGGTGCTACTTCCACCATCGAGCTCCTTCCCGCTGCTGCACCCTTGCCTGTGTGTCATTTTAACAGCGCCTCCTCATCAGGTGTGAATGTAGCCTGAGAGGCCATGAGCAGAATGTTCATTTGCCCTGCCCCCCCACTTCCTGAGTTTTCTCTCTGCTTGTTTGTCATCGTTGATGTTGAGCATTCAGCAGCTCCCACTGTGCCACATGACTGCCCCCATCGCCCCGCCTTTAAAAAAGGAACTGGTTGTGGGGACTCAGCACTGTAAATAATAAAAAGGCACTTCAGTGAAGAAAAACAGTGTTTGGGAACTTAAGGCCACATTCACACCTGATGCTCCGGTGCTGTTAGAGTGACCCAACGCACAGATGCGGCACCAGGGCGGACCGAAAGGGAATCTGCTGCAGCTAGTCTTGCGCATGACAGGGTGCAAAATCCAGCCCTGTCATGCACATCATTATACCTTAAGTCAGCAGGGGATCAAGCTTTTGCTCTGGCCGTCCCTTCTGTGTGGATCTTCCTCCTTCCAGTTGTTCATCTCAGCATGGGCCTCCTCACCATTAGAAGGCACCTAAAGGCTTTCATTTATATTCAGGTGCTTTTAGGGGATCCACTGCTGGATTTTATTCCTTCCATTTTTATCCTTTCCTTTGAAAACTATTTGTAAATGGACTGTATTTTGTTGAACTGTTTTTGTTGACGGGGGTAATAATAATAACAATAAATTCTTAATGTATTATTATTATTATTATTATTATTAGCATTTGTATAGCGCCAGCTGTGTACCTGGCACTTTACAGAACAATAAGTTAGACGCGGTCCCTGCCTGCGGCTTACAATCCAATAGACACGGAGGGGGAGACAAGGAGAGGGGACATAGGGAGAGACAAGGGATAAATAAAATTCAAGCAGATGCGAAGTCTCAGGTGCATGTTCTTGGCTTGGTTGCAGTTGGCAGGAGTGTGCGGGAAGGGCAGACAGTAAATATTGAGAGGAAAGGTCTAACAGGCGTTGGGAAAGGCAGCGAGTAAGAGGAGGGATATGAAGGTGCAGAGGGAGGGGGCAAGGCGGATGTCGGCAGGGAGGGAGTTCCAGGCATGGGGGGAAGCAAGGGAGAAGGAACGAAGGCGGTTAAGGGAGCAGGGGAGACATGGGAGAGTGAGGGAGGGGTTATGTCTGTGTGCGCTCCCTCATTCGTCCACCAGCTGTCGGAGCAGTGGGCTGTGTCTGTGCACTCTCCCTCGCTTGCCCATCAGCTGTCGGAGTGGTGGGCTGTGTCTGTGCGCTCTCCCTCGCTTGCCCGTCAGCTGTCGGAGTGGTGGGCTGTGTCTGTGCGCTCTCCCTCGCTTGCCCGTCAGCTGTCGGAGCGGTGGGCTGTGTCTGTGCGCTCTCCCTCGCTTGCCCGTCAGCTGTCGGAGCGGTGGGCTGTGTCTGTGCGCTCTCCCTCGCTTGCCCATCAGCTGTCGGAGCGGTGGGCTGTGTCTGTGCGCTCTCCCTCGCTTGCCCATCAGCTGTCAGAGCGGTGGGCTGTGTCTGTGCGCGCTCCCTCGCTTGCCCGTCAGCTGTCGGAGCGGTGGGCTGTGTCTGTGCGCGCTCCCTCGCTTGCCCATCAGCTGTCAGAGCGGTGGGCTGTGTCTGTGCGCGCTCCCTCGCTTGCCCGTCAGCTGTCGGAGCGGTGGGCTGTGTCTGTGCGCGCTCCCTCGCTTGCCCGTCAGCTGTCGGAGCGGTGGGCTGTGTCTGTGCGCGCTCCCTCGCTTGCCCGTCAGCTGTCGGAGCGGTGGGCTGTGTCTGTGCGCGCTCCCTCGCTTGCCCGTCAGCTGTCGGAGCGGTGGGCTGTGTCTGTGCGCGCTCCCTCGCTTGCCCGTCAGCTGTCGGAGCGGTGGGCTGTGTCTGTGCGCGCTCCCTCGCTTGCCCGTCAGCTGTCGGAGCGGTGGGCTGTGTCTGTGCGCGCTCCCTCGCTTGCCCGTCAGCTGTCGGAGCGGTGGGCTGTGTCTGTGCGCGCTCCCTCGCTTGCCCGTCAGCTGTCGGAGCGGTGGGCTGTGTCTGTGCGCGCTCCCTCGCTTGCCCGTCAGCTGTCGGAGCGGTGGGCTGTGTCTGTGCGCGCTCCCTCGCTTGCCCGTCAGCTGTCGGAGCGGTGGGCTGTGTCTGTGCGCGCTCCCTCGCTTGCCCGTCAGCTGTCGGAGCGGTGGGCTGTGTCTGTGCGCGCTCCCTCGCTTGCCCGTCAGCTGTCGGAGCGGTGGGCTGTGTCTGTGCGCGCTCCCTCGCTTGCCCGTCAGCTGTCGGAGCGGTGGGCTGTGTCTGTGCGCTCTCCCTCGCTTGCCCGTCAGCTGTCGGAGCGGTGGGCTGTGTCTGTGCGCGCTCCCTCGCTTGCCTGTCAGCTGTCGGAGCAGTGGGCTATGTCTGTATGCTCTCCCTCGCTTGCTGGTCAGCTGTTGGAATGGACCCCAGGTAGGAGAAGGAGGATCAGCCTCAGTGACCCCAGCTGGACGAGTAGTCACTCCAGTTTGTGACATCGGGGCTGATCCTCCTCCTCCTCCTACCCAGGGTCCCCTATGCCGCCGTGACTGCTGCTCCTCCCCAGGGTGCACTCCAACAAGGCGCGCACACACACATATGCACCGCTGCTCCAACATCTGATGGGAGGCTGGCGCCAGCTTCCTCTGAGAGCCTGATCCTTGCTGGCACCATGACCTTGTCCAAAATGCTGGCAGGCCTGTATGTGGGTGGGGTTGCTGGGAGTGTGATCTGCATTTCTGGGGATGATTCCGTGCAGAGCTACCCCGGCCCAATCTGGGGCAAATGTCCGGTGGTTACCGCTGTTCAGACAGGCAGGTGGATCCGGGGCAAAGGGGAGCCAATCTGAGGCCCCATCTCATGTGATGATTACACCCTTTGTCTTTTGTTGATGTAACTAAAATGACCTAATTATACTGGTCCAATCCCTTTATATGGAGGCCCTTAAAATAGTTAGGATTGGGCTTCAAGCAATTTTGCTTAATGAAGTAATTTACCATCCCTACCAAGGGTTTGCAGCTTCACTTAACTAGATGAATTTTCTCATTACATAAGTGCAAGTTTTCTAGTGTAGCTAAGATCTTACATTCTGCTACTTTTTCCAATCTGGCTTATCATCTTTGTCTTGGTAACTTAATACTGAACCTTCATGATATGAGTGCCAAAGCAATGCCTCAACACTGAGTCGAAAGCAAAACCAGAATGAAAAGACCACAGGGAGGCGAATGTTAGTGCTTTCCAGTGAGGGGCTGATATCTGCGATAGTTATCTCAAAAGGCAGACCTTTGCTTTAAGAGTCAGAGAGGAGTTTTCAGTCTATAGTGATTGCATACATATGGTGGCCCTTGGGGTTACTTACTACAGAGACCTCACAGGAAGCTCGGAGTTCCAACATGGGAGTGGGGGGGGAGGGAAACGTGGAAGTCAGGCTTCAGAGAAATAGGAAACAATTATCATTCAGCCGGCAAAAGGCTAAGGAGAGCCTGCAGCAACATTCCTATGGTAGCCCCAGAGCAAAAATTACCAGAAAGAGGAGATACATACAATTTCACCATGTTTGAAATTCAAATGCTTTTCAGATATCTCACCCTCATTAAATAAAGGGGCAGGGGATCTAATGTGGAACCAATCATGTTTTCTAATGAAATCATTCTGGTTCTTATTGGGGAAAGCATAGCTGCATAATTAGCTTAAGCATAATGTGTTGAGGGTGAAGGGAGGGGACGGACGACAGTACTGGAAGTTAAAGGAATGTAGATTTAATTTCCATCTTGGCCATTCTTTGATCCATCTACAAAAGGCCGATGATAGAAATCTTGCTGTCCAAACGGCTCACTAGATTTCTTCCTTCCCCACAATGCCCTTTCCCTTTCTGGTCTAAAGGTGCAAGGCAAACCCAGAAGGACCTCTAGGAGCTATAGTGCAGTTGACTGCAGCCTCGGGAAGACTATGGCAAAAATCTGAACTACATGCTGTTGTGTGTATTTGTTTAGGATAGCAAACATTGTTATATGCAAAATTCATGCCATAAACACAGGAGCTGTCATGCTGCATCAAACATTAATCTGTTTTGATACAGTTCACTACTCTGGCAGTGGCCATTAATGATTTATTTATTATTATTATTATTATTATTA
>QEPC01010552.1:2403505-2414214 GCA_003113815.1 Sphenodon punctatus | reverse complement strand
TTAGTTATTTGTCATAACCTATTGCCTAGGCACTAGATGTTACAAGCATTATGCAAAGCCAAAGGAATCCCAGCAATCTTAAAACACGAAGCTATCATGATTTTCAAACCTAGGAGCCCAGAAAGTAAAATCTTAAATTTACCGTAGAACCTTGAAGTAACAAATACCAAATTTATGAAGTCACTTGTCAACTAAACCCTTACTCAACTTTTTCAGTGCACTCAAAGGTTGTTGTTTGTTGGGTTTTGTTTTTTAAAAAAATCTGTGTTCCTTGGTCTATGTTTTTCACATGCTTTTAGCTACATGGTTTTGTTACAGTTCAATTAAGATGCTAAGTCATTTTTAGCATTCTTTTTAGGCACTTAGAGAGTTGTTCTGTTTTCCCTCCAAAAATATTGAGCATTCAAGTACTGACCTGGGATGAAAAGGGACCTGATTGTGGCCCATGTTGGCCCACATTGGTCTGCTTTAGCCCAGGACTCTCTTGCACATTTGTTCCGTTGCTGCCAGATGCTGATCCACATGCTCCCCAGGGCAGGCAGGTGACTGCTACAGGATGCGTCCTCCAGAGAAGCTCAGGGATGCATTCTGGGCCAATGCTCGCCCACCCGGACCAACACGGGCCATGCGGGCCCACACATCAATTAGGCCCTACCTAGCCCAACTGCGAGGTGGGGGGGGGGTCAGTTGATTGGACCCCCATGCTCACCTGCCCTGCTCAACAGCTGAACATGGGGACCTAGAATATTGCACTTGCCCTGACCCCGCTAGACAGCTGATGGGGGTGGGGGGTGGAGGAGCACTCTCACCCTGGCCCCGTCAAATAGCTGATGGGGGGGGAGGCTGGAGGAATGTGCTCACCCTGGACCCACTGAACAGATGATGGGGGGGGCTTAAGAAGAACGCTCAAGCTGGCCACGCTGAACAGATGATCTGGCACTGGCTGGCACTTCCCTCAGGAGCGCCCCATCAGTGGTTTTGCCAGCCAGGTGAGTGCTCCATACAGCTGATGGGGAGTCCAGGAGTGCCACCCATCAGCTGTTCGACTGGCAGGTTAACACACAAAACAGTTGATGTAGGCCACAGAAGCACCACCATTCAGCTGTTTGGCAGGCGGGTGAGAGCACCAAACACCTGATGGGGGCCCAGGAGAGTCCCCCCCCCCATCAGTTGTTTGGTAGCAGCTCTTCCTGGGGCCCAATCCTGCCGCATCACATTGACTCAGGAGTCTTGTCCCATGTGGACAGTTCCTCGGGTGCCCCTAGGGTGTGGAGCGTCCTGTTCTGGAAGTCCTCATGCCCAGGTCACGGGTTGAAACCTGCCCGTGTGAGCAGCCCTCCCCACCAACCCTAGGAGTGGTGGCTGCAGTGGTTTGTTTGCCCTGGGGTGGGCCGGGGAGGCACCTGTTCACTATTTTGTCTGTTTTCACCCCTGGTTCAAATCAGTAATAGTCATTTCCCGGAAAAAAAACAAAAAAAGCTCTACTGAAATTCAGAAAGCAAAGCATGACATTTCACAAGTTTTTGTATGTTGATGTGCTTCTTCCTCTCTTCCACTGCTGAGCAATCATAATTAAAGAGGGGCATACAACTGGAGATGGCCAAGGGAGGAGGAACAAGGGACAGGGATGCATTCATGAAGAGTTGAAAAGCCGTAGGTAGACATGCCTAGCTTGGTTGCAGGAGAGTTGAGGCATCCTGAAGGAAAAGCCGGTAGAATGAGAAGGATCAGTTCAAGCTTATGTTTTTGAATTCACTGGCTTTAACAAACCTGGAATCAGGAATTATATCCTGCTGTAGGTGAGGTAAGCACTGAGTATATGAGGAGAGCTATAGCAGAAACTTGTTATAGTGCACATTATAACCCAAATTCAGATAGAACACGGTTGTGATCTAGTGCCTTTTGTTATCATAATCAAGTATTGTTTTTTTCAATTAAATTCACAGTGGGTACAGTCCAAAAGATGAGCACTGATTATGATGATTGTTGATTATGATGATCAAAATGGGGCCACACAGCAGGGTAGCCATATACAGGATAGGGATGGGGCTATCGGCGAATTATCAATTACCGGTTTTATTGGTATTGGATTAATCTGATCATACCGATAATATCAGTATCGGCATATCGTTTTTTTTAACATTGCCGATTTTTCGGACCTTTAACATTGCAGCCGTTTTTAAAATGGCCGCAATGTTAGAAATCCGAAAAATTGGCAATGTTAAAAAATGATATGCCGATACTGATATTATCGGTATGGTTGGATTAATCCGATATTGCCAATGAGCAGCATTATTGGATTAATCTGATCCCAATAGTCCCATCGCTACAGGAAACCCTTTGTTGCATTCAGGGAGACATATTAGCAGTTTGTCAAAAGACCGCAACCCAGGGCAAAGCTCCATGAGTCACTCATTGCCTAAAGGATAATTGCCAATCCCAGCCAGGAAATGGGGGTTGGTTTCAATACAAATCTTGCATGTGCATGAGGTCATCGGTTATTAGGGACCACTACCTGATCATTTGATAAGCTGGCTGACTGACCATGACGATTATCCCTTAGACAGTGCAGGGTTCATGGGGCTGTCCCCTGGGTTGGAGTCTTTTTACAAACTGCTAATGACAAACTGCAATTAAGAGAAAGTATTTTTTTTACTCAGTGCACAATTAACTTGTGGTCGAGTTTACCGCCAGAGGAATTGGTCAAGGCCGGTAGTGTAACTACTTTTAAAAAGAGATTGGATAAGTTCTTGGAGGATAAGTCCATTGATGCCTATTAGCCAAGAACGTTTCAGAGATGTGTTGGGAGCTGGAACAACAGGGAATGGATTGCCCATTGTGACCTACAGGTGCTTCTCCCAAGAAAAGAGATTGGCCATTGCCGGAGACAGGCTGCTGGGCTTGATGGACCATTGGTCTGACCCAGTAAGGCACTTATGTTCTTAATGTGTCCCGTGGACACAACAGACTCCTAAGTGAACTTTCAACCTGCATCCCCTCACTCCCCTTTGCATCTCTTGTGGGTTGCTCCCAGTGTAACCGATCTGTGCATACAATGGGAAATGTTAGCATTTTACTTATAACATGGATTTTAATAACACAGTTTGCACCATGGCTCCAAACTACTGCAACAGGAGGTGTCATGACAATTAATGAAACAACCACATTCATGGGTTTAGCAGGTGTGGTACAGTACAGTTTAGTAGCTAACATGTTTGACTTGGACCTGGGAGACTGGGGTTTGAATCCCATCCTTTGTGGGGGAAGCAAGCCACTCTCTCTGTCTCCATTCCCCATCTATAAAGCGGGAATAATGATGACCTACCCCACTGGGTTGTTGTAAGGGTGATCTAGATAAGTATTAAGGTACTTTGACTACTGGAAAACCTCTAGAAATTAATACCATTTGGATGGAGTAGGTTGCAATGGCTCCTTTCACCCTTCTTCCTATGGGGTACAATTCTGGATTTAAAGGGGAGTTTTGTCAGAGTTTCTCCCTGGGAATTCTCGTTGGGTGTTTTTAGACAGATGGGCTGCCCCGCTGGTGCTGCAGGCTGTGCTGGTGAGGCAGTGTGCTTGAGGGGTGCCATGACCAGGCGGGCTCGGGGTCAGCTCCCAACCCCCCAAAATCTGCTGCCCTAGGCAGGTATCTATGTTGCCTGCCCCTACGTCTGGCCCCGGCTGTGCCAGTCTGCTTCACCCCTGGGTGGTCCGTCCATCTAAAGGCGGCCCAGCGCCGGATGTTGAAGTGGGGCAACCAGCACATACTCCAGGGCAGCCCCACCACTGGTGGCACTCTGGAACATCCTGGAGCATGCCTGCCAAACCTGGGGCACCAGACCAAGGCAGAGCAGCTGTCTGTCCGATGCATGGACCTATGCCTGCTGCTTTGCTCTCAGCCATCCATTGCCTCGGGCAATGCCATAGAGTTGAGGGCAATTGCCGGCAGCTCTATGGTATGTGTTTGGGGGGGGGGTAACACCCCACGGGTGGACTGTGGGTTGGGGAACCTGCTGGGTCTGTCTATCTGATCCAGACCCAGACAGAGCTGGGAGTGGAAGGGACATGGGGGGGGAGCACCCCATATCATTTCCGGGTGGGGTGGGGTGGAGGCATGCCAGCATCCATCTGAAAACACCCATTGTTTTTAGTAGGAATCCCATATGAACAAAGTTTTAGGGTCCAACCCAGATTGATACTTTCCCTCATTTGCCATTTACTTAGCATAAAAATCCGCAAAGCAGACGTTCCCAAACAATGGGTGAGGACCCCAAGTGGTGTCACATCATCTGCAGATGGGGTCGCCGTCAACATTTATATCTGATATTTTGCATGTTCTTTCTACTCTTTGGGGTCATGGAATTATATTTAAGACTCAAAATCCTCTACGGCCTGGGCCCTCCTACCTGCAAAACCGCCTCACTCTCCATGCCCTGGACTGACCCCTGCGGTCCACCGGGAGAACCCTTCTTGATGTCAATGGAGAGGGCATTCTCGGTGGTGGCACCTAGGCTGTGGGACTCCCTTCCGGTGGAGGCCCAGGTGGCCCCGGACCTTGCCTCATTTTGACGTCAGTGCAAGACCTGGCTGTTCCGCCAGGCTTTGGCTGAGGGAGGTGGGTGAGGGTGAAGTGGGTTTTTTATTTTCTTAATCTTATGCTTCCATTTTATGTATTTTTTGCATATTTTAAAAATATTTAAACTTTTGTGAGCCGTCTCGAGCTGCTTAGGCAGGGGAGGCGGGGTATAAATAATGAAATTAAATAAATAAACAACGAAATAAATAAATTAAATGGGGCCACACAGGGAAAAACTAAAATATTATATAATTTTGCACTAAGAGTGAAAACAGACATGACGCTAACCACCCTTTAACCATCCTTGGTGGTTATTTATGCATGTTGCAGGGCTGTATGGTGCCCTATGCCACCCTGAAACATGCATAAATGACCACCAAGGGTGGTTAAAGGGTGGTTAACATCATGTCTGTTTTCACCCTAAGACAATGGGTATGATAAAATATCTAAATCTTCAAATGTCCACAGGGCAACCACGAAGAAGACGGCAAGGAACTGTTCTCCATTGCTGGCGAGGGCAGAACTGGGGGGAAAAGGGGCTCAAGCTACAAAAAGGTAAATTCTTACAAAAATCTAGACTTCAAATAGACTAGATGACCCTCAAGGTTCCTTCCAACTCTATGAAAGCAAATCATGAAGATAAAGGCCCCTGTCCTCTCAGTACTGGGATGGCAAATTCTCCGTTGTTTTCCATGCATGCTCTGGTAAGGCACTTTGAGCATTGGGGCCACTAGGCCTTGACAGTCCTATTTCTTACACAGACTGGAGCTGCCATTTGTTTAGCTATTGGCTATTATTAATTCATTAGTTTAGTAATTATTAATTATTATTATTATTATTATTAGCTTCCGTTGAAAGAGAAAGAATTTTCAGACATAGTAACTAATCCTGCCCAGGCAGTGCTGTGTTTATTTCTCTCGGGGGGGAGGGGGGAATAACTGTGTTTTTCTTTCCCCACAAGAAGTTTAAACAATGATGGGCTATAACCCTTAATGGACAACTATCATCTCCACAGATGAACTTCCAGAAGGAACCTGCGCATTCATTCGATATCAGTCATTCTCAGGACTGAGCTGTGCCCTCACCTCTAGTCTGCTGATGGTGCCTATTCCTCGTTGAATAAGAATTTGAAAATTAAAACCAGATTTGATTTTTAAATGTTGTGTAGGCTTTTTAAAAAATTATTAATACTAATACTGCTACTGAGAGCAATAGCTGGAAGCTAAAAGTCTAAAAGAATTAAGAGAAAACTCAGAGATGGGGTTGAGTGAGAATTCACAGATCTAAACCTGTCAAATTTAATTTGGGAAAGTGTGGTTCAGAGCACAGATTGGAGAAGGGAGAAAAGTATGAGAGAGAGAGAGAGAGAGAGAGAGACAGAGAGAGAGAACACCCACTTGGGGCAGTGGGTTGGGATTACATTACCCCTGACAACCCTTCCTACCCTGCAATCCTAGTATTCTATCTCAATTTGTTTAAAATAACTAAGAGCATATCTCGATGTGTACAGCAGGGTGGAGGAACTTCCAGCCCATAGGTCAAATCCAGTCAATGGCTCATTTTATTCAACCCCTTTCCAATTTCTGGATCTGGCTTGTGGATCCAGTGCCCACACTTCAGCGCTGAAAAAGTGAGTTCAAGGGAAGAGAGTGGAGAGGAGGACATGGGCTTGAGGATAGGGCATAGATCCATGATCAGCAACACCTCAAGTGGGGTCCTTACAGGACTGATTGAGAATCACAGCATTAGTCTTAACAATTACTCATATTACTTGCCATGCCAATAAAGTATCTGTCAATTGCATCAAAATGTACAAGTGAGCATGACCATCAAAAAGGGAAGTTCATAAATTGTAAGCTTCTTGGGGCAGGGGCCTCTCCTTTGTCACCATTAGAGCTGAAAGGGGTACATAATTGGTACCCATGGGTAATAGTATTGCATTGTGTATTCAGCAGGCTACCTGGCCACCAAGTGGATACCCAAGTAATCTGTAATTAAATTTCTGTTACCTTTTAAAACCGCTAAATAAATACTCCGACAAGTATTGAAATTAAAGAAAAGATGCCCGCTGCTTCTGAATAAGGATAACATGTAGCTTAGGATGCCCACGCTTCTTACTGCCACAATACTGTATCGGCTTATTGCAGTACAGCTCCAATTCACATCCCACATGAATCACATTGAGAACTCCTCTCTGAGTTCTCAGCGCCATTAAGGAACTGCAGATTACTTACTGACTGTAATTACTTTTAATCATATTTGCTTTGTGGTTATCTGTTGTTAATAGAGCTCTTTGATCTGGTTAACTGCCTCCCATGTAATTAAACCGTGGAGGGGGAGGGGAGTACGTGGTTAATACTCTGCTAACGATGCACATTTTGCTTTTAGGAAGATTTTCAAAGTCAACGATAATTTGCTATTAGAATTGGCCTGGAAATGCGATCATCATAATAGGGTTTTTTTTAAAAAAAACCTAAAAATAACAATGGGCATATTTACTTTACATTGTTAATTGCTTCGCTCTTCGCCAAAGGGTTTCATTTTTCCCCATTGCTTATTATTCAGACTTTGCCCTAACTACAGACAACCTGCAGAGGCTGTTGTTGGGTAAAAAAACTTGTCCTCACCGGCAGGACAATTATTATTATTTTTTTCTATTTATATCCCTATCCGAAAAATAGCTCAGGGCAGCTGACAATAAGTTTTTAAAAACACCACTACAATACATATATAAACTACATTCCGCACCACTCAATACAGTAAGAAGGGTCACGCCCTTGTCATGGACGGATCATTATCTCCTATAGGCCAGTTTCTCAGCGCACCTCCTCCAGAAGGTGATGGGACCAGTTAGGTTGGTCAGCTCTCGGAAGCTGATGGAACCTCAGCGGTTCCAGGAGGCTTTGAGGGAGTTAACCTTAGACCCGGACGGCCACTCTGTCAATGAGCTTGTCCAGCATTGGAATATCTTGCTGGGGGGAGGGGGGACAATTGACAGAGTGGCTCCGAGATGTCTTCTCCCTCCGTCTCATCACCGCAGGGCCCCTTGGTTTACTGAGGGGCTGCGGTATATGAAACAGATACGTAGGAGACTAGAGTGATGCTGGCATCGGACTCACTCTGAATCTGACCGACTTCTCCATAGGACCCATTTGCGGTGCTATGTTGAGGCTGTGAGGACAGCAAAGAAGGAGTTCTTTGCTGCCCTCATAGCATCTGCAAAGTTGCGTCCAGTGGAGCTGTTCCGGGTGGTGCGGGGGCTGGTCAGTCTGGCCTCCCTCCGCATGGACGGGGACTTGTCCCAGGCTCGCTGTGAGGAGTTTGCCTCCTACTTTGCAGACAAGATCGCTCAGATCCAGAGTAACTTTGACACCGGATTGGAAGCAGTGGGTGAAGAGCATGAGGTTATGGAGGCGCTGTCTGGTCGATCTTTCTGGGATGAGTTTCAGGAAGTGACACCAGCTGATGCAATGAATGTCCTGGGGTCTGTTAGAGCCACTAGTTGTGAATTAGATCTGTGCCCATCCTGGTTAGTGAAAGCCTCCAGGGAAACTTTGGGGACAGTGCTGGTGAGGGTAGTGAACGCGTCCCTTCGGCAGGGCAGGCTGTCACCCAGTCTCAAGGAGGCTGTGGTGCGACCCCTGTTGAAGAAGCCATCTATGGATGTGGACGCACTCCCCAGCTACCGACCCGTCTCTAATCTTCCCTTTTTAGGGAAGGTTATTGAACGGGCAGTGGCACTGTAACTCCAGGCGCATTTGGATAGCATCGGTTTCCTTGACCCTTTTCAGTCTGGGTTCCGCCCCGGTTATGGTACTGAGATGGCATTGGTGGCTTTGGTGGATGATCTCCGCCGGGAGATGGATGCAGGATGTTCAATGTTTCTGATCCTGCTAGATCTCTCGGCCGTGTTTGACACCATGGATCATGGGCTGCTGCTGAGACGACTGCGAGACCTGGGGGGTCTGGACGGGACTGTCCTTGGGTGGTTCCACTCATTCCTCTCGGAGAGAAGCCAGCAGGTGGTGCTGGGGGCTGAAACATCAAGCCCACGGGCCTTTTCCTGTGGCGTTCTGCAGGGTTCGATCTTGTCTCCACTATTATTTAATGTGTACATGCAGCCCCTGGGGGAGATCGTGAGAGGGTTCGGGGTGCAATGTCACCAATATAAATTGATAAACTAAATAAAATAAAATAGGCTGATGATACTCAGCTGTACCTCTCATTTTCAACTGACCCAGGTCCTGCTGTCTCATTACTTTCCCAATGTTGGAGGCCATGGCGGATTGAATGTGGCAGAGAAGACTGAAGCTAAATCCCGATAAGACAGAGGTGATGGTAGTGGGTAGGGCGGGGGAGGTTCTGGCTCCCCTTGTGGAGGGGGGGTGTCTATCATTGTAAACCACCCCTAGATACCGTAGGTATGAGGGGGCAGCTAAAAAATGCTTATAATAAATAAATAAATAGAACACGAATCCATCCCTCCTACTCCCATTCCTCACTAAATACCCCAACTAATCCATCCCTCCTACTCCTATCCCCTCCAACTCTCACTTGGGGGAATTCCCTCCCCCCAGCCTAGCCCTGCCCCCCTCTCACAGAGGGGCCATGGCTAAACTACGGAGCTCCTTAATCCACCCCCACCCACTCCTCTGTCTCTCACCTGCAGGTGAGAGTCTGCCTAAACTATCCCACACCCCCATCCCTCCCACTCTCCCTACCCACAACAAATCTGTATAAAATACAATGCGAAATCTATACATATTAGGGATGAATTGAGATTTCTCAAAACCAGGAATTTCCATTGAAATCACAATTCCCAATACCCTCTCAGTCGAATCGAAAAACTATTAGTACTCGTCAATGTTTTGATTAATATTTTATTTCCCAATTTATTTATTTACTGGATTCCTGTTTGTCGCTTCACCATCAATTTCCCAAGATGGCAAAATTACTCATGAGTAGGTATTTAGCTGCTTGTTTCAACCCTAATACATATGTATCGCACAACATATCCCATAACATACACTACAAACAGAAAACCTCATGGGGAGGCTATATTGAAACAGGCACTGTAATACAAGGGGGGCTAAAAGCAGCTCAGCATGATGGTGGATCCTTCAGGGCAGAGCATCTTTGTGGCTGTGGCCATATCACAAATGGTCCAAGAAGGGCTGGCGCCCTTTAGAGCAATCCTACGCCATTAAAGTCAATAAGAATTTTACCATTGAAGACTTTAATGTCATGAGTTGGCTTACTCACAACTAGACTTGAAACGAGTAACCACTACTATCTGGTATCCGGCTAGATATCATTGTATCCATGGTATCCAATGTCCAGTCAGATGCTAATAAATAATAGTATCAAGTTTAGCCTCAGACATTTCTCCAGTTAGCCGGGTTACTGTTTACCAAAATACTATTTACCAAAATCTCCTCTTCCCCTGAAGGCTGGATCAGAGTCCAGAGTGGATCAATGGAGGTTTGTGGTGGGGGCATTAAGCTCAAGACTCACTTGGCTATATCTGGCTCCACAGGCTCTTTCCCTGAACAGAGAAACAAATCCCCTTGCTGAGTCACTTGTCCAGCATCATCCCGCACTGGACACAGCTCACTGGCCCCTTAACTTGAGAACCATGTTGTCCCGTCCCTCATGAGAGATTAGTTTTGTTCAGTAGAAGGGAGGTGAATGTATTACACTCCCAGTCAACATGGGAGACTTGACAGGTCTAGTCTATGCAATATCTTTAATATGGCTGAAACTGATTTTTTGGCGCCATTCTGATTCCTTTGGAACTGGGTGTTTGTATCAGACAATTGTTTTTAAAAAAGAAAGGAAAACAACAAAAAAGGCTCTTTGTGCATACGTAAAATGGCAGCCACATGAGAACATAAGAACATAAGAAGTGCCATACTGGGTCAGACCAACGATCCATTGAGCCCAGCATCCTGTCTTGGATAGCAGTGGCCAATCACCGGGGCCTGGGAGAAACACCCAACAGGTCACCATGCTATCCATTCCCTGAGGGTCATCCCCAGTCTCCCAACAGTAAAGGGTTTTGTTCCCCAATCCTATCTGGCTAATAGCTGCTAATGGAACTATCTTCCAGAAACTTGTCCAAACCTCTTTTAAA
>QEPC01010552.1:2372138-2403405 GCA_003113815.1 Sphenodon punctatus | reverse complement strand
GTAGCTTTAACCCAGCTAGTCGGGGCCACGCCCCCACCACAGGTGCGTCCGCTTTGGCTGGTTCCCCCAGGCAAGTAGACACGGCGATTCTCCCAAGCAGCCGAATACAGGGGGACTGGCTCACAGGAGCCCGCCCGCGCCCTCGACACTCCCACGGCCGCTACCTCCCACTTATTATTACTACTGCATTATCATGAGAAAGGAAAAAGGAGTTCAACTTCTGAGAAGTCTGGGGCAGGTGTCTGCTGGTACTTCTGCCACTGGTTGCAGCCCACAATGGAAACAATACCAAAAACAAAATCGAAGTCAATACCAATACCGATAACAAATGATGAAATGTCGTTAATAACAAATAATGAAAATGAAAACAAAAATGAAAAATGACATGTGTCCTTGATGCACCCCCCTAATGTGCAGGTGATTTCTCATTTTCATGAACGTATCCCTGTCTCTTCCTATGTTCCCTACTCCCTTGTCTTCCCTAGATTAACTAAGCCAAGCATGTAGAGGTGATTTCTCAATTTCATCAATGTATCCCTGTCTCTCCCCATGTTCCCCTCCCTCTTGTTTCTTTTAGACAGCAAGCCCCTTGTGACATGGACCTGTCTCTAAGTAATTAGTGTTCAGTGCCAGATAAATTGCTGGCACTATAGAAATAGTTAATAATTATTTAAGTATGTTTCATTCTGATCGTGACAGAGCAGCACCAGGAATTGAATCGATACCTTGCTGGATGCCACTGGATCCATTTATTCTCCTCTTTTGTGAATGGCAGTCAGCACAAAGCCAAGAATTAAATGTAACAGTGGTGGCTTGGCTTCTCCACAGAACTGGCATCCTCCTTCAGACGCTGAAGGAATGAATGAGTGCAAGAGGTAAGCAACACAGCTTCGATTTTGCCAGCAAGAGCCCATGTGCGCAACAGAGGTCTGACAATGGTCTGTTCTGCTTTCATGTGACAGTTAAGATGACACAATAACCAGTTAAGTAACAACCCCCTGCCAAATCCACTTGGCTGGAAGCAAAAAGCTAAAATCCAAATGAGGTGCTTGCACCACAAGAGGAGCATTCTAAACCCTGAGCCAATTATTCGGTCATTCCTGGGATCAAAAGCAGGCCAAGTACATACTACTTTGAGACGATTGCAGAGTGTTAGATTATTCATTACAATCTGTTCCCCTGTTTGTTTTGGCTTGGATTGTGTTTTATTTATCCTTTACTAATTGCTTAAAGGATGAGTCTGGCCCGAGGCTGCCGTCCAATAGAGATAGCTCGACTCTACCTAGGCCATGTGTGCAAATGAAGAGGCTAGAGAGATGGCACAAGAAGATTCCTTCTGATTAGCACTTAAATGAGTACACGCAAAAACAGGTATCCCTGTGGAATTTCCGGTCCCCAAATCGATTTGAAAATATTGGTTTCTAATTGGTACCCAATTACGACCCGATTTGGGGACCTGATGTCCCGGAATGTCCTGAAATACTGACTTCCGGTCCTGAGTTTTCCGTTATCTGGTCTGATTTTTCATTCTGTCAGTAACTGGAAAATTGGTAAATCAGTAACAGAAATTACCAATTTTCCAGTTATTCAGGTACTCCGTTGGTGATCGGGTACCCAACANAAATCGGTTTGGTTCGGTTTGAAAATCGAGTTCAGTTTGGAAGTTTGGTTCGGTTGACCAAACTGGTCGAGTTCGGTCCGAACTCTGAAGTTCCGAACCACGTTCAACCATCCCTAATGACTTCCCTTTGTTAAATCCATGCTAACTCTTTGCCATTAAGCCATGTTTATCAATATGCCCAGTAATTCTCTTCTTAATGATAGTTTCCACCATTTTGCCCGGCACAGACATCAAGCTTGCCGGTCTGTAGTTTCCAGGATCACCTCTGGATCCCTTTTTAAATATTGGGATTATATTTGCCACCCTCCAGTCCTCAGGTACAGTGCCAGATGCCAACATTATGTTACAAATTACTACTAGTAGGTTTGCAATTTCACATTTGAGTTCCTTCAGAACTCTGGGGTGAATACCATCTGGCCCTGGTGATTTGTTCGTATTAAGCATGTTAATTTGCTCTAGAACCTCCTCCAGGGTCATGCTGATTTGTGACAGTTCATCCAATTCATCACCTACAAAGTAGGGTTCCGGCATGGGTATCTCCCCAACATCCTCCGCAGTGAAGACCGAAGCCAAGAACTCGTTCAGCTTCTCTGCAATGTCCTTATCCTCCCTGAGTGCCCCTTTTATTCACTGGTCATCTAATGGCCCAACCGATTCCCTAGCAGGCTTCTTGCCTCTGATATACTTGGAAAAGGTTTTATTATTTGTTTTTGCCTCTTTAGCAAATCTCCTTTCAAATTCTTTCTTGGCCTGCCTTATTACAGTTACAGTGCCAGTGTTTATGCTCCTTTGTATTTTCCTCATTGGGGCTAGCTTTCCACGTTTTAAAGGATGCCTTTTTGACTTTAATATCCTCCTTTGCATCTCCATTTCGCCCTGTGGTAGATGTTTAGTCCTCCTGCTACCTTTTTTAACTTGTGGGATGCATGTTAAAATGAGCTCGTGCAAAATGATCTCTGCCATCCAACAAGATGAGAATGCATGAGCAGAATTTTGCTAAGCCATTCCAATTTTGTGGAAACGTTCCACAGAATCAGAATGGCTTATCCAAACCAGCCCTAACCTTCAATATTCAGCCCCCTATAAGAACATTAACCAGCTGGCTGTCTAGGAGAAAGCTCTTCTACCTTTTTGGTTACCTCATGTACAATAGCCACATCCATTTTCATGCAAGCCCAGAACCATATGTACCTAGCAGTACCAGGCTGCCTGTCTTACACAACCAGTGACAAACTTTATGTATCACAAATGACTCAGCTTGATGCCAGTATGTACTGGGCACATTCAGTTCCCTCAGCATGGTGTTACATTCATTTTACACATTCCATGTTGTCTACAATGAGTTTTCCAGATTTCAGCTGCAATAAACCTGTCTCCGCAGAAGTAACAGATGAAGTAATGCCTTGCTTTCTTACACAGGAGAGGAATAGCCACACTAATAGAAATGTAGATGTGTGGCTATTCCTCTCCTGTGTAAGAAAGCAAAGCTGACTCATTTGTATGATGTGGCAGGAAGGAACCCCAAGGATTATCTAGAATCAGAAATGGAAAAGAGCCCCAAGGGTTATTTTCACAATACAAGCACTACAGGGCAACCAATGAAATCATCAGGTACCAGGTTTGCATAATGAGAAATGCTAAGTAAGAACATAAGAAGGTGCCATACTGGGTCAGACCAATGGTCCATCGAGCCCAGCATCCTGTCTCTGATAGGACTCAGTCTCAGTTGCTTAAAGTACCCAATAGGTCATTATGGGGTGATCCATTCCTTGCTGTTCACTCCCAGCTCCTCATAGTAGGAGGTTACATTCCCCAAATCTAGCTACCCATATCTACCGATAGTAGTTACTAAGTAGTAACTACCCATTCACTTGCTCCCCACCATTCATGGCTTTGTAAACCATCCAATATCCCCCACCGGTAACCTCTTCTTGAACCTGAGGAGCACTAATAGTTTCCAGTAGGGATGGGACACCGGGGAGAATACCGGATACCGGATTTATCAGTATTGGATCTCCTCGGTATCGGATTTACCGGTATCGGCATACTGGATTTTTAACATTGGCTGCTTTACCGTTTTTTTTACATTGCGACCATTTACTTCAATGGCCGCAATGTAAAAAAAATAGTAAAGCGGCCAGTGTTAAAAATCCAGTATGCCGATACTGGTGATTATCAGATTATCGGATTAATCTGATATACCTGATTATCAGGTGTATCAGATTTATCCAATACCGATATTCCCACCCCTAGTTTCCAGCCTCACCACATATAGAAGTTGTTCCATGTTCCTGATCAATCATCTTTGAGTCCCCAAACAGCTTCCTACTTAAGTGAATCACAATCACAAGGCACCCCCAAAGATTGCTCATTGATGCTCTCTCTAGTGCCTTTTATTAATGATCCCCTTCTCTTCTGTAACTAAACTAAGCAAATGCACCTGCAACTTCTTAACTTTGTGAATGTATAACTGTCCCTCCCTATATTCCGCACTCCCTTGCCTCCCCCAGATTATAGATTAACTTTAACTATGCTTAATACTTGGACAGAACACATAGCAGATAGAATTTTATTGATATAGATACTTAGATAGGAATGTATTGCATATAGTAGAGGTTATTAGGTGTAGGTTTAGGTTAGACATACATATTTGTATTTTTTCATATTGTCATTATGCACTTATTATTATAATAATAATAATAATATATTTATTGCGGCCAAAGCCAGGAAAACATAAAAATGTAAGACATACAACATGAAAACAACAATCTACATCTAAAGAAATACAACCATAAGGAAAAAGAAAACAACCCGGGCCAGCCTATATAACTAATTTCCCCAGCAACCAGAACCCAATTGCACTAATTGCCAAATATCCAATTTCCTCATTGACTGACTAAAAGAAGATACCAGATAATAATAATAATTTTGACCATCTGCCAGTAAGACTCCTAATACAGGCCCAAGGCTAACCGTCAATAGGCTGCTTGAAGTTTACAAACAAAGTCCGCAATTTAAATGCTCGCATCAGAAAGTGAGCCACCACTGTTGTAATTGCAGGATCCATATCTGCCAAGGCAAATAATTGGAGGCTCCACTCAGTTCTCCCTGGGAGCCTCCGGAAAACCGGGGCAAGGAGCTCTGTGCGAATAACGTCATAAAGATGACAATTGCATAATATATGGTGGACCGTCTCCACACTTTCAGCATCAAAGGGACACAATCGATCAGCAAAAGGTATAGCCCTCAAACGCCCCTCATAGAGGGCAGAGGGTAGGGCATTTAGCCTCGCGCACATAAATAGGTACCTCCCCCTAAAAGGAATATCCGCAGAGAGATAGGCCGGCCTCTCCAAGGGGGATTTCAAAAGGGGGAGGTAACCCACCATATGGGCCGAAGCTCTAATTTGCGCCATCTCCTCCTGGAGGCTCTGGTCCCACAATCTCCTCAGTATAATATGCAAGGAAACTCCCAAATCCTTACCAGCAAAAAAGGAGGGGGCAAAGCCTAATTTACAGAGAGCCCGCTCCACTGCCCGCTGCCACTGACTCCTATAGGAGTCCTCCCTCCAGTATTTAATTAACCCCTTCCTCTGTGGCACATAAAGCTTGGCCCAAAACTTCATCACCAGAGCCCAAGCTTCCACAGACCAACGACACTGACCACACTCTACCCTGATTGCCGCAGACGGGGTACCCCCAGGTACCCTCAGAAGTCTTTGGAGGAAGCCCGTCTGGAGACTATTTAATTTCCCAGACCATCTCGGAAGGAGAAGAGGCATCCAGACCTCCGCCCCATATAAAGCCTGGGCACGAACCCTGGCATTTAAAACCTTGAGTGCAGGTACTACAGCACGCTTCCCTGAATGAACAAGGAGCCTAGCAAGAGCAAATGCAGAGCCCCTTGCCTTCACCATTGCACCCTCTACATGCCTGCTCCATGACCCACCTGCCTGGAAAAGGAGGCCCAAATAGCGGTAAGTACTTACTTGCCTGATCGTATGTCTACCTACCCTCCAATGAAAGACACGTCTTGAGCTGGAAAAAACCACAACCTGGGACTTATCATAATTGATCTCAAGCTTATTTTGAGAGCAAAAATCGGAAAAACACTGTAACTGTCGCCTTAGACCCACCCTTGTCTGTGACATAACTGCTATGTCATCGGCATAAAGGAGGGCACCTACTGAATGCCCCGCCAATTTGGGGGGGTGAAATGATGTTTCAGCCAGCAGGGGCACTATTTGATTAATAAATAGAATAAACAAGATAGGGGCAAGAACACAACCCTGCCTAACCCCAGAAAAAGTGGGAATATCCTCAGTAAGATGGCCAGCCTGATCCGTCTTCACAACAAGCGAGGAATTTTCGTGCAAAGCACGAAGAAGTCCTAACAACCTTGGTTCTACTCCCAGGGCAGCTAACCTTTCCCATAAAAGCGCCCTGTCAACAAGGTCGAAGGCTGCACGAAGATCAAGAAACGCAACATACAGCCTCCCAGATTTAGCTCGATATTTCTCCACAAGGTGGAGGAGAATGTGACAATGCTCTGCAGTGGAGCGGCCTTGTTGGAAACCGGCCTGTTCCGGGAATATGATATCGTGCTGATTTATCCACAGAAGAAGTTTGGATAGCAGCCATTTTCCATAAATCTTTGCAGCTACACATAAAAGGCTGATGGGCCTATAGCTTGCAGGGTCAGCACCATCTCCCTTTTTAAATATTGGGACTACCACAGCTCTGCTCCATATGGCTGGGAGTCTGCCTGTATTATTTATTGATGTAAACAGGGCGGCCAACCTAGGAGCCCACCAGTCAATGGTATCCTTAATCACATCTATTGGGATAAGGTCCAGGCCAGGGGCCTTACCCTTCTTAAATGTGCCGACAATCTCACTTACTTCCAAGGGCAAAACCGGGGGCCAACGAGGCGCATTTATCCATTCCCGATCCAGAACGGGGGACCCGAGACTAATCTGGGATCCCGCATAAAGATCACGAAAATATGCAACCCAAATCTCATCCAAGATTTTCACAGGAGATCGACCGGGCCCAGGCCTGGAATGCCTGTTCATTAGCATCCAGAACCGCCGTCCATCTTTGGAAATGGCCGCCTCCAATACCTCATCCCAATAGCTATCCCAATAAGCAGCCTTCTTGGCTTTAAGCGTTTCCTTATATAGCCTCCTGGTCAGAAAATACTGCACAGGAAGAACCCCCTCCCCAGTCCTCCTATATTGCTTATAAAGCACAACCAACTGACTCCTAAGGTCCAAACACTCCCTATCAAACCAGCCTTTTGAGTTTATAAGTTTACGCGGGTAAGGAGCCAAATCACTGATCATAGCAGCCAAAAGAGCAGTCAAATCCTCTATCGTCTGTAAGAATTGGTCAGTAACCTGGCAACCACCTTCCTCCAAATCATATACCACTGCCCCTAGAAAAACCCTAATTTGGGCAAATCTTGCGGGATTAAATCTAATTGTTATATGGCGGGGACCATCCCGCGGCCTATTACTGGGTGATAAGACTCCCCGCAAACATCCAGGGAGAAGAAGCTCCAAGGTCAAGGGAAGATGATCACTCCCTTGGCAAGTGTCTACCGCGAAATGCCCAATCAGTGGAATTACATCCGGGGATACAGCCATATAATCCCCAACACTGGATCCCATGGGGCTGAGATATGTAAATTCCCCAGGGTAATCACTAAACCCAGTTCCATTTAGGATACACAAAGAGACCTCCCCCAGCAACTTAAAGAAATTTAGGCCCGAAGTATTTATAATCCTATCTTTCGAAAGCCTAGAGCCCAGGGGGTTGAAATCCTGTTGGCTACAGCCATATGGAGCCAAAGCCTCATCAGTAGCACCCAATCGGGCATTAAAATCCCCCACTAGAATAATCTTGGCTGATGGATAAAGATGGACCGCTTCTTCCAATGATTCCCCAATTTGAGCCCAATCATTAGTGTTATGATATCTAGTATTAACAGGGGGAATATAAACAATACCCAAGATGAATAAAAGTCCCCTTAAATTAAGCACCAATATCAGCAAATGGGATGACTTAGGGAAAACTGCTACTATATTATTTTGTAAAGATTGGGCAATGAAGCAGCTGAGGCCTCCACTGGGGCGACCCTTGATGGCATATCTAATTGCTGGAATATGATATACTTTATAGGAGCCAAAAGATGGCAACACCGAAGTCCATGTTTCCTGAATAGCAATAATATGGAACGTATTTAGGAAGGCCGAAACCTCCGGAATCCCCACTGACCTAGTCCATCCGGCAATGTTCCATGAGCAGAGTCGTACAGAATCAGCTCCATGGTGCCACTTATGTCAAGTATTTGACATATTCAAGCCAGAACAGGCCCCACCTGGGAGATTATCAGGCTCCGGGGGGGGTACCTGAAGCCCCACCCCTCCCGTCTCCCCTGACTCCAACGGCGCTGGACAGGCAAAGGGGGAAACTGCTGCCTGGTTTGTCTTGCTCCCACTATCCGTACCCAGGATACCCAAATTTCCCAATTTTGCCAAATCAGAGAAGACTGAGGCAGCAAAATCCATGGGGGCCACCTCTTGGAAAAGAGGCAGGGCAATAGGCTGGGGGCTAGCCCGAGGGCTAGTTGATAAAGCCGGCATACACTCAGGAGCCCCTTGGGGAAGAGAAGGGGGCTGCTCCGAGGACATGGCTATCCGGGCCAGCCTAATATTTATGGGAGAGTTAGACACACTCTTGGGCCTCAGACCCTTCGATCTTTTCACGAAAGAATCGTGAGAGATAGTCTGTCTCGTGTCCCCCCCTGGAATTTTTGCCCCCGTGGTCTCCCACAAGGGACGAACCACTGGGTCCACATGCACCTCCCCCAATATAACCCCCCAAGAGGCAAATAACTCTGCCTTAGATAGCAAATAGTCCCTAGTCTGGGGGGAGGAAAAAAATATCACCACTCTTTGCATATATCTGGGGGCCGGGAGGATACGCAGCTCCTTAATCAGCCGCAAAGGGAAATTATGCGCTAATATGGCTGAGAGATGATGATGTACAGTTTGTCTTAGATGCCAATTGGGGAAAAAACCATTAGGTAAGGGATAAACAGTAAAAGAAAGCGCATTAGGGTTAGTCCGTATTGGTACTAGATTGGGTATCCACCGCCTCTGGCCCCCTTTCCCCTGGCTCAAAGACCTTCCCTCACTCGCTAAGCGGGGACCTTTTGCCATCTGGGCACCCCCCTCCATGTTGGAAATTTCATTTTCCTCTTGAGCTGGTCTAAGATGCTGCAACAATGCTTTCAAATATTCCCCCTGGGCAACCAAGGTAGACCCAATCTCATCAAGTTTGTTGAACAGTTTTTTAACTAAGTCCGTAATCAACAAACATTGATCCCCAAGCAGTTTGTAAAGGAGGGTATGAGTCTCAAAAGACACAGGTTGACCCGGGGGGGAAAGCAACCGCCTCCCCCCTGAGCTATAAGGCACAGGGGGGGGCGAAACATCCCCTGGACCCAAATCAATACACTGTTCCTCCTGAGGAAGATCAGGTGACAAAGCACCTTCCGATGAATGGTACAATGAGCCCTCTTCCTCAGCCTCTTCCTCTCTATATTTACTAGAGAAAAAGAACTCTAGTTTCTTTTGTTTAGGAGATGGACAGTTGTGATGCTGCTGGAATCCTGGTCGCAAACGCTTTCTGGACATTGTTATGATAGTACCTTGCGGTGTAAATGGTAAAACTGCCGCGTCTCTGCCGGCGCCTAAGGCGCGCACGCCCGCGGCGCGCACGCCGAGGCGTGCGCGTAGCTTTAACCCAGCTAGTCGGGGCCACGCCCCCACCACAGGTGCGTCCGCTTTGGCTGGTTCCCCCAGGCAAGTAGACACGGCGATTCTCCCAAGCAGCCGAATACAGGGGGACTGGCTCACAGGAGCCCGCCCGCGCCCTCGACACTCCCACGGCCGCTACCTCCCACTTATTATTACTACTGCATTATCATGAGAAAGGAAAAAGGAGTTCAACTTCTGAGAAGTCTGGGGCAGGTGTCTGCTGGTACTTCTGCCACTGGTTGCAGCCCACAATGGAAACAATACCAAAAACAAAATCGAAGTCAATACCAATACCGATAACAAATGATGAAATGTCGTTAATAACAAATAATGAAAATGAAAACAAAAATGAAAAATGACATGGGTCCTTGATGCACCCCCCTAATGTGCAGGTGATTTCTCATTTTCATGAACGTATCCCTGTCTCTTCCTATGTTCCCTACTCCCTTGTCTTCCCTAGATTAACTAAGCCAAGCATGTAGAGGTGATTTCTCAATTTCATCAATGTATCCCTGTCTCTCCCCATGTTCCCCTCCCTCTTGTTTCTTTTAGACAGCAAGCCCCTTGTGACATGGACCTGTCTCTAAGTAATTAGTGTTCAGTGCCAGATAAATTGCTGGCACTATAGAAATAGTTAATAATTATTTAAGTATGTTTCATTCTGATCGTGACAGAGCAGCACCAGGAATTGAATCGATACCTTGCTGGATGCCACTGGATCCATTTATTCTCCTCTTTTGTGAATGGCAGTCAGCACAAAGCCAAGAATTAAATGTAACAGTGGTGGCTTGGCTTCTCCACAGAACTGGCATCCTCCTTCAGACGCTGAAGGAATGAATGAGTGCAAGAGGTAAGCAACACAGCTTCGATTTTGCCAGCAAGAGCCCATGGGCGCAACAGAGGTCTGACAATGGTCTGTTCTGCTTTCATGTGACAGTTAAGATGACACAATAACCAGTTAAGTAACAACCCCCTGCCAAATCCACTTGGCTGGAAGCAAAAAGCTAAAATCCAAATGAGGTGCTTGCACCACAAGAGGAGCATTCTAAACCCTGAGCCAATTATTCGGTCATTCCTGGGATCAAAAGCAGGCCAAGTACATACTACTTTGAGACGATTGCAGAGTGTTAGATTATTCATTACAATCTGTTCCCCTGTTTGTTTTGGCTTGGATTGTGTTTTATTTATCCTTTACTAATTGCTTAAAGGATGAGTCTGGCCCGAGGCTGCCGTCCAATAGAGATAGCTCGACTCTACCTAGGCCATGTGTGCAAATGAAGAGGCTAGAGAGATGGCACAAGAAGATTCCTTCTGATTAGCACTTAAATGAGTACACGCAAAAACAGGTATCCCTGTGGAATTTCCGGTCCCCAAATCGATTTGAAAATATTGGCTTCTAATTGGTACCCAATTACGACCCGATTTGGGGACCTGATGTCCCGGAATGTCCTGAAATACTGACTTCCGGTCCTGAGTTTTCCGTTATCTGGTCTGATTTTTCATTCTGTCAGTAACTGGAAAATTGGTAAATCAGTAACAGAAATTACCAATTTTCCAGTTATTCAGGTACTCCGTTGGTGATCGGGTACCCAACATGGTACTCGAAAATGTGGATATAACCCATGGGTACCAAATTAGGTCCCAGTTTCAGCTCTGCTTCTTTTCCTTAGGCTTCTGGGTAAGAGCAAGGTAATGTTGCTACTCTTTGTGGTACAGACTGTAGCTGTTAGATTCCTCAAGCAATAGGGTGCTACAAATATATACAGCATAATCCTCCATCTGTTTCATGCTGACACTAGCCCTTAGTTCCAACACGAATTCCATGCACTTCAATGGTTCACACATTGGCACGAAGATCTAGTGCCTGCACAAAGCTACTAGAAGATGGTGCATCGAGTAAGTGAAGACTTGTTGTGAAGAGCTTATAGTCTGTATTAGACTGAAATGACTACCCAAAAAGGGTCAATCCTCCTAGTCTGCACTACCAGAATCAAAAACAGCTATACCCATTGGAATTACGGTAGTCAATTCAACTCGGTAACATCAGGTACTAATCGGTACCTAATTAGTTTTCGACGGGCTACCTGATGTACCAATTTTGTGGCCTCCCATACTGACTTAGCATTTTTCTATTACCAAAATCAGTTGGCAAAATGGAAAATTGGTAACATGGTAGCTGTAATACTCAGTATTTTGGGTATGAAACAACGTCGCAGTTTCCGACAATTTTGTCGGAAACTGCCCATCTATTGCCGTTTTCCCAGCATGATATTCCCAGTTAAATGACGCGTTTCTGAAAGTGTTGCAAAGTTTCAGAAAGTTCCACAAATTACCACAAATTACCACAAAGCAAGAACTGAGGTGCTCCTGCCTCCCTGGGATCTCCCGGCTGAAGGGATCAGCACCCCTGTGCTGAGCCCTGAGCCTGTACACATGACATTGTGGCATGCATCCCACATGTCCCAACTACTCACCTCTGACTCTGACGTTGAGATCCCCAGATGGAGTCAGACCCTGCACTGCCACCACTGCCTGCTAGGCTGGTTAATAACTGTAGGGTGTGGGAAATGGGCAGGGGGCTGTGGCCAATTGGGAGGGGTTGAGGCGCAGGCATGGTGAAGCTGGCAACAAGAGTGCTTTCATGGGGTGCCAGAATGGGCAGTGGGGCACAGGCTTGAAGCAGGCTGCCAGAAAGCAAAGGGCAAACTGTTGCAAAAGCCAGAAAGTATCATAAAATGTTGGAAATGCTGGAAAACCACATATTTTCAGAAATGTCATTAAATGTCAGAAACTGCCACAAAATGTCGGAAACGTACAGAAAATGCCATTGAATTGGTGGCAAGAATTCCGAAACATCAACAGTAAGCAGCAAAATGGCAAACAATGCTGTCTTTTTAGGTGCCTGACTAATTGGGTACCCAACTAATTGAGTACCCAACAGACTACCTGAAATTGTGGGTATTTCCCATAGGTAGCAAATGTGCGGTCTGTTCCCAGGGCCGGTCCCAGGATTTGTGCGACCATGCACAATGTTTTGGTACGGGGCCTAATTTTCATCATTTAAATCATCTGCCGGGGCTAGGCTGGCACGGGGCCATGCACAACCACACATGTTGCACATACCTGCAGCCGGACCTGCCTGTTTCAGCTCTCATACCACATGAGCAGCCCTCTTACAGCCCACTGCAAACAGCAGGAAGGAGCTGACAGAACACTGCCGGCAGCCCCAGTTTGCAAATAGCATGATGCCTTCTCCCATCCACCAGATCTTTTCCCGTTGGCTTGCTCCTCTGCACTGCCGTGTTTTCCCTCACCCCGCCCGCTGCCGCCACCGCTGCTACAGGTGAGAATACAGCCCTAGAGCTGAAACGAGTACATGCAAAAAGGGCACTGAATTTCCAGTACCCAAATTGAAAATATTGGGTATGAATTGATACTCAATTATGACTCAATTTGAGTAGTCGATGTCCCAGAATGTCTCAGAATATTGACTTCTGTTCCTGATTTTTTAGTTTCCCATCCCAATTTTATGGTCACTGACTGAAAAAATCTTTAAATCAGGAACTGAAATTACAATTTTTTTAGTATCCAGGTACCCAAGTGGTGATTGGGTAGCCTGTCGAATACCCGACATAGTACTAAAAATGTATGTATTACCCGCCAAATTAGTTACCAATTACAGTTAATTTTTATGGACCTGCATTTTGTGGGATGGGTTAATAAATAAGGGGATTAGCTCCCAAAGCCTCATGCTTCTGTTTGGAAACATCCTCCAGAAGTAGGGGGGAAATTCGTTTTTGGTATTTTCTCATTTTTCATTGAGAATCGCATTTAAATCTGCATATAACTATAACAAAATAAAATAAAATAAATAAAATATCTCGGTTTGTCCTGGGAAATGAGAACAAACCAAGAAATGGGCCAGCTTCTCGCCGGGGGAAAAAACAATAACAGAAAATATCAAGAAAAATAAATAATAAAAAAGTACTTACTGCGGGGCTGCTGGCCTCCAGTCCGGTGGCTACTCACTGCTCCCTGTCCCTGGACTGTATTCTGCAGAGAGCTGAGCATGCTCACTGCCTCCCCAGCCATTCTGCACTCTGCAGAGCTTAGCTGGGACCTGACAGTAGATTATCTACAGAGTTCTAACTTTTTGGGATAAGATCTTGCACTCAGATCCCTCTTGTTTGGTCTCAAAATTTTGGCAGGAGCAGTATGTCCATGTTGGGAGCAGACAACTTAAATGGAGGAAGAAGGTAGAAGGTATTCTAAGTCAAACTGGATATTTGTACTCGGTTGCCTTCTGCCTTAGTACATAGTCCCGTGAGGATCTTACGATTGAAACACAGAACTTTGGATATTACTCTCCAAGAGTAGATGGCTAAGACTGCTCTTAATGGGATAGCACCTTGGTGCTCTATGGGCAAACACGCCTTCGGTTTGGAAAAATACCTGCTAGAGATAGGAGAGTTCTAACTGCGTAGAATGTTAACTCTAATCTGTTTTCAACTTTTCGATTCTGCAATTAAGAATGGCAGGTCAATGAATATTTATTACAATCTAAGAAAATGCTCATGTTTGAGAGAAATTTTGATTTTTCCTATACTCTCTCAGAGACCTTTGGTATCTGCACCACACAGAGTATCTGTTCTTTATTATCATCTAAAGAGTCTTCTTCTATGAAAGCTGTTGCATCCTTTGCTTATGTGGCCAGTAAAGAAAGACAAGTTAAATGGCAGTAAGGTGGCTATTAAAATATTGTGTTCAACTAATTTAATATTCCTGAACCTGTTTTTTAGTGTTTTCAATTTTATTAATTTGGATTATTTTATTAATTTGTATGTACTGTTGTTTTTGTTTCAGATGATGGCGAAAGCTGATGTCTAATAATCTTGATTTGACTAAATTATCTGAGTGGGTAGGAGACCAGGGAAACCTCTTCCCAGCTCTGTTCAACACTCTAATCAGTAGGGGAGGGCATCCAGAGGAAAATACAGATCCGTTAAGGATCCAGATCTTTAATTTCCAGATTTAAATACAGATTCATATTATGAATCCGTATTTATTTTCTGACGACTGAATTACAAAAATTATCTTATCTACATAGCTTCTGTTTTTTCTGGGTAACTCTTTCTGGAATGCAGGAGGGACTTACCCCTGATTAAAAGGGGGTAGATTGCAAATTACATTCAAGTAAGAAGAATACCATGAGAACACTCCCACAGTTATTAATTCATTATTTATTTATTTATTTATATAATAATTTACATCCGGTTAAAGGTTAGGGTAGGCAGCTGAACAAGCCCTCAATTTCCTGAAGAGCTACAGGCAGGTAGAAAGGGGGGAAACAATGCAGTTCCAACCACTTACATTGCCCCTAGTTTTTTGCACGGAGTCATAATTTCACACCAGGGAACTACTAGTATCAACTATTTGCCATTCCCATAAATGTCAATGAGAAAGGCACCCAAAGAAACACCTAGGTTGCTAGATGTCCCTTATTTCATAGAACTGAGATTTTTACGAGATCTCGGCCCCAGTGCTGCTCAGTCTTATGAGAATTCCTCAAGATAATTTTTTTAATTCTTGTTTCAGCCCGATCAAGAAGGTCTCATGCTGAGACGAAGTGTATCTCTATTATCCAGGCTTAGAGCTGAAATGAATACCTGCAAAAAACAGGTATTTCTGGTATTCCAGTCAACCCAACAACATTGGGTATTTCACATTAATTAATTGATGATGATGATGATGATGATGATGATGATAGCAGCAATGTACCTGGCTCTGTACAATCAATAGTTATAGACAGGTCTCTACCCCAAGGGACTTACAATCTTAGAAAGTCAAGGGAGGGGAGACAAAGGGCGAGTTGAACATAGGGAGAGACAAGGATAAATTCGTGAAATTATGAAGCTACAGGTGCAGCTGCTTAATTTAGTTACGGGGAAGAGAAGGATTCTGAGGGAGGGAGGAAAGAGGATGCAGTTTCCTGCTCATGATAAGCTAGGGAAAGCATGATCGACGAGTTGGGTTTTCAGGAGGGATCTGATGGTTGTGAGAAAGGGAGCAGAAAAAATGTATCCAGGGAGGCAGTTCCAGGCCTGGAGGAGCAGAGGTGAAGACATTTTGAGCAGCAAGGGACTCACGAGCAAACAAGGGCGGGGGCAGAGGAGGAGCAAAGCTCCTGGACAGGAATGTGACAGGAAACAAGTGCGGAGACATGGGGGGAGCAAGCTTATGAAGAGCCTTGAAGATAAAGAGAAGGCGCTTGTGCTGAATCCATTCAGGCAGAGGGAGCCAATGTAGGGCAGAGAGGAGGGGCTGAATGTGGTCAAAGAGGTGGGCAAGGTGGATGACTTTGACAGCAGAGTGCTGAATGGAAGTGAGAGGGGTGATGAGATCAGAGCAGGGGAGGCCAGTAAGGAGGAAGTTGCAGTAGTGAAGAGGAGAGATGGCGAGAGCCTGGACTAGGGTTTTGGCAGTGGAAGCAGTAAGGAAAGGCTGAATTTTTGCAATATGCAGAATGAAGCTCCATAGAACATAATGAATGCCCCTTATTTCAAAATGACACCAGAGCTCCACAGTGTCCCTTACTTTTAATTTAATTTAATTTAATCATTTATTTTTGGCAACCCTATAAATGCCCCAGCTATTTCAGGCACATTCAGCTGTTTGATAAGCTGTTTGCACCTTGTTAATGGGCAATTACCATGGCTAATTAATCCCCACTCCTTAGTGTAGCATTACAGTTTGCGCTAGGTAGGGGAACTGTCTGTAAGGTGCTACTAGCACAGAATGGCATACTGCCTTCAAATGGGGTGGGCGGCTTGCCTCCTGATGTGGCTCACTTGCCAGAAGCACATTACACGGTACTCCAGAATCTGCATTGGCTTCCAGGCGTGTTCCAGACACAATTCAAGGTGCTGGTTGGGACCACATGACGATCACACACTATTATTATCAATTTTCATCATCATCATCTCTGGTTTTGACCTAGAAATCCCTATAGCTTGGGCCCTACGTATCTGAAAGATTGCCTCCTCCCTTTTGTTTTGCCAAGCTTCCTAAAGTCAGTCAGGGGCGCTGTCCTGGACGTTCAGTGCCTGCATCAGGTCCATACGGGCCAGCCTCAAGCCTTTGGATGGGCTAATTCTGTTGGACCTTGCAACTCTCAGCCCCCAGGTCAGCTGCTTCCTGTGGGGCCCCGTCCCCTCTCCTAGTAGAGTAGATGAGCAGGAAGAGGTTAAAGGGGTGGGACTATGGAGGGTGGGGCCACGGGGCTCCACATTTTATTTTTACCCTGGGCCCTGCAAATTCTAAGGCCGTACGTAAAGGGTGCACAGAGGCACGTTCTGGGCAGCTGGTCCACAGCTTAGAACTCTCTTAAGCCCAAGCATCTTCTGGAGGAAATGTAAGACCTATATATTTGGTTATGTATTTGGCAGGCAGGGATAGGGGCTTGGGGAGCTAGTTTTAATAGAAATGTTTATATTTTTACATAACTTTATTTGAATCGGGTCTGATTTTATGCATTATATATATGAAATTAACGACTCCCAAGTTTTGCAGGTATATTTATTTATTTGTTTGTTTGTTTATTTCATATCCCGCCCCCTCCTGTCATAGGTAGCTCGGGGCGGATTACAATTTAAAAATAAGATGCCATAAAAGCCATACATTAAAATGTCACATGTAAAATACCATACAAAGCATAAACCAACAAAAGGAAGTCTACAAAATTAAGAATAACCCCGCTCCGCCCACCAACCCATCCCTCCTACCCATCTCCCTCACCAAAAGCCTGACTAAACAGCCAGGTTTTGCACTGACTATGAAAGGAAGGCAGGTCTGGGGACAGGTAAAAGAATCTCTACTGGGAAGGAGTTTCACAGCCGCAGCGCTGCCACTGAGAACGCCTTCTCCAGCGTTGCCACCTGATGAACATGGGGAACTTGGAAAAGGGCTCTCCTGGCTGACTGCAGGAGCCACTCCAGGACTCCATTTTGATGCTTTGAATTGACCCCATTTTGATGCTTGAGTGCAATTCCCTGATCTCAGGCAGCAACAAAGCCATGCAGAACACAGTGACCCCATTCTCACATGGCGTGACCCCCACTTGGGATCCTGACACACAGTTTGGGAACCTCTGCTCTATAATGAAAAAATAAGTTACTTTTTAAACACTCTCTCTCTTTTATATGCATATTTACTCAGGTGAAGGTTTGAGAAGTGCTACTCATTTTGCTGTCCACCTTATATAATGAGCAAATCATGTTTCAGTTGCAGCTGATAGTGTGTAGCTGAATGATATCATTCCCCATAAGTCTTTGCAGACTCCACCCCAAATCACTTATTTCTCAGCCAGTGCTCCTCGTTAGCTTTGCTCCATCAGCATCAGGCCTCCCAGGCCAGTACGTGTTGTGGAAAACCATTCACTGGGCTCCTAGCCAACGCTGATAAGCACTTCCCTCAGCCCCTTCTGATCATGCTCAGACTTTTCCAAGATGGCGTTCACAGCATGATGATGATGCCAGTGCCATCTTGGAAAGATCTGAGCATGCCCTAAAGGGGTCATTCGGCCTTTCTGAGCATACCCAGGTTTTTGTTTTGGAACTTTCTTGGTTGGGAGGAAGCCACATGTTGCTAGAGCCTCTCCGGAGGGTGAGTACTCTATTCTTTAGCCCCTGCTAGGCTCCACCCCCTTAGCACCCCACCTCTGAGTCCCTGCTAGGCCCCTGCCCCCCCCTTTCATGGCCCCACTGGCCTATTCTCTCCCTGGCCAGCGGGGGGGGGGGAGGGAAGGGGGAGCAGGGGCCTATCACCAGCCTCCGGTCCCCTTCCCTACACTAGGCCGAGGATTTTTTTAATTCTGAAATTTCAGGGACCATTTCTCGGAACTTCAGAACTCAGAAAACCAAGTCAAGTGCCTCAGTCCTCGGTGTTTTCCAAGGAAAACCGAGGACCGAGTTTCAGCACTAGCAATAATGAAAGCTTCTCATTTTCACATTTCCCCCCTGTCCCCCACCAAGTCATTTAACATTCCACTTTTAATTTGTTGCCAGAGGATGTGGTCAAGGTTTAAAAAAGAATTGGATAAGTTCTTGGCGAGTAAGTCTATTAACAGTTATTAACCAAGTAAGTTATGAGGATGTAACTTCTTACTGTTGGGAACTGGGACTGAACAACAGGGAATGGATTGCCCATTGGGGCCTGTTGGGTACTTCTCCCAAGCCACCGAGATTGGTCACTGTCAGAGACAGAATGCTGGACTTGATGAACCCTTGGTATGACCCAGTATGGCATGACTTATGTTCTCATATTTTTCTTTGCCTTCATGTTCCAGGAGCTGAACAATTAAGGATGAACATTTTATTTTGGTTTCCTAGGCTGAGCCCCATTGTCTTATTCAAGGTGATAGAGTTTTGGATCAGTTGTGCCTCTCTGAAGCTCCCTTTCCGCTTGGTGACTGGGCAAACAGCCTTGGCTTGTCTTTCGTATGGAGTTACAACAAGTCTGTGCAGTTTATACCTGCGGGCAAGTAAAGCCTGAGAGAGAGTACAAGTTCTTATTGTGCTTCTTCCTTTTGCTCTTCTATGATGAAATGTTCAATTAATACTAGCTAAATAAACTCGTACTAGGTCAGCCCTGAGCCAAGAGAACATATGAGGAGACAAGAGGACTGAGCGGAGAGAAACAGGTGTCTCCACCATCTGCCATGGTTTGCCTTGGAATGGGAATTGTAACATTCACCTCAGGATTAATGATTTTTTAAAAATAAAATACTGTCTTGAGGCCTTTCCCTGATGCTATTGGATCTTATGCCCCTCCTCCCTCCAGGGCTGGTATTTCTTCTTCCAGTAGACTACTGCTGATGCTGATGCCACTCAGCTCTACCTTTCTTTTTTATCTGACCCAGGCCCTGCAGTCTCGGTGCTTACCTATTTCCTGGATCCTGTCAGAGACTGAATGAGGCCGAGCCAATTGAAGCTGAATCCAGACAAGACTGAGGTGATGATGGTTGGCTGGCCTTGTGACCTGGAGGGAATTGCGACACCTCTTATTGATGGAGTCTGGCCCCGTCTATTCAACCAGGTTCTCAGCCTTGGAATGCTTCTGAACCCCTTGAAATGCTCAGATTGTTGGGTAGCGGAGGCGGTCAGTAGGGATGAGTGAACGCGGTTCGGAAGTTTGGAGTTTGGCTCGAACAAGGCCTGTTCGGCCGACCGATCCTGAACATGAATCCGAACACGAACTGACTGAACCGAACTAGATCCAAACATCGAAATGACCGAAATGACTAAACAGTTTGGTCAGTTCGGATCGCGTTTGGGTGACAAAAACGTGTCACTGGAAGGAAAAATGTGACAGGGAGGGGGAGTCAGCTGAGGAGCAGACGTCCAGGCACCAGCGGTGGAGACGCTTGAAGTATCAGCCAGCCTGCCCAATCACCATCCCTTTTTGCCTCAGACCGCTGGCTTCTCAGTCTGCGATTGGCCATGGGCTAGGCTGCATGGAGCCAATGGGTGGATGCAGCAAGAAACAAAATTGATTGCCTCCCCCCTTCCCAACACCTTCTAGCTAGTCACTGTTCCTGAACAGCAGGCGTTTCAGAAATCTCCCTCTCTCTCCCAGCAGTTTGTGTTCCTTCCTATTCCTAATCCATTGCCATCCTCCTTCTATTTCACCCATCCAACCCATTTACCGCCATATTATCATTTATTTAGATTATATTAGATAGATTTAGGTGTTATTTTTTGTTTTTACCCCTCCCTGTGTTCAACCTTCCTTCCTCCCTTCCCCCTCCATTGAATCCTTTCCCTCTCCCTCTTATTCCATTCCTGATTCCCTTCCCCTGTTTTAAGTTTTGGATTTATTTAGAATAGGAATATTATTAGATTGATTTTCATTTCAATTTTGTACCCCTCCCTGTGCTCTTTGTGTTTCCCCCTGGGTAATATTGTATATGTAGATAGTTAGTTATTAGATACTTTCTAGATAGATAAACATAGTAATTAGCTTACTTACAGAGATAGAAAGAGATATAGTGTGTTTGTAGGACAAGTCCTTTGTAGTTAATTATTAGGATATTCCATTTAGTTCAATAGGTTTTAGAATAGTTAATAGCTGTTAGATTTAGTGTAGAGATAGATATATATATATTTTAAAAACAGCCACTCCAGCCCCAGGACCCACCATCAGGGTTCTGGGGCCAAGTTACTGGCAGGGAGGGCTGTGGTCAATATGTATCTAGAAGCTGCCACCCTACCCCCAGGACCCACCATCATGGGTCTGGGGGCATCATTCCTCACACACAGGCATGTCATTCCACTGCATCAAGAAATAGCCACTCCAGCCCCAGGACCCACCATCAGGGTTCTGGGGCCAAGTTACAGGCAGGGAGGGCTGTCCAATATCTAGAAGCTGCCACTCTAGCCCCAGGGCCCACTGTCATGGGTCTGGGGCCATCATTCCTCGCACAGAGCCGTGTCATTCCACTGCATCAAGAAACAGCCACACCAGCCCCAGGACCCGCTGTCAGGGTTCTGGGGCCAAGTTACAAGCAGGGATGGCTTTGGCCAATATCTAGAAGCTGCCACTCTAGTCCCAAGACCCACCATCATGGGCCTGGGGCCATCATTTCTTGCACAGAGCGCCTTTTTCCAAATGCCCAAACTGAACCGAAGACGACCAAACCGAACAGCCGAACGCGAATGCCGCAACCGGACTGAATGCCCGAACCGGAACCGCGATCTGTTCGCCCATCCCTCGCAGTCAGAAGGACTTCTTACCAACTTCATCCGATGAGGAGGCTGCAGCCTTTTCTTTCCGATTCAGATCTGGCCACCGTCGTCCATCTTTTCATCACCTCGAGGCTGGATTATTGCAATGTGCTCTACATGGGGCTGTGTTTGATAGTTGTTCAGAAGCTGCAACTGGTGCAGAATATGGCAGTTTAACCTTCTTTAGGGGATTAGGAACTAGGAGCACATTTCACCGGTGCTCTGAAGTCTGCACTGGCTGCCTATAGCTTTCTGGGCACAATTCAAGGTGATGGTTTTGACCTTTAAAGCCGTAAATGGTCTGGGCTGGGCCCCATGTATCTAAAAATCTGCCTGTCCTTCCATGCCCCCATTGTAGTCCCTGCGATTGGATGAGAGTGCCTTCCTGTAGGTACCATCCGTTAGCCTTCTTCATAAGACGAGATCTCGCATGAAGGCGTTCTTGGTAACTGCCCCAGTGGTATGGAATTCCCTTTCCCCAGTGGTTTGTTTGAGCCTGAGCCTGGGTGTCTTCCGGTGGCAGCGTAGGAACTTTCTATTTGAAAAGGTATTTGGTGGGTGGGGATTATAGATGACTGGGATGGTTTGGTGGGGTTGAGAATTGGGGTGATGGTCCTGGGTGGGGTTTTGGTAAGGTTGGGGAAGGGTTAGGGTTTTTGTATTGTTCTTATGATTTGTAAGCTGTCCTGATTTGTAAGCTGTCCTGGGAAGGGCGGCATATCAATTAATTAAATAAATAAATAAATCGTTTTAATACGGCCCTGAGATAAATGAAATTACTCCCTCCCCCCCCCCACTACCAACCTTTGCAGGAGTCAATAGGCAGGCCAGGAGAGGGGGTGGGTGGGTTCCAGGGCAGGGACTGAGGCACACTGGGGACACTGAAACTAGCAGTGGGGGAACATGGGGCAGAAGTAGGGGGCACTGGGGCATGCTAGGAGGTAAAGGAATAGGAAGACAGGATCATGAGCAGGGCAAAGCAGGAAGGCTAGGGCTGCTAGGGTTGAGGGGGTCAGTGGGGCAGAGTGACTGGAGTGGTAAAGGGGTGAGGGTACTTCTTTGAGCTTGCTGTGTCCTGTCCCTTTGCACCCCTCCCATTACGTCCTGCCCACCCATCCCAAAATGTGGACATTTGGGAGGGAGAAACCATCCCGCCGGCGCCCTTGTCCTTTCACAGGAGAGAGAGTTCAAGTTCCAGAGTCCCCCTGTAGTAAGCATCTGTGCCAGGCTCTGGGTGAGCGTCATATCAATAGATGGGGCAAGAGGGGCCCTCTCCCCATTAAGGGAGGTGCTTCTGCGGTGGGTAGAAGGAAAAGGGGAGTATTTTTCAGGAACAAAAAAAAACACCCTGTGATGATCTCTTTCCACAGGTTCAGACCCATTTTCATGGTTTTGTGTCCAATTCCTTCTAAAAAATATTTACATTATAGGTGAAGTGAATAATTAATCAAATACAACCTATTTGTATTAATTAGTGCAAAAAAATGTGAAGATCAGATTCAAAACTATTAATTTGCAAAATGCACACGGTTCTTGTATCGTCTGTCCATCTCTTTGTGGATTGGTTATTTTAATAATATAAAGAAGTGTTGCATCAGCATCAACACATGGGAGGAATTAGCCTCCAACCATAATACATGGAGGGCTCTCTACAGTCAGGGGCTCTCAGATTCTGAGCAAGCCTGACACCATAAACAGAGAAATGCCAACAATACGAGATGCGTGAGCAGGAGGGGGCAGCATAGAAATGTGATAATAATAATAATAATAATAATAATAATAATAAATAAATAAATAAAAGAAGTACCTTGGTGCCTCGCTCCCCTTGGATCACTCCTGTGATTTATCACTTCTGTGATAAATGTGGATGTCACTGCAGATCCAGGATTGGGCATTTAAATCATCATTAAATCATCATGTAAAGGTATCAGAAGAAACATTCCATGTGTCTTCCGTCACTTTTGCTGTCCGCCCTACAGACTTCCGGTCTTAATTTTTTTTAAATTTCTGTCTTGTTTTTTCAGTTTTACACCCTGATACACTGATTGGTAATCAGAAACTGAAAATATCGGTACTGAAAGTTACCAATTTTTCAAGTTTCTAAGTACCCAATCGGTAAATGACTAGCCCATCTACTATCCGATGTAGTACTCAGAAATTTATTTATTTATTTAAAACATTTGATATCCCGCCCCTCCTGCCTCAGGCAGCTCGGGGCAGTTAACAATATTAAAACATCATAAAACAGCATAAGACCGCATAAAACCACACCCAACCTCCCACACCCTCCCCATCTCCCTCTCCAAATGCCTAGCAGAACAATAAAGTCTTACCCAGCCGCTGGAAGGTGAGTAGATCTGAATAGAGGCAGGCCTCCTCCAGGAGAAAGTTCCACAGCAATGATCTAGGAAAGAACAGAACCATTGCAAAACAGTCCTGCTCAACCCCAGCCAGATCACACAGGTGCATCGCCAACACCACATGGTGAACAGTATCAAATGCTACTGAAAGATCTCACAGAATCAGCAGGATTGAATTTCCGCTGTCTAATTCTAGGCACAGATCGTCAACCAAAGCCACAAGTGCAGTCTCAGTGCCATAACTCATACGAAAACCAGACTGCGACGGGTCTAGAAACCCAATGTTGTCCAGATGCACCTGACGCTGCTGAGCCACTGCCCGTTCAATAATCTTCCCTAAAAAACTATTACCTGCGGCTGCTAATTTAAGTACCCGTTTCAGCTTTAATTCCAATGTGTTGGGTCACAAGTAAGCTTACATGTGCAAACGGAGTTACATAGATTTACATGGATTTGGTTATCACATGCTGCGAAGCACAGCTCCCAAATACAGCTTTAGAATAGGGCGGCAGTGTATTCATTTGGACATCAAAAGGGATGGAAGAAACATGGAACGGTTATGATTCACCTTTACAGACTGACGATTTAGAAGCCCAGCATCCCATCTCTGACAGTGGCCATTTTGGGTTGCTTCAGAGAAGTACCCATCAGGTCATAATTAGATCTGAAACGGAGAGCAAACAAATTATCCATGGTTAATAAATATCGAGGATTCCGGATAGCTTAGAGTGTATTCGGTAGCTATCCAGTATGCATGGAGGTTAACTGCCAAAGCAGAATATAGGATATTACCGTTCACTGCATTACTGCACAGCCACACCAGATAGCTAATTGGTTAACTGATCAGCAACTGCATACCACAACAGTTAAACAATTAACCCAAAGATCAGTTAATACCACTTTACTGTTGCCTCCCAATTGATTTACCATATAACCGATTGGCCCCTTTCTGCATTCATTCAGTAATTTCTGGTTTACTTCTGGATCAATAACAAAGCTGCATCCAGCAGATTTGAGCCAGATGGTACTCTGGTTAACTAGATAGCAGGCAGATACCTAACCAGATACTGTTGGATATTAGGGATGTGCGAATGGGGTTCGGATGTTTGGAGTTCAGACCGAACTCGGTCTCTTCGGACGTCCAAACCGAACGTCCGAACCTAACTTGAAAATGGCAGAACAGTTCGGTCATGTTCAGGTGAGTTCGGATGAGTTCAGGGGCGGGAAAAACGTGACTTTGGGTGGGAAAAACGTGACTGGAAGGAGGAGGCAGCTGAGGAGAAGATTTCCTGGCACCAGGGGTGGAAACCAAGGGTTGTTTCAGGGCCAAATGATACCGATACCGAAAAAAACTTCGAATTCAGTATCGGTATCAGTATCAATAGCGCTATTTTTGAATGTTCAGCCAAGTTCGGCCGAACTGAACAACCGAACCCGAACTCGGATTTCGAACTGAACGACTGAACGTCCAAACATCCGAACCGCATTCTGTTCGCACATCCCTATTGGATATCCAACTGGATATTGTGGATACCACAGACCTCTGGCCAGGTACCCGATCCTGCTAATAATGGATTCCCATTTCAGCTCCAGTCATAATGGAGTGGTCCATTCCCTGCTGTTCACTCCCAGCTCCTGACAGAAGTTGTATCCCTCCAGCTTGCTTGGCTAATAGCCATTAATGGGTGCAAGCACTGAAATTAATTGAACTGGTAGGAAATCCAAAAGGAACTTTCATTCCACTGAATTTGCAACATTCCCTGAAATGTCAATATAGAATTTCAACCCATTTTAATTTGGGGGCTCATCTTCATTACCAGCGTAGTGCAAAATGGAAATGGCAACGTCCAATGAAAAGGACAAAATCTGTGGATTTGTGCCAATGCCAGGCTGGTCATTCAGTTACGGAAATAGGTCTTGTAGAAAAGGCAGCTGTTTGCTTTTCTAATGCCCGGGAGACTTGAAACTAAGATAAAGCCTAATTTATTTAATGCCTTTCATGCCCAGAAGAATAGAGATGTGGTCTGCCCACGCACCACCAGCTGGATGAATGGAAATCTTTGCTTTGAGGAGAAAATAAAATAAAATAAATAAATAAATAAATAAATAATATAGGGATAAGCATCTTTTTGTTACAAAATACTCCCCCCTTTCTCCCCTTTTATTTAACTCATCGGAGAGCTCTGCAGTTCTTTCCAGCTAGTAAATCTGCTTGGAAGGTAATCTACCAACCATCTACCAGCTGCTGCTTTGGCAAAGAGAGCACTCCTGTTGCTATGGCAAAGATCGGGCAGGCAAGTGACATGTAGGCCTTGGATGTGGGCCAAGGTAATCTGATGGTACAGGCCATTGTTAATAGAAAGAGGAAAGCGGCCTGGCGCAGCCTGCCTTTCCCTGCCAAGAAAGGCTGAACTTTGAGCAGAGCTTAGGACTAATTAGCTGCTTCCACCAGCTGTTGGCTGGAGCATGCCAAATCCGACAAGTGGTCATGGGGCCGTAGATCCTTAACCCTTGTCATCTTCCAGGGAATGAACAAACCCCTTGTTCTGGGTGATATCACTGGAGCATTTCCAGAATTTCCTCCTCTGAAAAAGAAAGTTCTCTGGCAGAAGGAAAAGAAAAGGAATTGGCTTCCCCCCTAGGGACTTGTTGTAACCCTTTGTAGATTTTCCCTGCAAGTCTGTGACAGAACACACCTCCCAAAACTCAAGTTACACCTCTAACAGGTATTGCCTACTGATGCAGTAGAGGTGCTCGGAGCTGTGAGGGTCACAACTTGCGAACTGGATCCCTATCCATCCTGGCTGGTGAAAGCCAGCTGGGAGACATTGGGACCATTGCAGGCAGGGGTTGTCAGTGCCTCCTTTGTGGAGGGCAAGGTTAGGGGGAGCAAGAAAGAGGCTGTGGTGCGTCCCTTGCTCAAAAAGCCATCTCTTGACATTGACTCCCTTACCAGTTATCAGCCAGTCTCTAACCTTCCCTTTTTAGGTAAGGTTATTGAACGACTGGTGGCTCAGCAGCTGCTCTAGTGACATCTGGATTGCATCAGTTTCCTTGATTCCTTGCAGTCTGGCTTTTGTCCGGGGTATGACACTGACACTGTGCTTGTGACCTTAGTCGACAATCTCACTGAGATTTGGACCAAGGTTGGTCCACTCTTTTGATTTTGTTAGATCTGTCAGTGGCTTTTGACACGGTTGACCACGAGACGTTGGTGACTTGCCCGCGGGACCGTGCTGGGCAGAACTGTTCTTGAATGGTTCCACTCTTCCCTAGCTGGAAGAACTCAGTGTGTTGTACTGGGGGATTCTAAATCATCCCCCTGGCGTCTCATGTGTGGCATTCTGCAGGGATCTATTTTGTCCCCTCTCCAGTTCAACGTGTACATCCAGCCTTTGGGTGAGATCGTGAGAGGTTTGAAGCTGGGTGCCATCAATATGCTGATAACACCCAGCTTTACCTCTCATTTTCATCTGAACCAGGCCTGGCTGTCTCAGTGTTTAACCGGTGTCTGGCTGCAGTGGGGGACTGGATGAAGGTGAGCTGTCTGAAGCTGAATCCTGACAAGACACAGGTGATGGGAAGGGACGAGGGAGTGGAGGTTCTATTCATTGATCAGGTGCATCCCTCCTTGGTCCCTCAGGTTCGGAGCCTGGGAGTACTCCTTGATTCACAGCTCTGCCTGGATGCCCAGGTGGCGACTGTGGCAAGGAGTGTATTGTGTAAGTTGCACCTGGTTCATCGTCTTTGGCCTTATATCTCAGGATGTGATCTGGCCACCGTCACCCATGCATTCATCACTTTGAAATTGGACTACTGCAATACACTCTACGTAGGGTTACCCTTGGTGACAACCTGGAGACTGCAGAAGGTGCAGAAGGAGGAGACCTGCCTCCTGAGATGTATGGGACGCCGTGAGCACATAACGCTGGTGTTCAGTCCGTTCACTGCACTGGCTGCCTATAATGTTCTGGGCCTGATTCAAGGTGTTGGTTATTACCTTTAAAGCCCTCTACTAGGGGTGGGAAGTTCAGATCTACTGATATCTGAAATTTCTGGTACTTGGCAGTATTGGGGATATCGGACAGATCCAAGAATTCCCCGTACCAGTGCCAGTTCCGGCACCGGATTTTTTTTTACATTGTGGCCATTTAAATCAATGGCCGCAATGTAAAAAAAACAACCAAAAACCAAACCACTTTCCCTCCCTCTCCCAGGCTGTCCGGGTGGAAGGGGGGACACCCCCCAACCCACCCTGCCAGTGCACAGCCTGGATTTTTTTTTTAAACCAGACAACCAGACCTGCAGGCTCTGGCCCACCGCTGCATTGCTGACCTCCGGGAGTCCTCTCGACGATATCAGGCATTGGCACTCTGGGTTAAACCCCCTGATCGCCTTTTACCTGCATTGTGGGTGGTGGCGGCGGTAGCAGCACAATGCGGGGCCAGCTTCAGTGCTGGTCCCGGAAGGCCTAGTGAAGTGCTGAAGCCAGCGCTGAAGCGGCCCCACGACACGCTGCTGCCACTGCCGCCACCCACAGCACAGGTAAAAGGCGATCGTGGGATTTAACCCAGAGTGCCAGTGCCTGATATCATTGGGAGGGCTCCCAGAGGAGAGCTGCCTCCTTCAGCAATAGCCCTGGTTGCCGCTGGGCAGCCAGCGGTGCGGCAGCAGCCCAGAGACCACAGGTCCAGGGGTCCGGCTTAAAAAAAAAATCCAGGCTGGGCACTGGCAGGTTGGGTGGGGGGTGTCCCCCCTTCCACCCACGCAACCTAGGAGGGGGAGGAGGGAGGTTTTGGGGGGGTGAATTGATTTCAATGGGGACACTTCCCCATTGAAATGAATGAAAAAAACCGGTACCTGTAAACCAGTTTTACCGGTAAAACCGATTTTTTCAAAAGCGGTAACCGGTAAAACCGATACCTGTTTTTTTTCAGTTTGGTCCCACCCCTACCCTCTACGGCCTGGGCCCGGGACTGCAAAACTGCGTAATCCCTCATGTCCTGGATCAGCCCCTGTAGTCAGCAGGGGATGGTCTTTTGGCGGTCTCTTGGCTATCCAGGGGATGACATTTGAGAGGGCATTCTCAGCGGCCACCCTTTGTCTGTGGAACTCCCTCCCGGTGGAGGTTCGCCTCTCTCTGGATCTCCCCTCCTTCCATAGACAATGTAAGACTTGGATGTTTTGCCAGGCATTTGGTGAGGGGGACAGGTAGTTGGTGTGTGTGTGTTATTGGGAGGGGTAGGGTTATTCAGGCCACATTTGTTTGATTTTTCAATTTTTAAGGTTTTATATTGTATTTTATACTGTATTTTATATTTTGTTTATTTCTTGTACGCCGTCCCAAGCTGCCATTGGGCAGGATTGGGCAGGATATAAGTTGTGAAAATAAATGAATAAATGAATAAAAAAATTAAAAAATAACTCTAGGGCCATTGTAACACATGGCACCTAAATAGTTGCAGGATCGGGTCCAAGGGGAGTTGAGCTGAGTCCTTGAAGGGTGCAGTGCTCAAGAAGCTAGAGGTGTGCACCAGAGGCCCATGTCATTTTTGTTTTTGCTGTTTAAATCTTTCATTTTCATTTTCATTTTCATAAATACCAATTTTTTGTTTTCGTTTTTGCTTTTGTTTTCGTTTTCCATTGGTTTCAGTGGAAAACACATTTTTGGCTTTAGATTTTTTTGTTTTCCATTATATTTGGCTGAATCATAGAATGATTATACTTCCAATGGAAGGCATTAAGTGTACCAAATTCCAAAAAGATTGGATAAAGGAATCCAATTTTATAACCAGTTGAATTATATTATTTTGCAAAAATCTTTATATACATTCTTAGCTGTAGATTTTTTTTCCTCACATATATTGTAGGTTAAACTTTAACCTAAATATTTACTATCTCCACCAACTTTCAGAAACATTGGATAAAGGGCCCTGGTGGTATATAAGCAATTAACTTATAAATGTATGTCTGACTGTGACATCTTTGTAGTCCAACCAGTGTACATGAAATTTTTCAGGGCTATATATCACACTTTTATGATCAACTCTGCCAAATATCAGAGAGCTGTGATAAAGGGTCCTAATTTTATATGCCTGCACATCATATGCAGAAAAGGAGCCTATGCCAGGGATTCTTGTACATGTCGCTGTGGTATAAGATCAGTTTGTGATGCCAATTGGCCAGCAGAAATGTCAACCAAATAGCCTCATTCTGTGCTGTGACCATCCCAACATCTCTCCCCAACTTGCTACTGGGAAGTCAGAAGCATCTGTTTAGCAAAGAGCCAATAGAGATTCTCTTACGTCCTCCGTCACAGTGCTGCAGGATGTGATTGTGATGATAATTGACCAGCCTGAATGTGTAAACCACATTTCCGGATTTTGGGGATGCTATCCCCAAAGTCCTATTTATGTCCCTTCTATGCCCGCCTCAGGGCTGCTCCGCTTAGGGTACAATCTCCCCAAGTGTCATCAGAATTTAATAAGAATCAAAAAAGCTATAGCCAGAAATACGTTTTTCAGTTTTTTCCCTTTATTTCAAAAACAAAAAGTCATTTTCATTTCTATTTTCATTAAAGCCATTTGTCATTTTCGTTATTGCAATAATGATTACAAAAACAACAATTTTCATTATTATTATTATTGTAATAACGAAAATGACATGCACACTCCTACAAGAAGCACTTGCCAGATAGTACTGCTGGGGGACCCAAGGGCAGACTTCTGTCCTCTTAAGGGTGCACATTGTCTAATGAGCCAGAGTGGGTGTGGACAAGGTAGGTCTGGATGGAATCTGCAAGCCACCTGAGATCATTGACTGTAAAACGTGGAGCCACAGTGCCCCTCTCCATGCTTCTAAGAAAGCAGAACTAGGGACTGGAAAATTCAGGACAGGCATGGAAAAAAGCCATTAGCATTTAAAATGTTTAAATACATCTGCTGTGTTCCCTACAATGTATTAACATGTTTACTAATGTTCCTCTGAACCGTCTTTCCTACAGCTCTTCTCTCTAGTGTTTGTTCTCACACATATATCTTACCTGGCATTTATTCTGCTAATCAATTTACTAGTGATTTCCCCTCATTGTATTTGAATATGTGAAATGCTAATGGCTTTTTCATGACAACTCACCCCCAACTGACTTTTTCATGTTACCATTATTATTAATTATTTTTATAATTACAATAGGTTGATATGCCACCCTCCTCCGAAAAAGGACTCTCAGCTGCTTATAAATCCCCTTCACATCCAGGCTTCCCCTCATTTTTTAAACATTTAAAATACATTAATTGTTTGAATTACAATACAATTAATAAGTCCCAATAAAAATACAATAAAATAGCTGCAAAAAAATAAACCTTTGAGCACCAATCCGTCCTCCCCACCACACACACACTCTGTATCCTCCATACAAATTCCTCCCCTCCCCCATGTCCAATCCCCACTCTCATGAGGGATCATAGTAGGCATGGGCGAACAGATCGCGGTTCGTGTTCGGCCGTTCAGTTCGGCCGCGATTGGTTCGTGTGTTTGCGTTCGGCCGTTCGGTTCGGCCGCGTTCGGTTCGTGTGTTCGGTCGTACCTCGCGTTCGTGTTCGCCCGTTCGGTTCGGTGCGTTCGTGTTCGGCCGTTCGTGTTCGGTTGTTCGGGCAGGTTGTACGTTCGTGTTCGGCCGTTC